>VIBL01000287.1:0-477278 GCA_008271625.1 Lutraria rhynchaena
CAAAGAGTTTCTGTATACTATATGTATATTCTGTATAGAGTCCAGAGAGTTTCTGTATACCATTTGTATGTTATATATCGACTCCAAAGAGTTTATGTACACCCTATGTAAGTTGCATATCCAGTTCAAAGAGTTTCTGTATACTCTATGTAAGTTACATATCGACTTCAAAGAGTTTATGTATACTATATGTATGTTTTGTGTCCAGTCCAAAGAGTTTCTGTATACTATATGTATATTCTGTATAGAGTCCAGAGAGTTTCTGTATACCATTTGTATGTTATATATAGAGTCCAGAGTTTCTGTATAGCATTTGTATGTTATATATCGACTCCAAAGAGTTTATGTATACTATATGTATGTTTTGTATCCAGTCCAAAGAGTTTCTGTATACTATATGTATGTTCTGTATAGAGTCCAAAGAGTTTCTGTATACCATTTGTATGTTACATATCGACTCCAAAGAGTTTATGTATACTATATGTATGTTATTTATCCAGTCCAAAGGGTTTATGTGTATTATTTGTATATCATCTATCCAATCTGAATAGTTCCTGGAAACTATTTATGCCATTCGTCCTCCATCGCTGTTTCAAATGATTAATGCATTTCAGTTGGTAGATACTTGCGGAAAAACAAGAAAATAATTTTGTTGTCCAAAGTTTGTTGCTAGCTTTTTCTATCGCTGTTGCTCACATTCAACAGACTGAATGTTTTCCTGAATTATTATTTGCTAATGCGAAGTGTTTGTTGCTATATATTGAAACAATGTAGAAGAAATTTAGATGATCTATTTGATATGGATATTCAATATTCAGATATCTTCAAATGTCATCTATAAATAAAACTTCTAGTATCATGTTTAGGTGGTGTGTGTCATAATTATAGGAATCAACTACAAACAAGACTCAAAGTACAGAATTGATTTTATTTTTATGTATACAAATAATTTGAAACATACTGCAATCATAAAATCTTTCATTGATATAGTTTGTATGCTATCATGAAAGCATGGAAGTCTGTCTGAACTCCATATTTTCAACGAATTCCTTTTTCTTGGTAGCACCTGAAACATTAGTTTGAAACAAAATATAATAAAAAAACACTGATGATCAGTTTAATTTAAATGTCATATAAACAATGTATATCTGAACTCTTTGCTTTAAATTTAATATGTATTAATTACAAGTGTGGTACTTACTGATGAGGAAGTCAATGAATTTGTATTTAGTCATTTGCATAGAATTACATCTTGTCCAAAATTCTAATGTTACATCCTAGCCAAACGTTTATGTATTTAGGTACATGCATTGTTTCAAATTTGAATTGAATCTATAAACATACATATAAGGAAGAGATTTTGAGTAAAAGACTATAATTACATCATATGCAGGATTATCTTTATATCTGTAATATATATATCTGCTTTATATAGAAAACACAAGGTACAACAAAATTCATTACTCATTTTAATGCCATCTAGAATGGCTTTGTTTCTAGACTTTTGCTGAACATCACTCAAATGTTTCAGACACACACCAAATGAGGCTCCAGTTACATGTTGAAAAATTGCAGTCATTACCTCTCTTACCAACACTTCTTCAATATATATCTAATCAAGGCTGAAAATAGCAAAGAAATGTACCAACAATCACATATTATCTACTCAGTAAATGTCAGGGAGTTAAGAAAAAATGATAATTGTCAACAAGATGAGATAAACTGGAACTTTGTTGACAGGACATGTATTCCTCCACCTTCCCCAGTTATTTTATCTAAATAAACATTTGTGAAAGGTTTTATATAATTTTCTGTCATTCACATAAGAAGCAGTGTATATAATTCTGGTACCTTAATTTTGACTAAGTCGAGGGCCTTGACTCTTGGGTTACTTATCAGTGATAAAACTTAAACCTATGTGCACAACATCTTATCCTGATAAACTAAAAAATTACCCTGGTACTAAATATGGAGTATCTGTAGCCCTACCACCGTCTCTGAAACTATTGTGGTTCATCTTCCATGCTGAAACAATAATATCACTTCAATATGAACATGTATTGAACCTGGTAAATGACAGTGAAGAATGAAAATGGAAACAAAAAGTATACATGATTAAATCTCCCTAAATGCTAAACAGAGACCCCTGTACTGATTACCTTTGTCACTTTTTCAATGGGATGGAGTAATAATTAACAATGGATCAGAATTTGAACATTCTTGAAAGATACCATCTAGGAGAAGCACTGCATTTGAGGAGTGAACATTGTTGATCTATTGACAACAATTCACTATGTACATGTAGGTATTTTCTCGAAGTAAGTGTTGGTATGATTTTTGTATATATTCCTGTTAGTTTTGCAGCAAACGAGTTTATATAGTGACTGAAATGCTGTGGTATTCAATGTTCTTAAACATTTCTTCTTAATCTAAATCCTAGCTTTCAGTTATTTACTGCGCATACATTGGCTGTCAAAGATAAATACTTCAACGATTTCAGTAATGGCTAAAGCCATTGTAAGTTTTGTAAGAATATTTTGCATAATTAATGCTCATGTCCTCTGTGTGGCACCAAATTTACCAAGGGGTAATTATTTAGAAATCTTTATAAAATTCATGCAATCATACAATAAGTTGCTAAACCATGCTTCTAGGTTATGAAAACCAGATAGAACTGCATTCATTATGAATTCCGACACCAAATCCACAATTTGAACTTTACCATCTACACTGAGCTGAAATATTTAAAACCTTCAGAAAAATTACATGAACCAAACATAATGAATCAACATATACTACTGAACACATACCATGATGATCCACTGACTATACATCGTACTCTTTGGATGGCTTTCTCCATCTGCAACAGATTATTATTCGTTATTAACCATTTGTCTCATTTCATGTATCATAGATGTCGGATAGGCATAGTAAAATTTTTACATCACAAACTTTATTCACTCATTTGATTAACGGACATATTAAATACCTGTAGTGACGGTCTGCATTTAACTTACATTTGCATAATCTAATTTTTACATGTATACAAAATTCATTTAGAACAATACAAGTTCCATTAAGCATTATCATTTTATGTGAAGGACCAGTATCAAACCAGTATCATTCATGACATACTTTCAATATTTTGAAATTCATTAAACATAAGCCTAACTCCAGAGGTACGATTAAGTGATAAAACTCAAAGACCATAACAACATTTGTATTTCATTATGTAGAAAATTAATGTAAAAGGTATTATCATGTAAAATAATATCATACTCCCAAGAAACAGGAAATGGTTTCACACACCCATGCTCTCACACTCATTCATGCATGTATACTTACATTTCTGCAAGCTCTTTCCGCATCAATATAGAATGTATGTTCATCATCTTCTGATTCCTCATTTGTATCCTGTTAAGAAAAGTATAGATAACTGTTTGAGGATCATAAAAAGTCTTAAGATCTTCATTCATACATTTTGTGGAAACTAATCAAAGAATATAATGCCTGTTAATATCATATACAAAGGTGTTGAGCCTGTTTTTTTCTACCTTTCCACTTCTGTTATCTGGGTTTCCCTTACTTCATAAAGTATGGGGGTTGAGACCCTAACTTTTATTATTTTAATAGAATTCATCCACCTTAGCAAATGACAGGCTTCTCAGAGTTTCACAGACTGAAAACAGACTCAAAATTTTGACACCTCTATTTTTAATAACCAATTCACAAGGGAGTGCATCGTTTTTCTGTTTCTGTTTTTTTGCACAGATTTTTACCATAACATTGGAAATGTATTCCTTTTGGGATAACTTTAAAGTCATTATAAAAATTAAGAGCAACTCCTCCAGATGAGTATTAGTTTAATTAATGTAATGTTTTTGAATGATAGTGCAGAGTACAATTTCTGTGTTCTAGACGTAACCACTGGTTCTTTAACGTGCATAGATGTAAAGTAACAATTTTTGTGACCTCAGTTCAAAGTCTTGTCCAAGACTATTAGTAATTTTACTTAGAGTTACAGGGATCCAACTCATGACCCCTGGATTTATAGTCATACAGTGTTACCACTGGACCACACACCCGCTTCTAATCTGTCTTGTTACCACTGAATGATAATGACACAATATTGAACTGTAAAGGCACAGTAAGCACTGAGTTATGCAAGCACAGTATCAGTGAGACACTATTCTTGGGAATATGAACCATCATCGGTCATTCATACTCCAACCTGATTTATCTTTTTCATTATTGATGGTACAATCCAAACAGAATCCATAATAAATCTTTTCAAAGAACATTGTATTTCCACCATTGCTAATAAAATGCAATTGTGTCATTTTTCTGCAAAAGGAAACTGCAGGCATGAAAAAAGCTCAAGACATTGTTGTTCATATTATGCATAATTTATACTTACTACCAATGTACCAGCAGCTGCTGCTCTGAAAGATGAACTTCTCCAAGTGGATTAAAGTAAAACAGCTTCTTCTCCTTAGGTGAAGTTATCTGTGAATGCCGAATTGGACAATGTGAAAATAGGCCAATAAAGACTGCCGACTTTCTTCATCCTCAGACAACTTTTTTACAAGTAGGAGTGTACTAGTGTTAAATGTTGACATGCTTAAAAAATAGTCTTAAATGAAATCACTACCATCTAAATGATTGCTTTCATTAATACTAACGAATTAGTCAAAATATATGTAAAAACCTTTGTAGTCATTTTTTATTTACTTAGGCTATCTAGGTATTGAAACAGCCAAACTCACAACAAGTGTCCAGTGAAAACCTCCTTCATTTACAGCTCCAATTAAGTGGTCATACTGATGAACTGTTTCCTGAAAAAGTACCCTTTTTAAATTTGGATTAAATATAATTTAAAGTGAAATAGTTCTCCTCCTTTCTAAAGTATGATATTCTATCATAGGATCCTTGATTAGCAGCTTCAACAGATAATTTTCTATACAAAAACACTTTTACATCAAATCCAGCAATTCAGAGCATATCTTAGTAAACAAAGCCATTTCAGCATGAAGAAAGAACAAATGGGTAATTTCAACATTAACCAATACATTAACTTTAGGGGTGTTTCTGTACATAAAATAATTCACTGATTTCCTTCTGTCTTCACAACATGTACATTTAGTTAAATGTATTTCCAAAGTTACACTTTAACCCTGTTGTTTACATAAGCAGAGGACATGTAGATTTCAAGCCTTTTTAGAAATGGTACTACTTGAAGGCTATCATTACTGATATTACATATGCAAACAAAGCAAACAATTCTATAAAAACAAAAGTTATAATTTATTACTCTTCGCAGAAGACTATGGAGGTCACTAGGTCCAGTAAAAATTGCTGTCATCACCACTGATGACACACACTTGATATTCAGAACTGACTGTTGTACCAGTAAATGAATACAGGCATCAATCACCTGAAACATACAGAAGATTTAATGAAGTATACAATCCACTGATAAGTATGCTCATTGGAATATTTAGTCACAAAGGGGTGTATCTTAATATTAATAAATACATGTATAATAAATACACTGTTAGTTAGTGTGTTAGTGTGTTTGTGTGTGTGTTTGTGTGTTTGTGTGTGTGTGTGTGTGTGTGTGTGAGAGAGAGAGAGAGACTTTCTCCTTCAAACAATTCAGTCCAATAGAGGAATCATCAAATGCATAAGACATTTATTTAAAATCTGCACTCTTTCTGAATCAATTACATTCTGCAGTTTGCAGAATCTTAAATATGGAATATATGCAGCATCTTCAATGCATTGTAAATATGTTTGTAGACTTTAGAATAGTTATTTTTCACCTCATCTGATAGGAACTCTTGGAGGTCATATAATGACTGATTCCTTAGAATGTAAGGCCAAACTTCTACCACTGGGTCATGAGAAGGTACTGATCTCAATATATCTGACAGAACTGCAAAACATAACAATATTAGCAATATTAATATAATCTAAAACTATTTCATTATAGTAAAAGGGCTGATCTTTCAAGTCATGCTAGTAATGCAATATCTTAAAAAGTAGACTGACCTTATTTTGTCTATCAGTTTTGAACAGTATTTCCTGTCCATTGAGCAATAGAAATATCATATGCTGATCATGACATCATCATCAGAACAATATAATTATGTGTCAATAAGGCAATGATACCCCAACAAGCAAATAATGCTCTTAAAGAATCTCATTTTACAAAATAACATTTTACAAAATACAGAATGTCCCCAGGTTCAAAATTGAAACCAATTTTCTCTATGATTACATTTCCGAAAGTTGAGAGCTTCAATTTTGATTCGACATAAAAGTAATAAGAAAATGTCGATATATAAAAAATAAATCCATAGTACCTCCAAAAAATGATTCACTGATTGTAAAAATGTATGTATGATTAAAGATAAATATGAAGCCGTAGGACCATGGAATTCGAACTCAAAAAATATTTGCGATATTTTTTTATTAATCTTCGTGCTAATTATGAGTTCCAAAAACATATTTATGCTTAATCAATTTTAAAAATGTTCACATTTTATGAAAACCTAACTTACAGAGCTAGGTCTGCAGAATACTGTCGCTGAATTGACTTTTATCTTATTATTTATGCAACTATTGTTAATATATTGTTAATAAGTATATTTATTTTCTACACACATATAATAAACTAAAGGTAATCTTCAATTTACATGTGTTCATTCAAATAGTCATTCCATTAGTGTAACTAACATTAAATAGTCATTGGGGTGTCCAAGGTCTTTAAATTCACTTGATTACTTAAAATCACATTGTTACAATAATCAATTTTGTATTTCACTGCACATGTTTTATTATAACTGTGTTTATTTGAAAAATAGTGTATAATGTGAATCGTGAAATTCTCATGAATTTCCCTTCCAAAAGGGTATATAAGGAGACAGAATTGGTCATTTCGATGTTAGCTCACAGACATTCACACGGTAGATTTTACCTCTTGTTAGAGTCAACCACTTCCAGGCTTTAAACTAAGGGTTATTTTAATTTTGGCCAGGCTTCTAAATTCACAGATTAAATTGTTTCATTCATTTTATCCTAAAATTTGGTCTTCATGATACAATTTACTAGTATTTAGTTAATTCAGAATTGTGACATTCCGATCATCTATTGTCTACTTTGATGTATATTTATATAATTTGTTCCATTTTAAATATTGTAATGACTCTATATTAGGAATCTACAGTAAAAACATCAGTAAACCCTGAAACTGTATCGTTATTTATTCAGTTAGTTAACTAATCATATTCAAATGTAATTAATAACAGTAGAACCTGGGGAAGTTTGATCCAGTGTTCGAGACTATCTTCACATAATAAGATTATAGACTAGTATACAAACCTTGTTCTGCTATCAGGTGTATCGATAAATAACTCTATCAGTAAAATGAATTCAAGATCAAAAACATTCCCATTCAGCGAAATTGTTCATATTCACCGAAACTGATCAGACGGACTACTTTCGTCACAAAACTCTTTACGGTTTTACACATTAACCGCTTTGGATTTTTAGGGCGACGTGTGACAGCACGAGTTTAGTAAACAAGAAGAGAGATTAAAATTATGATGAACAAGTACTGTAGAAACGAGGAGCATACATAAAAAATAATATCCAGGTTTATGAAAAAGCCGAGCAGACGTTTAAAATCTGAACTGCTAGAGAAAAGGCGCTATAACATTATGAAGTGAAACACCTGAGACACTCAGGCTGAAACTGAAACTGAAAGTGTACATGTTGACAGCCTATGGCTATGCGAGTTATAATTACGACGTAAGTTTACTATGTTTTTGAATACAAATATTTCAGTTCAGTCTTTTTAGGGTTTGGAGGTGCTGAGTCTTCAAATTCTGCCACTTCAAACCAAAAAACGTTGCTGCAAATTGACGTTTCATACGACTCGTTACGAGGGTCATCAAGTAAGTTCTGATAATGGTGTAATAGGAGGCAGGAATGAAGTTCACGATGCTGGATCTTATGCCCCCCCTCAGTATCTAAGATGTTAACTGAATTTATGCCCCCCCCTCAGTATCTAAGATGTTAACTGAATTTATGCCCCCCCTCAGTATCTAAGATGTTAACTGAATTTATGCCCCCCCTCAGTATCTAAGATGTTAACTGAATTTATGCCCCCTCAGTATCTTAGATGTTAACTGAATTTATGCCCCCTCAGTATCTAAGATGTTAACTGAATTTATGCCCCCTCAGTATCTAAGATGTTAACTGAATTTATGCCCCCTCAGTATCTAAGATGTTAACTGAATTTATGCCCCCTCAGTATCTAAGATGTTAACTGAATTTATGCCCCCTCAGTATCTTAGATGTTAACTGGATTTATGACCCCAGTATCTAAGATGCTAACTAGATTTATGCCCCCCAGTATCGAAGATGCTAACTGGATTTTACTGTTTTATCTATGGCTTTGATACTTACACATTTGTTGTCCGTTGTCGACCATGTCACTGTTATGTCTTTATAAAATGCAGTGTCTTTTTACTGTTACACCTTTCCTACGCTGTCTGCTCTCTCTGATAAATGTTTTAATTTAAACCTTTCTAGATGGAAAAATGTGCATTTTCACATTTTTTTTTCACAATTTTTTTTTAAAATTTTGCAGCACTTCTTTTTAAATATTTTTATAATTCTTGTGATCCAAAAAAGGATTTTTCCCTGTCAGAAATAGATTTCTCTTTGTGAGTTATTTAAGGTAGCGTAAGTGGCTACAAACGTAAAAATAAGCGAAAATGACATTTTAAGATATTAACAATAATTAAATATCATACTATCATACCATGCAAGAAAAAAATCGATCCGAATATGCAAAAATAGTGTTTTATCGCGATAAAAACTGCACCCCCATATCGACTCCACTTTATCAGCGAGAACGATCTAGGAGGCGGCGTTGTTAGGGGCTCCTTAAGGGCAATTTTGTATCAATCGATATTAAATTTGGTATTGCTTGCCGTATGTTAACATAAGTATTTGAAATTCAACAGATTATCAACATCAAGCGGATTAAAATGGGAAATAAGAAAAATAAGGCTAAGCAAGGTGTTAGAGTGTTCTCAAAAATTGAAAAATGTTGTTATAAATCCCTTTCTCGCGGAAGTTGGTTTACGAATGCTAAAGATACCGAACTGCATAAATCTATATCCCGTAAAAAACTTGACCATAGTGACGTGACATATTGTGAAAATGGAAACTTTATAGTGGAAAATTACGTAATAAATATATAACTGCAACAATCATTTGATGTGCAAGAAAGGTGTGAATTCATTAACACCTTGGTCGATTGGGCTACTAACATCTAATGTACTTTTAATATGAAATATATGATGAAATAACTGATCCGGAACGGTGGTCTTATTGAAGTGTGATATCGATATCATACTCTAACGCCTTGCTAATTATACTATCAATATGGGTCCATTTAGACCTTATATATGTCGCATCACATATTTCTTTATGTTTTGGCGGGAGATATAATAAACAGCAATATGATATGCAGACACTTCATGCACCTTGCAATAAAACGCACACGATAAGAAAGAAGCGGTCAAAGATTGTTACCCCGTTAATGTTATGACGTACCATTTTTGCAAGTTTAATTGAATTTATATATTCCAGAGTCAGGTTTCAAACACAATTAAAGTTATAAAACTAAAATATATTTAAATCGCCAGTAAATTAATACAGGCAGACTGGCTCAACGAAAATTATTATTTTCGCTATTTCATTGATGTAATCAATAAAATAAAGTTATTTCAACGTGCACTTTTATTAAGCAACTCTGTATATTTTGGTAAAATATTAAAAAGCTATCAAACAAACAATAAGATGAAAAACAGTAACGCCTTATAGACATCGGACGCGCATGTTTTTCGAGAATCTTATATTATTCTGTTATGTATCCAATCACCTTTATATATTAGTACGTTTTTAAATGATTACATTAACAGACATAAAACATAGACACTTTTCTACAAATCAATCACATCTTAAGTTCTTAATTTTGTACTAAATGCATGGCTACCTTTCATTTAATTTATATAGCGGTTTCCCCAGCCATATTCAACTCGATTTCCCAATCAGCCGTTTCCCCTGTTGAGAGCCTCTCGGTTGACGAGAAATCTGATGTACTGTGTATTGCATCGGTACGATATGATACTATTTTGACAAATAATTCGTAATTAAGCTCTTCAGAGTCTTCTAAAATGGTGGGCGGTTTCACTAATTGATCCGCTAACGATGAACAAATTTGATTGGTTATCAAATTTTAGTAGGCTGTATTAATTTATAGAATAATTGTTGATTACACAAGGTGATAATGATCTGACACTTTTATTGTTAATTTCTCGCTTAGAAAAAAACGCAGTGGGTGCTATTTTTGAACAAAGATTGCCGCCTTATTTGAAGATGGATTTCAAAGCGGTTTTCGGTATTTTGTAGCGGAAATGCTTATCTAGGGAACCGTGTCACAGAATTTTGATATTTATTTTCGTTTTTTATCTATGACGTATTACGTAATTTTCAGCGGGGTTCAGGCTACGGAATTTCTGTAAAGTCAAATATCTATTGAATGGAGGACGTTATCAAAAATCTGAGACACGGTTCCCTGCATGATACCATGATTGTTATTTTAAGTCTAATTGTTGTAATATATCCTTATATACAGAGCAGTGATCTTTATTCAAAAATATGAAAATTATGTGTGATATTGGTTTATAGAAGACAGACCAAGTACAATATTTGTTTCAAATCACTTGCAATAGACTCTGTATAGTGGGTTTATTAATGTATACAATTATGGTTTACTTTTTAAAACTGTAAATTAGTAAAACTTGATATCACCATATAGCCACTTACGATACCTTAAACTGTTTCAAGATATTATAAATATCTCGTGGCCCACTGCCAATTTATCTTGTAAGGAAACAGCAAAATATTGCAGATAAGTTTAACTTTTAAGTCTTATGGTACTCTAAAAAAAGCTCCAGGAGTGATTTTAGTGGTGAAATTTAAACATCATCATAACATAACTATATCTAGCTGCACTGGAATTCATTATGATTGTATTTCACAAAACTATCAGGGTTTAAGTGATTAAGCAAATGGATTTTTTATTTTTTTTATTTGAACTCAACATAACAGAGAAAAGAACTGGTATAACTAGCATTTTTCTTAAACTCTATTAACAATGTTTAACCAACAACAAATATTTCAAACTGTCATATTATGAACACATTATGTGAACATTTAAAAATATACCATTAAAGCTCCTACATAATATACATTTTTAGAGTTTTTTCAGTCAAATTGCAAGATTTAAGGCTCTTAAAAAAATTTTACAATTAAATAAATTTGAATACCTGTAAAATAACATCATTCAAGAGACCTTAGCTGCTTTCAAGTAATTTCTTTTATCAAACTGTACAAATCCCAACAGTGGTTTTTGCCAGACTTACAATCTCTATCATTATTATACCGAAAGTTAAGTACTATAGTTTTCAGAAAAAATGTTACACTTGCAACAGATACAGTATAGTAAATTCATTTAGAAAAAAATACATGATAACAATAAGGAAGCATCATCGGAAATGCTATTACTTCAGGCTCCATGAATTGATATAATGATTGCTCATGAAAAAAGGTTATTAAATACAAAAAAAAAGTATATGAATCAAATAAAGTATTCGATCAACACAACTTCAAATACAACTCACTGTCAATATTTTTTTTCACTTTATTAATGCATTTTAAATGGTCATTGCATTGATGTGTAACAGAGATAAATCTCGAAGTGTTTTGAACACAATGTAATTATTGTATCTCGTAAACAATATGAAATTTAACATTGATAATCAAATGTTACACTTACAACAAACTATTTACATTTAATTTCAAACATTTTCCATCAACATTACATGCATATATTTACATTTCATACATGAGATTTTTGTATCATGTCTACTTTTCCAATTTAAAAATCCTTATTAAAAATATTTTGAACTATTGTTTAAATTTTTAAAAGATTTTGAAAGCAAAATTTATCATTCAAGTTTTAGAAATGTGACAAAATGTGTAACCCTACACAGTTTTTGTTTGTCATTTCTTAGCCTTTACATTATATCTTCATATTAGCAATATGTCATGATACTAAGAAATATAAAGACTTCACTTCATAAGCCTAACATCAATGAACTACAGAGCAATAGATAAGCTTTCTCAGTGAATTGGGTTCTCCATCATTTCATTTTGATTTGGGTATTCGCTAAATATAATTGGGTTTTCTGAAACCTGTTACTCTATGATTTTTTTATCAATTGGGTATTCATGCTCTTACTTATCTAGTCTAAATTTTAATATCAATAACTCTTTAAGACACGGAAATAAAGGGTACTTATCACATAACAACAAAGAAATAACAACTCACCACAGAACATGAAATTAGTTATAAAGTATTAAATGATTAAGTAATAAATAAAGTATGGTAATAATAAAGTATAACAATAATATTTTTAGCTCAGCTGATCTATAGTGATCAGTCAGTCTCCTCCAGCATCCGACGTCCACACCTGGGGGTTGTTAATGCTCTAGAGGTCACACTTTTGAGCGAATCTTCATCAGACCTGGTCAGAATGTTTGTTCCAATGATATCTTGGACAACTTTGAACATGGGTCATCTAGGGTCAAAAACTAGGTCACCAGATCAAATCATACAAAAACCTTGTTAACGCTCTAGTGGTCACAGTTATGATTTGATCTTCACCAAACCTTGTCAAAATGCTTTTCTTAATAATATCTTGGTCAAGTTCGAACATAGGTCATCTGGAGTCAAAAACTAGGTCACCAGGTCAAATCTTTAGAAAAACCTTGTTAACCCTCTATAGGTCACAGTTTTGATTGGAGGTTTACCAAACCTTGTCAAAATGATTGTGTTAATCATATCTTGGTCAAGTTCGACCATGGGTCACCTGGTATTAAAAACTAGGTCACCAGGTCAAATCACTGGAAAACCTTGTTTACCTTCTAGAGATCGCAGTTTTGATTAGATCTTTGTTTAACTGTGTCAGAATGTTTGTATTAATGATATCATGAACAGGTTTGAACATGGATCAATTCAGGTTAAAAACTATGTCACTAGGTCAAATCACAGGAAAACCATAAAGTTGCAATCTTTACTCAGGTGAGCGAAAAAGGGCCGTCTTGGCCCTCTTGTTTACTTAGTAATTTAAAGAATTGCTTCTTGCCGTAGTTTTTTAGCATTCTTACACATTTGGGAGTTATTCTGTATCTTAAAATTATTAAAAGATTTTGTTCATTGATGAGTTTTTTAGTGATAGTGCCGGCCGAATCCAGATCAAATTCAAAGACTTTTTTATAGCCTAAATATTTGTAATTGCTTTTTGATACACATCTAAAATAGTTTTAATCATGTATTTTGTAAATTTAGTTGAGAAAATATGCTTATACACAGCTTATATGTATCTCTTATTACTACAATGTTACACTTGCAACAATTTTAACAAGAACTGTTGTTGAACTTTCAAACAGAAGAAAACAACACAAAGATCTTAATAGACTCCACATGACTTAATTGTATCATTAAATTGTAGCACAGTCTATAAATCAAATTTTAGTTAATCCTCTTCCTGGAAGAAAGGTGGAGGTTGCCAGTCATTGAATGATGCTAGATCTTGGCTCCCAGGAAATGTTGTCATGTACTGGCCAAGTATAGATTCATTTCTGCTAGTTTTTTGATTCTTGAATAGAATTTTGACAATTAATATCTCCATTTTTTGTCAAATCGCCGTCAAACTATGGTTAATTGTAAATTTTTGTCTTATGGACTATTTTTTATACATCGTGACGGTTATGTTGCAAGTGTAACATTTTTTACCATTAATATACAGTAAGTGCACACAAATTGGTATTTTGCTATGAAATGCTTCCAAAATTGGTAAGTATTTTCTTAATATGATTTTTAATGTAAAAAAAAAGAAAAAAGTGTTTTTTTTCTACAATTAGTATTTATTACAATAAATCTATCAAAAGATCTGCTATTTATGGAAATGTCTTCCAGCACATTTCT
The DNA here is from genome assembly GCA_008271625.1 of Lutraria rhynchaena. Lineage (NCBI taxonomy): Eukaryota > Metazoa > Mollusca > Bivalvia > Venerida > Mactridae > Lutraria > Lutraria rhynchaena. The sequence continues at coordinate 14,132 of VIBL01000287.1, forward strand.
AAAAACACTCACACAATACACATCTGATTCTATTTATAAAAAATAGAGCTGAAAATAGTCAAATGTTATACTTGCAACAATTTCAGGTTATAAAATCTATTAATTTTAGAAATTAAAACTTTGGTGTAATAGAACCATAAAACATTGTCAATGAATAATTATAACTAAAAATATCAAGTTGAAATGTTAAAGTGCAAGAAAAAAAGGTGAAGCTGAAATTAAGAGGATTTTTTTCCTGCAACAAAGAGAAAGACCTAATTTTAAAAAGGATTCAGGTTTCTTATAAATATCATTTAATATGCCAATAGTAGGATTTTTTAAAAACTACATACATCAAACCACTATGGAGAAAATGACAATTCATTTTTTGGTAGGATGAATTATTTGTAATGCAGCTTGAAAAATGAGTGATTTATAAAAATATCACACTAAAATGTTACATTTCCTATAGTTTTTGGCATATAATCAATTATATCTTTTTTCATACTGGATCAATTTTATTGAAATTTGATGCATACTTTAGCTAATTGGTTGGCTTAGAATGCGCATGAACTTACCTTTAGAGCAGGTTTCATTAAAAATTTATGTAGATTAGAAATATTGTTCTGGAGCCATTTTTTTTATAGCACCCTTATCCCAATTTGAATGGATCCATATTTGAGCTGACAGTTTGTTACTGTCAAAATCTCTTCATCTTTGTCTAGAAAATATTAAATTCTTGCATTTAATTCAGTCTACATTTTTGATAGACAAAAAGAATTTTTTAAGAGTTTTCTCCCCTTAACTGTATAATCTTGTTGATCTCCTCTACTAGTAAAAAAAATTAATCTTTCAGGTATGTGAGAACTTGGAAGAATTCAGTTTTGATCCTGAATTTCAACACTTTCATTGAAGAGTTCACATCCCACCATGTTAGTTGAAATTTAGATACAAGATTTTGTTATAGATAAAATTTATCAGAATAGACTAGTGATGGGCCGATTGGTTAGAAAAATGTTGGCTGACGCGTCACTCAATTATGATTTGGACAATCGCTATGTCGCAATAAACATTGTTTTTTTTATACTTTACCTAAAAGGGAGATTACTTAAAAGACATTACTAAAACCAGCGCAATCATGGATGAAAACAATAATGTTAAATGAATTACAAAGATTAGTAATCACCATTATATATATTATAACCAGTATTTGTGTTTTTAACATAAGGTGAATATGATACAACATAAATAATTGACATAATCTAGAAATTAATAATTAATGTCTAAATTTTATATGTTGATTAAACCCTACATTGATTATTTAATTTCCAGTCTCCAACCAATTTTATAATCGAATTGTTATTAATTATGACCCAACAGATTAAGCCTATAATTGATTATGATCTTTCCCAACCAGTTACGATCACTAGGACCAACTGATTTTTTAGGAGTGACTAGTTTGAGAATCTATGACTTATTTTTTCTTTATTGCTTTAATTGTTTTATTCTTGTATTTGAAGGAACAAGAACCGCAGAAGTTACGTTTAGCGGTGGCGAATATCACCAACGAGAAAAATGAGTACAAACAGCAGGTTTGTTTATCACACTTCCTGTTAATCATGTTTCTGTTCTGTTAGAAAAAAAGTAATTCAGTAAAACCTCATTAATGAAAAAAAATTTCCATTATCTGAAAAACTATCATTCATTTCTAGGATAAACTGACATCTGAATGAAGGTCATCTGTCACTAAAGGCGACATTTTGCCTTTCCCAAGGGTGGCCTTTGTTCACAAGTTTGACTGTGTTATTCTTCGGGGTACCGTGCAAAAGTTTTATAATTTTGATGGCTGTGCTAGCCCTGTTACCAGCCAGACATCCGCGCCAACGAAACACGCTTACACCGGTAACATTGATAGGTAACTAGGGATACAAGCTTCCATAACTCTCTCAGAAAAATTAATCAGTAGTTGCATGGTTAAGTTACATGCTTTTCATGTTTTTTATTGGCATAGTAACATCAGATATGCATATATATATTCTTACTTGTATAAATGTTACACTTGTTTTTCTGGCCATTTGTTGACATAACCCGACAAAAGGAACAGACAGTTTCCCTGTGGCCAAAGTCGCTGAGCTTAAAAAAGCTGAAACCAGTCAGTAAATCACATGCTAGTAATGGACCTGAATAGAAATCAGAGGCACGAAAGATGTGGCCATACTACGTTTACATTCGACTTTATTAACATTCTAGAAATGACAGTTTGCGAGAAAATTTCCTCGTGCCTACACTTTTGGAGCAATCTTTATCTTTTACTTATTCTTTAATCATAGATAGTACAGCATTGGAACTTTACAGACTAGTAATTGGCAAGAGGAGAAGTCAGTGGTGAGGATGGATTTAGTATGGTATGGTTGATTTTGGCTTTATTAAGATTCTAGAAATGACCGTTTGCTGCAGAATTTGCCCATGTCAGCATTTTGCGACAAATGTTTGTTTTTTATTTCTTCCTTAAGCGTTAATAGTACAGGTCTGAAACATTACTGACAAGTAGTTGGCATGGACAGAAACCAGTGGCCGGTTCGATTTTGACATTGCATTGCAAGTTTTGACTGTATTGAGATTCTAGAAATGAGCGCTTGAGAAAAAAATCTGTAAGTTGGGGAAAATTTTTGATTTTTAATATCTCTGTCATATTTCAGAGTATAGCGCTGAAATTGCACGTGCTAGTAATGGACATGCACAGAAATCAGAGGCACGAAATACGTGGCCACGCTTTGTTTACATTCGACATTATTAGCATTCTAGAAATGACAGTTTGCGAGAAAATTTCCTCGTGCCTACACTTTTGGAGCAATCTTTTATCTTTTGCTTACTCTTTAATCGTAGATAGTACAGCATTGGAAGTTTACCGACAAGTAATTGGCAAGGAGAAAAGTCTGTGGTGTGAATGGATTTGGTATGGTATGGTTGATTTTGGCTTTATTAAGATTCTAGAAATGACTGTTTGCTGCAGAATTTCACCGCATCAGCATTTTGCAAGAAATATTTGTTTTTTATTTCTTCCTTAAGCGTTGATAGTACAGGTCTGAAACATTACTGACAAGTAGTTGACATGTACAGTAACAAGCGGCAAGGTTGATTTTGACATGGCATGGCTAGTTTTGACTGTATTTAGATTCTAGGAATGAGCTCTTGCGAAAAAAATCTCTGAGATGCGGAAAATTTTTAATTTTTAATATCTCTGCCATTATTCAGAGTATTGTGCTAAAATTGCACATGCTAGTAATGGACATGCATAGAAATCAGGGGCTTGAAAGATCTGGCCATGCGACGTTTCCAATTGACTTAATTAGCATTCTAGAAATGACAGTTTGCAAGAAAATTTCCTCGTGCTTACACTTTTTGACCAATCTTTATCTTTTACTTACTCTTTAATCATAGATAGTACAGCATTGGAACTTTACAGACAAGTAATTGGCAAGGAGAAAAGTCTGTGGTGTGAATGGATTTGGAATGGTATGGTTACTTTTGGCTTTATTAAGATTCTAGAAATGACTGTTTGCTGCAGAATTTCACCGTATCAGCATTTTGCGAGAAATGTTTGTTTTTTATTTCTTCCTTAAGCGTTCATAGTACAGGTCTGAAACATTACTGACAAGTAGTTGACATGTACAGAAACCAGTGGCAAGGTTGATTTTGGCATGGCATGGCTAGTTTTGACTGTATTACTGAGTTGGGGAAAATTTTTGATTTTTAATATCTCTGTCATTATTCAGAGTATAGTGCTGAAATTGCACGTGCTAGTAATGGATATGCACAGAAATCTGAGGCACGAAATATGATGCCATGCTTTGTTTACATTTGCCTTTATTAGCATTTTAGAAATGACAGTTTGCGAGAAAATTTCCTCGTGCCTACACTTCTCTAACAATCTTTATCTTCTACTTACTCTTTAATCATAGATAGTACAGCATTGGAACTTTACAGAATAGTCATTGGCAAGAAGAGAAGTCAGTGGTGAGGATGGATTTGGTATGGTTTGGTTGATTTTGGTTTTATTAAGATTCTAGAAATGCATTTTGCAACAAATGTTTGTTATTATTTCTTCCCTAAGCATTAATAGTACAGGTCTGAAATATTACTGACAAGTAGTTGGCATGGACAGAAACCAGTGACCGGGTCAATTTTGACATTGCATGGCTAGTTTTGACTGTATTGAGATTCTAGAAATGAGCGCGTGCGAAAAAAATCTCTGTGAGTTGGGAAAATTTTTGATTTTTGATATCTCTGGTATGGTTGATTTTGGCTTTATTAAGATTGAAGAAATGACCGTTTGCTGCAAGCTTAATGGAGGACTTTGAGTAATCCTGTATATAAGGTAGCTCATGTAGCATTCTGCGTGCTCGGCAAAATTGGGGGCGGGAATTGAAAGATGTTAAGCAAATCCTAGACTGTATGTAGTATACTTATTGCGTTATAGTTGAATACATGGAATGTATGTACCATAATTACATGTGAATTGGACGTAAAAAATCAGTAGAAATCTTGACAAAATATGTTTGAATGTATGAATTTATGAAAGCAATTGATCATGCTTGTTTCACCTTTTTTGAATGTAGATAATGTTTAATACAATAGAGTATAGTAATAAGATTATGTCTAAAAGGTGAAACTTAATAGATGGATATCATTTGTTGCAATGACAGACAGCTATCTCAAATGTTGCTGTGCTTGGGAAGAAAGAACATACTCTACTTAAGTGTATTTTTACTTTTTTGGGGATGAGGAGAGACTAGTCATTACTTTTCAGAAACCATAACCACATTGATAATGGAGGCTCACTACCATTACTCTAATAGTGTCTGTGGATCTAGAGTTACAATTTATTATTAATTTAATTACATGGTTTCCACTAGACATCAAAACTAGAGGGTGTGAAATGACCCTTAGCTGATGATAATTCAAATGGTCAGCAAAATTTCCTTCTAATTTTATTGTAAATTTGAGCCTGTGTTACACGCTTTATCTATATTAAGTGACAATTAACTAGCAATTATTGGTGATAATTGTCATATTGTTTATTAATCATGGTAACAAAGGGTGCCTCTGTAATTAACATGTACGTGGTCCGGTAAAAAACGGCGTGATTCGCGTCAGTATCTGGATTAAAAAAGAAATAATAAAATTCAAAATTCGTGAATTTACGACCGCACGAATCTTCCTTTTTTTGCATTTGCATTATGTATGTATGAATGTTTGTTGTTTTGCTTGCAGTTACAATACAATGATAAGAAGACAGTAGGAGCATGTATATCCATACACTTTCAAGATTGTAAACAACCCATCTCCATGCCAGTAGAGAAGGCTATAGAAGCAGCAATGACAACACTGAAGTGTAGTAGTACTGATACGTACTATCGTAGACAAGCTTCAGAGTTGATCAAATGTTTCCTGGTATCAATGATGAACCTTGAGGATGACAAACCAACTCTAGATAAACTGTTTAATCAAGGTAAGGCCTAAGAAAAGGAAAGGTTTGTTTCTGGTTACATGCCCCCATAAATATGGGTCGGAAGGTATTTATTTTATTTTTCAGTGTTCCCACAAGGTTATTTTTTCAAGGGTAAACTAACCCCTTGGGTTGAAAATTGGGGGGTGAAATTTATTTTTAGGGGTACAAAATTCAAAGTATATGATGAACAGTAAAAGAAGATTTTAAGCAGTTCAAACACTGTTTGTTCTAACTGCACTGTAACATATTGGTTAAGACTTAATAAATAATACTGTATTACCATACAAACACATGCAAGGTGTTTTTTTTAGTAAAAACCAATAATATAAGATTTAACAAACCAGGATTCCTTACAACTTTATAACATGTAATACAATGTACTCACACATAGACAATTATCAGTAAAATATAGTTGTATGCCAATTTTTACACTTCTGTGCAGCCCTTTGAATTATTTCATCTATGTCTATACCTTGCTGTTTCATATTGTACTCAATAATCATCCTGTTTTCAACATTTTTTACTTGTCTCCTGTTGTGAACTTTCCAATGTGTCTGTTTTGGGAAAAAAAAAACCTTTCACATGGAACAGATGTCAGTGGTACTGTCATTAGTATAGATGCCATTTTAGCAAAGTTTGGAAATGTTTCAAGGTGAGATTTTGAAATCAGCAAACATATTTTGAAGATTGAGATTTCTGTTGTCGTTCAATAGAAATTTGAAATGTAAGTGGTTGTTCCTTGTATCTTGTCTGTTTAGAATATTCCCATAAAAGTTCAATATTCTATCAAGATTTTCAACACCATGCTCAACAATGGCTTGCTGTCTTTGTGGCAGCAAAGATGGATTTAAAACAAGGTCCTTAAGAATTGCCATGTCTTCAGCTGGAAATCTTTGATCAAATTCAGATAAAATATTGGTAACAAAGTCTCTCCTTATTTTAAATAAAACTATTCTCTCTCTGAGTGAACAATCTAGGCTAATTCCCTGAAACATGTTTTCTTCATCAATACTTTGAAGCAACATTTCAACAGTATTTGTTTCATTATCAGGATGTTGAAAAACTGATAGGATGTCCTTTGTTGCAGTGATCATTGGCATGCTGTATGTCTATAATATCTTTTTGAAAAAAACCTTGACAACTTGCATAAAGATGATAGAACGTCTTTTACAAGACAGATGGTGGAAATGAATTTAAATGTTCTAACTTCTTTAAGGATACCTTTAGCTTTATTTCCACCTTCACTTTGCGGTGTAGAAGCAACCTCATGTTCCAGACCTAGCACCGATGATGACCAACTATCATAAACAGAGTCAATAGCATCTTGCAAGGATAACCACCTCACCTGAGTTGGTTTCTTGAATTTTTTTACTTTCCCACCCAAAATTGCCTTTAATTCTCTAATTTTGTTATATCTTGGAGCTGAAAATTCATAGAAATTGTATATCTGAATTAAAACTGTTTAAACCTTCAGCAAATAAGGTATTTTCTTTGCTGCCCTATTAGATACAAGAGCCACACGATGGGCAGCACACCATATGTGAATGATACGTGGGTTATCTGCCTGTAAGCGGACACCTACACCTGAGTGTTTGCCAGTCATCACTGCAGCCCCATCACTGCCAAAGTCAGACACCTTATCAGCTGTAACACCAACTGACTGAAGCCAATTAACAATTGCATTGTAAACAGTATCAGCTTTTCCATTAACAATGTCTATATTTGAACAAAATTCAATTCTAACATCATCATTGTTAATAATTTTACAAAACATTACAAGTTTTTTTGATGTAGCAATATCTAAAGATTCATCAATCATTATTCCCACATATGGACTGTTCTGAATCCTGATGATTGCCATCTCTTGCAATACATCAGCTAAGTATCCATGAAGTGTGGCTGGTGTCTGGTGATTGGTGTAGATACCCTTTATGTGTTGACACTCAAGAGGGTTCATACAGCTACTTATTCCTGCACTTACTTCAAAACAGTGGGTATTAGCAATCTGAAATGAAATTGAATAACTTGTTGCATTTTTCTGGTCATTATTCAATTTGTTACATTATTTTTTTATAAATCTACAAAAACTATTGTTTTTAATATTGTGATACTTGTTATTGGCTTACAATTTTTGATAATTCTATAAAACAATTTTAAATAATTTTAGTAATAATATCTATTTTATAATTCAAATTATTTTAACGTTGGCGAATAGCCTTTCACTATATCATGTTTTACGAGTTGTTTCGAGTGTCATATTCTTTTGTCAGCCTTTTACATTTGTTGATTAAAAATATACATGTGTAACTTCACCCTGATTAATTTATTGATAATGTCAGGGATCATAAATAGACATTATTCCTGATACAATTAGACTAGTTACAGATTTACACAGGTGTTAAATTGAGGCTGGGTGGGGAAAACATCTTGTACTTTATTTACATTGTACGATTGCATTATTGCACAATTCATCATTTGACAAACCTGCAGGTCCACCATGCTGAGAGACTTTCTGTTTGCAATGTTTTCTGAGGCAAGATATAGTGCTGTTCTCAACTGAGCTTCCAGTATCGGCAAAATTCCCTTGGAAATCACTTTGACTGCAGTGTTCATGTAAACTTGCTGTTTTGTTGCCAGACACGCTGTACGATGCTCATCACTACCTTGGTGTCTTATGAGGGAAGATCTTTGAAAGTTTTTACAACCTGTTGTGAAAACGGAGTTACTTGCCAATTTGATGCCGGGTTTTGAACAAGTTAAACAAAACATCGCATCCATTTCACTTTCAAAATTCAACCATGAAAACTCAGACAACCACTTGTTTGGAAACGTTTTGGGTACTTTTTCTTACCCTGCTTCGTGTCATCAGACTGATTAGAAGTAGATGAAGACGGTGTTTGACTATCTTAGTGTACAGACTTCACCCTGCTCATTGTTGTTTGCAATGAAGCCAAATCGTGTTAGCTTAGACTGCGACATGTTGAAAAATCGCAGACGAAAATAGTCCATCACGTAACTATGTAGATTGGTTACTGCAGGATTGCACTTGATAACTTTCACGAGAGTTTAAAATTGAATAGCAGTCTGCATTAATGATGATGTCAGCCAATGAATAACTCAACCACAGCTAATCGATATGTAAGCTTACAGCGTCTATTTTAAGTACATATCGCGGAATTCCCAAAGAAGGATATTCGTACCAAGAATTTTCGTACGCGCGTGGTCTCGCACCGGACCAAAAATATGTGCGTGAATTTTATTTTTATTGCGTGATTTACACAATATTTTACGAGAGTGGGAACACTGATTTTTTATTTCATATATCAGCAACACTGTATGGGCATATGTGTGCCATAATATGAATGAGTTGTGAAAATTATGATATAGCATTACAATTTGGATACCGTAAGAACTTATGAGTCAGAAGGTGGAATATTGGGTCAGTCGGGTAACCGGAAACAAACCTTTTCTTTTTTTAGGCCTAAGCTGTCCAGGGCTTATCAGATTTTTGCAGGCTACTCATCCAGCAGCATGACCAACTTAGAAGTTTAACTAGTTCTACGGCAATGTCAACCAGCCCTGAGTCAATTTCTACTCGTAATAACAAGTGGACTAGTGCATTTGTCAACCTCTGGTATCGGACATAAAGGAAATTTTATCCATAAAAAACACTCATTGTCTCCCTTTGTGATCCCCTTTAAGTACTTGTAGCTGCCTGTGAGGGTCGGTCAATAAAAAGTGGGACTAGACTCTGTAACGACTCCACGGCTCTTCTTAAAATTCTGCATGTAAGTGGCAATGTCATTATACATTGTATTTTTGGTGTCCAACATTTTGACGTCAAAGTCATGTATAGTATATGATTGTGACATTTACTTTCAGGCCTGTCAGCTTCCATTGTTTGAATACCTTGTGGAGAAAATGTGTTCTCTGTGTTATGAGCTTGGTATGAAGGGTAAGATGTTTGTTTTCTTAAATTCTTGTAATTTCATTTACAATTTTTTTTTTATTTTTAAGATTGAAGTAAATCAAATAAGTATTGACTGTAGGCTGAGATGTTCAGTTTTTGTTTGAGCTGTTTATCTCTGATACTTGATTTAATGCCACTTTTGTCATTAGTTGACATAGTTACATATTTGTGACTTTATTTAAGACCATAAAAATAAACTTCTATTTATTTCAGTTGTCTAGCAATCAAGACTTTTAATGAACGTATAGCATTAAGATGGATGTTGCGTTTCCTTAGAGCCCTTTTCTTTGTGATAATGGATCTTACTGGTGAAGTCTCTAGTGGCACTGTAGATCTTGCCAAGTCTAACCTAAACTACATGCTAACTATGTGTGCCAGAAAACTGGAAGGTGAAAATGTCACTGAAGAGATGGCTAGTGTTCAGAAGAAGTCATTCCATGAGGTTACTTACTAAATTGTTTGTCAAGTCTCCAAACACAACTATTAGAGAAACTTCTTCATTTGTGGAACTGATGTGAAATATGTATTCAAAGTTTTTTAGTTGGGGTTACATGTGAAATGCGAAGAAAAATGTAGATTTTTTTCTTTAAAAAAAATTCTATTAAGAAACTTCATAAAGATGCCCTATTTATTTATAACAAGGTACAAATTTTGTTTCTATACTTACTTCTGTTATTAAAATATGGTTGTAACAATGATGTAAAAGTTATCAATTTGAAATACTAGAAGTATTACTGGATGTATATTGTAGGCGATTAAATCATTGGAGACACTTGCACAGGTGACAGGTCAGACTGTCACAGCTATCATGTAGCATAAAGAGGTGCTACACCAACAAAGAAGCACTTGTTACATCATCAACCAGCTAATGTCAGATTGGTCTCATGGTGCTACTTTTTGAATCTTTTATTGCTGTGTTAACATCTAGAGTTATAGGATTTATTGGTGTCAATAAAATTAATGTATTGATTTTTTCAAAGTCAAGGCAAAAGATTTATTGATTAAACATGCAAACATGTTGCCAAATAAACAAATCAGTGCTAATTAATTTTATAAATGAAGCTTAATTCTATTCAGATTTAGCGTAGATCTATTTTAAAATTAACAGAAAATAAAAATATCTGGACATAGATTTTAAGATTTCATGAAATGATATACTGTTGTTAATTATTTAAAAATAAATGTTTCCACCTTCTCCCTTATATTTATAAAATAGGAAGAGATAGATATTGAACTTGACGTGTCCTCTGATGAAGCTATTCAGAAACAATCACCACAGAAAGAGGTACAAAATTCAAAACAAAACCTACAAACATTGTTACAGCGACAAGCTAAATTCTTAGAAAATTACCTGGAAGTGAAGGTAGGTCTTACTTGCTATCCCATCATTTATATAGAGCATGCTATACCTGTATGTAATAAAGTTTTAGTCACTAATGCCTTGATAATAAAGTTTCAATTGTGTCTTGTCGAGTCTTGGATGGAGAAAATACAAATGACAAGGTACATTTACAAGCATGTTTAGTTACTTGTAGCATGTCCTGTTAGATGAAATTTGTTTCAGACTTTATTTATCTGCAATGAAGAAACTATTATAGGAATGATTATTATTTTTTTAGTTTTTGAAATTAATTTAGCTAAGAAGGTTGTTTCATTTTGATTAAATCTATTAGTGTTGGATGTTTTCAGACTGTTCAGTACCTCAGAGCATTAAGTGAGTTGTGTTATAGTTCTACAGATCTTAGTCATATATCATGTCTAGATTTATACCTTAGAATATGGAAAGTATTGTCTGAGAAACAACAGCAGGTAGGATGTTATATGAAAGTTATGGTTGCTAAAGTTCAACATAAAATCATTTCTCATAATATCCCCCTTCTTTTTTCACTGGGGTTGAACATTGCTCTAGCCACCAGTATCAATTGGTGGTTTTTTGACTTGAATGGTGGAGGAAGACCCGTGGGTTAAATGTTTTATTTCCCTTTTCACATGAAAGATAAGACTTTCCCTCATTTGTTTCCAGTACTCAAACTAACTACTGAAATTTGCCTCAAATAAATTTCGTTCTGATTTTCCTTTTAACAGTCTGTGTTCTATAATGATAAGAGTACTTTAAAAAGAACCTTTAAACATATTGTTGATGGAATACCACATATTAGTATTTGTTAAAAGGTGCAAAATCATCTATTTTTGTTGTTTTTGTTTTTGTATAAACTGATATTCATCATTGTTGATACATTTTACAGACACTGAGGGCAGAGTTAGTTCCCTTTTTCTGTAGTGGCAGCCATGTTGGACAGAAAGATTGTTATCACAGTGCTATACACACATTTGTTGAAAGTTTGGCACTCTTTGTACCTACAATACCTATCAGACCAACAATACTAAAGGTTTGTATTGGTTTGTTATGTATAGGTTAGAGTTTATTTACTAATTCTTCAGAATTGTGTAGTTCAAGACAGCTTCAGTGTTGGCCCACCCACCACTCCTTTACATTTCAATCACAAATGAATAACCATTGATCTGTAAAGTGGTTTTGATTCACTCTGCCTACATTTACTTACTCGTGATGAAAATTTTTCCTGAATGAAAATCCTAATTAATCTTTGGTCTTGTGTTTATTTCTATGCAATTTTGGATCCTGTTAATTATCTTAGTTAAAAGTTTTCCAGAACTTTCTGGTACCTCCTGTTTTTACCGGGTCCAGACCCTTCTGTTTATTAATGTTTTCGCAGCACTGAGGTTAAGATTTCCGTTTTTTTTTAAATTTTCAACTTACACCTATGACTTATTAGAAGACTTCATTCAACAATGACAAATCACAGTAAAATTTCTAACCTGCTGAGTTTAGACATTTCTAGTTTTTCAAAGACATGGTAAAATACTGAAGTACGATGTAATGTTGAGCTGTTTCTCATGTGTGTATGTGTATAAATTTTTTTTTCAGTATCTGGGTAGGGCTCACAACCTGTTGTACAGATGCTGTTTATTTTTGGAACAGAATGCATTTGATAATGGTGCAATACTTTTTACTACTAGTTCTTCTGTTTCATGTCATATATCACTATTGGTTTTAACAAATAACTTTGTATAATTGTCACATGGACTGGGGTCAAGTTAGGACTCAGCTCACTGTATTTTAACAGTTCTGTATATGAGATCTTGATGAATATTTCAGAATAATCCATGCTATTTGCGTATAACTGAATTATTTTCAGGAAATGTTAGACGGTCTTTGTGACTTGTACTCGTTACTGAAGGAAGAAGATATGTGGGCGGGGCTATGTCAGAAATGAGCCAAGTTTGCAGAGACCAACACCACCATCGCTTATGAACAACATGGATTCTTTGAGAAATCCCAGAATACCTATGAAGCTGTAAGTTCTAAATTCTTACATTTCTGATTTTTTGAAAATTAAATTGCCTTTAAAGGATTCTTTTGTTTCAAATTCATTTTTACCGGGCAAAGGCAAAGCCTTTGTCCAGATTTAGTTCTTATAGCCAGGATTTTGAAGCAGGCGACTTTTGTGGGCGTAACCGGAAGCAAATTTGTACCCAGAAGACCGCTTTACACCCCTGTCATCCGAAAAATATAGTGCCGAAACATTTACGAGCAATAAGCAAAACGCTTTTACTTGGTAACATTTTTTCAGATTACGATTTAACTTTGTGTGTTATTCTATCTTCGGAATTATGTTTGTGTGTCTGTACTGCCTACTTGAGTGATTATGAAAGTGTTTAGTGTAGGACTTTTCTCACCTGAAAAATTGACCAGATGCTGCCTGTCAATCAAACAGTTTCAAGTGCATGCTCTTAGCCAATCAAATTGCTCGTATAGAAAATCATCTGAACCGGTGTCGAAGTAGAAAAATTCCTAGACATCAGTGAAACGTACAAATGATTTTTTTTTGTCTCTTTTATGATTTTAAATCGTCATTTGGAAGAATTAGAGACATATTATTTACAATTGTAAAAAGGTGTCAGTGGTGACATTGCAATTCAGACACGCACTATCCGGATAGATTGGAAGGCGGAATGAAATTCATTCCTTTTCCTTGGCTGAACAAAGATCGTGCAAAATGTTTACAATGGATCAAAGCGTGTGGACGTCCTCACAGCCAGGTGAACATAGAAAGTTTCGACTACAATTACTCGTTTTGTGTGTGCACTAAGGTATTCTTCAAATCATTTCCGCATTTTACAAAAATAATTTGTTTGATTTTCAGTGGGTGGGGTACAGAACTTAATATCCATTGAACTTTACATTTTTGCCCGGTTTTAAATAAACTGTGAACAGATACCGTATTGATATTCTAATGTGTCATTTTTTGGTATTCTGCACTTGATTACTGTAAATATACTTTTAGACAGATTTTGTTATACCCTGCCAGTTTCAATTGGGAAGTAGAAGGGGTTCACGGGGCTCCAGTATTAATCATATTTCATATGAATTCATTTATGTTAGCCTCATTCTGGACACTATGTTTGAATATTTGTTATTGTATCTATGTTATTTCCAGTATTTTCATGACAATAGACCTACTGATAATTATCCAGACCCACGCCCTGCCAATAAAACAGGTCAAGACTCAGATTGCACTCCTGTTCGACCTCCGCTGAATCGCAGATGTGTATCTGAACCACGCCACAAGCGTAAGAAGATTCTTACAGAAAATAACATGTATGTTTTTTTTCGGCTGGTAATTTTTTATTACTATGGTAATCTATCCCAGGATTTTCACTCTATATCAAAACTTGAGGGTAACAAATGACCCTTGACTGATGATAATTTGAAGAGTCAACAGAACTTCCCTCTAATTTTATTGTAAATTTGACCCTTTGGTACAAATTCTCGAGAGTCAAAAGCTTTATTTTACTGATTTCAAGAGTCAGAATGCTGTGTTAAGGGTTAAATAAAAGCCCTGTATCCAACATAAACCTGTTTTTTGACAAGATTTCTAATAATCAGTAATTCTCTTTACCAAAATTGAGAATGCAGACTATAAGAATAAGAAATAAAAAAAAGTATATACATGTATTTATACATTTTATTACCCCCAGTAATGGAGGGCATAAAAACAAGATAATAAATAATCACAATTTACATAGAGTTATTTTTACAAACATTTGCAAGATACGGAATCTTTGATCCACTAACTTTTTCACAGTTTCAGTCATGAAAACACCAGGTCAACTCTGACTGAAGGAACATTTGAGGACATATCTCAAATCCATTGTCAAGAGGCTAATACCCAAGGTATTTATGATTTAAGTTTTAACACCATAATTTTCAAAAGCAGTAAATTTAGAACATTTATCTAGATCTTATTTGTCATAAACTTTACACCAACAACCAACTAGTTAGATATGAGTTTAATTACCTTACATACAACAGAACAAGGGGAGATAATACAATAGGTGATTGGCTTGTTATGGCCATGACATGTGATTTTGGGATAGAACCACATTGATCACCAGGGACAGACATGCATGTTTTAGGTAAAGACAGTATATCAATTTGATTGCATTTAGGGATAAAAGCTGGGCAGATGTTATTAATTGCCGCCTTGAGTAACAGCTGGTTATGCATGAATAAGTAATGTGCTGAAAGCTATTCACATAAACGCTGAGCGCTAATACTAGTTCCTCAAGTTGGAAGCTATTCCAAAATAACCCATTTAATACTGTTAATAGTTACTTAAGCGGGAAGCCATTCCCAAGTAACACATTTAATTTCATTATTCCTTACTATGCGGATGAATATCACTCCAATTAATAAATATACAATGATAACAATCCACCCTGGTTAATGTGCATGTAGCCATGCGCCAAATATACGAAGCCCAGTTTTATTTGTTCTTATAATAACTCCCTGCCCGAGCTAGTTGCAACTCTAGATTTGCCGAGCATATGCTTATTCCGGACAAAATCAGAGTGAATATATGAAGAGTTTAGAACTGGCCCAATGCAGTGAGTGCTGAGTCCTTGCATAGCGGTTCCATGCCATCTTCTACAGCTTCCCAGCGCTACACCAATTGAGCCAATATTGACCTAAATTTATGAGCAATACATGCATGTCTGTCCCCTTAAGAATTTTTCCGCCACTAAACCCTATAACTTAGGGTTTCCCCCAAAAATTCTAAAGCCCAACCCCCCAAGGCCGTTGGAACATTTTTAAATTTAAGTGTTCGACTCGTGTAGTTGAAACTAGCAATTCAAAACTACTAAATTTTACAATGGTTTAATATATAACTCATTGATATCAATGTGGCTGAATTAAGTACTCAATGTGGCTCTATCCAGTCTGACGGGCACCAAGGACAATAATATTCATATTTTATTTACGTGATCACTCTAGGTGTTTCAGTATCCCCTCTTTAATCCCATCTACATACATGACAAGGCCTATGTTAGATAAATGGATACCATCTTCCTTATAAAATCCCGGTGTTTTAATATCAATGTCTAAGCTTATGGCCCCCCATTTTCATCCCTGTATTGTTTGTTTACCCCATCTGTTTATTTTTTTCCTTTTGGCTTCCGTCTTCAAATTAAATTTCTCGTCACCCCCCAATTGATTCTTTGTGAAATGTCCACCCATATTAATTTTGTTTGCTCAAATGCACTTCTTAAATAACTTATTCCCTCTTTTATAACTCTCATTAAGTCCCTGGTGTCTGTACTTGTTTAGTCATTCCACCCTAAATGAATCAGTATCATCCCTGGTGCCCGTCTTAACAAAACATCTAACTGAATGCTCTGAACAAAATCATACCATGACATACCCCTAATTCCCCACCACCCTATGTTTTTTCCTTTTTCTTTGAGATTATCCTGGTCAACTTGTTTGGCCCACTGACCAGCCCAATATGGGATTGAATCCCCCAGTATCCAGATATCTGTATAAACAATAAAAACATAAAATTTAGGTAGCAATTACCTAATATATACAAGCAACAGAATTAGTGAATATAGGACTTATATGCTTCAGAATGCCATCTGCCTAATTTCATAATAGTACTATTTGGCACACATTTCCTTGCCAAGTCAGTAGCCCTACCTATTCTAAAGCTATGAGTACGAAATTTCTTATTAGTATAGTCTAAACTGTTTAATGTTTTCTTTAAAACTGCAGTAAATTGATATCTTGATAACTTAGATCCATTAGCATGAACAAATAGAGGGCCTGCTATTTTTGGTCTTATTGATACATATTTTTCCATGGCTCTTATTAGGCAGATTAATTGATCTTGGTCACATGATAGCTTTATTTGAAAAGGTATGTCCTTTTGGTTATACTTTGTATAACGTAACATCATCCTTAAGCTTTTTTGGTTGGTTAATATTTGTAAATCCTGAAATTGAGCACATAGTTTACAGTCTACCTGAGAATTTGAAACAATCCCGCTAACCCTAAATAAGCCAAAGTATGCTAAAGTAAATGCTGCTTTAAACAGGTGTTCTTCAAAAACATCAATACATTATGTTTTTTAACTGAGTTATTATTTTATTCAGAGAGAATTATTTATCGGAGAGCGCTTGTCCTTTGACTTTTTAATCGGCGACAGCCTTCTAAAATTTTTTTAACTGCAAAATTTTCTGAAATGTTGTACCAACTATTTATTCTATGATAGTAGTTTATACCAGCAATATAAGTATCAATAGTCCTTGATGACCAGCCTGAATCAAAGCCGTATGTTATAAAATATATTACGTGGTCAATTTTTACAGGCCAAACATTTGTAAAGTTCAATTTTAGCCGAAAGTTATTAAAGGCATTTATTGCTGTTAAGTATGTGCTCTTTGTATTTTTTGCCATGCTTTCTAATAGTATGCATTTGGATCTGTGCTGAAGATACTCCACACAATATCTGGTATTTTCTGAGGTTTCTGGTCTGCTTTTGGGGCTAGCGTCCTGAACTTGACCATCTGAAATCGAGATAATGCATCGCAAATTTCATTTGATTTGCCCGGTATGTGTGTTGCTTGTATCAGTGTCAGGCCTGATCAGTGTATTTATTTTTAAACTTTTCATAGTTAATCCCCTAATAATTGACATAACCCATTCTGATTTTGATGTTAATGAATTAACTGCATGAACCACTGCTAAATTATCACAAAAGAATTTTATCTTCTTATTTTGCAAATATTCCCCCACACGACAATGGCTACAAAATTGGAAAAATTTCTAGTACAGTAATACTTTTTGTATATCCCTTTTCATGCCAGCTAATTGGCCACTTAGCTTGAGACCAATGCCCTCCAAAATATATACCAAAACCCATTCCTATGCCTCCCGCACTGTCTGTAAATATTCGTATGTCTTCATTTGAAGACCAAAATCTATCATGGAAAACTGATATACCATTGAACTTAATGAAAAATTTTTGCCACGTAACCATATCTGCTTTAATGCTTTTGTTTATTCTTATATGATGATATGGTTTTGTTTAACCACAAATTTATCAATCGTCTGCAAAATGGACAACCAGCTGCAATTGCTCTACAACAAAAAGAACCTTTTAGTGACTGCATCTCTTTCAATGTTACTTTAGGTTTATTTACTAATGTTTTAATTAAATTTATCAATACCTCAATTTTGTCTTTTGGAATCCTTATTTCAATTTTAATATCAAACCTAGGAACACTATCACTGTAGTTGGGCCTACTGTTTTCTCTTTTGCTAATTGTACACCTAATTCTGACATACATTCTACAAAAATGTTCATAATTTGTTGACACGACTGAGCTGTTTTATCGCCTCCAAAAAATTATCCAAATAGTGAATCATTTTTCCTTATTCGTTCTTTGTTTAACTAAAAATTCTAAAAATGTAGAAAATTTTTCAAATGTACTTGGACTAATACTGCAGGCAAATGGTAAAGCTTTATCAATGAAATACTGATTATCAAACTTAAAACCTAACAATTCAAAGTCTAACTGGTGTATTGGAAGTAATCTAAATGCACTTTTTATATCCATTTTGAACAAATTACAATCTTGCCCTAAGTCTTGTATTATAAAGACTGCTTCATCAAAGCTTGTATAACAAACAGAGCATAATGCTGGATTAATTGCGTCATTAATTGACTTACCCTTAGGATATGACAAATGATGAATCATTCTGAATTTATTAAGTTCTTTTTTTGGTACTAACCCTATAGGTGATACTATTAAATTAGGTATGGGGGGACTCTTAAAAGGGCCTGCAACTCTCCCTGCTGCTATTTCTTTCTTTATTTTATTCCTAACTAAATCTGGGTGTTCTACTGCGGATTTTAAGTTTTTTGCTTCCCTTTTCTCTCTAACACCTGTGTAACCAATTCTAAAACCCAACTTAAATCCCTTTTCCAAAACTGTGGCTTTTTCTTTATTATATGATTTTAACAATTTTTCTAGATTCTTTATATTAATGGGTGACTTTGCTAACCCTTTTAAAATCTAAATTTGGTGCTTGGTTATTAATAGTATCTATACCCTTTATTTTGTCCTCCTCTGCCCCTAAAATTTCTGATTTGGTATTGTTCCTTAGCTGAGCCCCCTGAAAATTGTCAGTTGAACCTTGAAAATTAGTTGCTTTCTTATTGGGACATTTTACATAGCTATACGGCTTTCCACAATTAGGACAGAAATGTTGATATGTACAATTATACCATTTACAGTACCCCTTGTTGAAGTCAATACACAAATTTTTACTATTTCCCATGGGCTTGGTTTGTGACAAGGACTCCTCACTGCCTAATGCTCTATTCATACATTTACACCATAATTCATTATTTACGCGAGACCAAGGTGCTGAAGAGTTGGCTTGCCTTAATCTAAACTGGCGGTCGTACGTTATCCAGGCGAAACCTGGTTGTTTTGCACATTCTCGGATAGTATTGACTTAATGAAGTAGTTCGTAAGTTTTATCCACATGTGTAGCTAAATAAATCAACATGTATATTATGAATGCATCGGTCCATCTCTCAATGGAAGTAATCGTTTTAAGGGTCATTTCTGAGCGTCCTAGCTCTTGTTCGCTGCCTCTCCGGCTGTTGTGCTTCGGCTTTCCGTTTCTGGCCGCGGCCTCGCCCCGGCATATTGTTCTTAATATTTTTCGGTCTTCCTCCACTGACCTGTGCAAACGGAAAGACTGTCTCCACGTGGTGGCAGCCTTTTATATCACGTGCCGAGGGTTCCGACTATTCACCTAGCGACACTTCCACTCATGCGGCCCAACGAAAGTTCGCCAAATAAATGCAATTGATTTTTTAGAAAATAATTAAGTTTATTGTAGACTGTATTACAACTAAATCATTGTATGAACACATTTATGACATTATGTCACATATATTACAACTGAAACATTGTGAACACATTTATGACATGTATTAGACGCAGGGAATTAGAACAAAGTCAATAATTATTACAGCATGGAGACATAGAGCTCTACTAAATATATTTACAAGTATTCAATATCTGAATATAATGCAGTATAATGTGGAAATTTTGAGTATAATTCATATGTTAGACTCAAGGAATTGCAAAAGACAAGGCAGTTTGAATATATAAGAGGATGTTATTGGACTACTTGCATTAGATATTGTCAGCAAGTGTGTACATTGATTTTGTGTTATTGCCAAGGAAGATATAGCCCTAGATTACTTTTTGTTTTTTTGTACAACTATAATACTGTATATCTATTTTTGTCATGTATATATTATTATTTTTTGTATTAATATTGCTGTTTTTCTGTACTGATATGCCAAGTATTTGATTTTCATGTATCAAAACTATATTGCTAACATTTTGAACATGTATCTACATCTTATAGTAGACTTTATTACAACCAAATCATTGTTAACACATTTATGGATATGATGCATATATTACAACCAAAAATTGTGAATACATTTGAGACTTATATTAGACTCATGAATTCGAATTTTATTACTTTCAGGAAGATGAGGCTCGGCAGGTGCTTTGCCAGGATGAGCCTACAGATGTGAAAACAATATTCCTTGCCTATGCTACCACATCAAAGTGCAAAGTAACTCTCTGGAGAGACGCTACGCAGAGCGAAATCAGGCCTGTGACTATGTTATGTTGACAGATGTGGTCACAAACACCTACAAGCAGGAAGTGTCCTTGAGCACGACTTCAAGAACCAAGATAGAGGTTTGTTTTATTCTTGAGAAATTTTTTCTACAATCCAGTGGACACATTTTAGCCAGATCAACTTTTTAACTTAGGAGTGCAGAAAAATAGTGCAAAAAGAATATAACAAAAATCCGAAATATTTATGATTTATGTTACAGCAAATTGGAATTAGTTCATTTCTTTTATGTGACATTGTCACTGGCTGTTTAACACCATTTTTCAGTTATATATTCACCTAACCAGTTTTCCTGGACGGTATACTAATCAGTACTAACTTACCCTTCCACAAGGGGCCGGCAACTTCTCTACATGTGGAGGAAAATTGACATTTTTGTCAAATTTTCATGGAGGGGTATGATCTGCTGCGACCGAGATTTAAACCTGGAATCGCCATGTTACAATCTAGTGGACTAGCCACTGGACCTCGGTCGCAGCTTGGAACTAGTTTGCTTACCATAACATCTAAAATTCATCTAGTAATTGTTAGGAAAAGTGAAAGTTAAATTTTGAGCTTACAAAAGATACGGATATGGCTATGATAAAATCAGCCCAGTATACTCATTTAACTTCAGTGTTATTCAAAATGCATCTAATTTAAAATGTAGGCATATTGCATACTTGAATTTAGTTCAACTGTTCAAAAATAAGCTATTCTACTCCCCTGTCAATGACCAATTCTCATTTTGCATGTAAATCTTATTGTAACTAACAAAATCTGAGTACCTCAATGGCCAATATGAGTAGTATATTTTATTTTATTGATTATTAATATGATTTTATAGTATATTAAAAACCTGTGACCTTAAATTCAATTTATTTTGCATTGTGTAGTATATATTATTTTATCATTTTCAGAAACTGTTGCCCCACTGACATGTAAACAAGTGACTGTACAAGCACTTACTGTTGTAAATGGTACAGCCGACTTGCTTTTGGCAAATGATGACATTGTGAGTGTACCGGCAGAGGCTGTGGCCAATTACCTCGGGGACAATGTAGAACAATATGTGATGGAAAATTCTCCAGTTTTACTTAAAATTAGTTCAAGGGGTAGTGAAACTGTACTGATAGAAGAAGTGAAAGAAAACTAATAAGATGAAGTGAAAGAAAACTAATACAGTTATATAAAACTATATACAATAATCTAATTTCTGCTATTTCTAACTATTTCCATTTAATATTATAAAGAAAATTAATATAGTTATATAAAACTGTATATAATAATCTTATTTCTGCTATTTCTAACTATTTCCATTTAATATTATAAAGGTTAAAGGTATCAAAATCATGAGAACAATTTGCAATATGTTTTTATTGTAAAAAAACTTTGGCAATGATTAATAGAAACAATAGGCATCAATTCATACTTATATGTATACTTTTATCATGTTCAATTAGACATTTTTATTAATCATATAGCTCAGCATTATTTACTCCCTGGCTATAACCAAAAAATGAGGATGCTATTTTATAAAGATGATAATATATGTATTCTCTAGAATGTTCTGAAATGTTTAATATACGATACAGTAAGTTTGCCTATGCTTTGTATAAAATGTGGTACTTTTTAAAATAATTGCGTACTGTGATATACGATGGTTAAAAAGTTAATTATAACAAGTTACTGTTAGATGATAATGCTTAAATATGTTTTCAGATTTTTTCACTATAGTAGATTTTCCTAAATTTTTGTAAAACGATAATAGACTTAGTTCTGGATAAATGTAAATAGCATAACAGATATAGGATTAGTTTACAATCCTTGATAAGTAGTGCATTTTTCCACTTTTGCCATATTTTTTATTAAAATTAAGAAGAAACAATTTTTGTTTTTTAACTACAAAAACACACAATAGAAGTATATCAAACTACATAATGATACTAAAATTTGTCTATTTTACCAGGTTAATGAAAAGTAAAAAAAGTTTACTGTATCAGTTTTTATTTTCATAGATGTAATCTTTTCTAGTCATATTTGAAACGTTTATATGACACTTGTTCAGTATACGAATAAATATTTTCATTTATGATATGCATTGTCTTTTATTACATGTTATGGATCAGTTTGTATACTACTTACTTTTTATATATGATCATTATATGGGAAGAAGTGGTAATAAAATAGGGGTAAAACAATGCAATTAAGTCTGTGATAAGTACCATGGCCTGTATTTATAAAGCATCTAAGATAATAACAACATTATTGGTGACTGAAATTTCCCACTTAAGACGATAGTATATTTTAGGCCACTAATTTTATTAACATACTACATTTTGTAAAATAAACACCTTTGCCAGGGTACAGGACTTTCAGTCCTTTGATAAATGTAGTCACCGTAGATAATTTGTAAAGCTAAAGTTTTGTGATTTGGAGATAATTCATTATATATGAATGATAATTGTTTATATATTTTTGTGTTTAGTTTATGTATAAAATAGAAAGCAAATTATTTATGTGTAAATAGACTATAATCATGTATCTGATCATGACAGAATTAAAGTATTGTTTTTTTAATATTTTAGGCCTTGGTAAAATCCAGACTAGACCATAATTCTGGTCAAGCCACGCCCATTGTTATACCTGAATACAGATTGTGGGAGGATCATTGGATCAGGTAAATGATAACATGTATGGTAACCCTGACTTTAAGTGAACTCAGACAGAGTGATTATTTCAAACAGTGAGGTATTTATTTTATTCCCAAACATACAGAGTGATTATTTCAAACAGTGAGGTATTTATTTGATTCCCAAACATAAAGAGTGATTATTTCAAACAGTGAGGTATTTATTTTATTCCCAAACATAAAGAGTGATTATTTCAAACAGTGAGGTATTTATTTTATTCCCAAACATACAGAGTGATTATTTCAAACAGTGAGGTATTTATTTGATTCCCAAACATACAGAGTGATTATTTCAAACAGTGAGGTATTTATTTTATTCCCAAACATAAAGAGTGATTATTTCAAACAGTGAGGTATTTATTTTATTCCCAAACATACAGAGTGATTATTTAAAACAATGAGGTATTTTATTCCCAAACATACAGAGTGATTATTTCAAACAGTGAGGTATTTATTTTATTCCCAAACATACAGAGTGATTATTTCAAACAGTGAGGTATTTATTTTATTCCCAAACATACAGTTCTTTATTTCTTTGTTATAGATATTGTGAAATAGGAGTATAATGAAGTATTCATTGTGGTCTTGCAGAATTCACTATAACCATGTTCTACTGTATTCTTGAAGATATTCATTAGTATATGTGATATGAATATTACAAATTTTACAAAAATCTGCTATGAAACAAGTTTTTTATCCTGAATTTCACGGCATTGATGAATTTTGACTTCAATATTACAATGTTATGACTAGTTACCTAATGTATATTAATGAATGGTAGAGAGGTCAGTTTGAAACATGGTTACTAATCTTACTTGATCTGTAGCTTACTTGTTAGTGCAATTATATTAAGTGGTAATTAGGTAGAAAAAAGAAGATGGCTTTTGGGAGAACTATTTTGAAGAATTTTATGTGGTAATTAGATAGATAAAAAGTCGAAGTTATCTGTGATGGATAAATGAGAACTAGTTATATTGATTGAATGGACATTCTGTGTTGATATATCTATTTAATGCTTCCAGCTAGTGATATATTATATCTGTATTCAATACTTACAGATGTTCTAGGGAGTTAAACCAATGGGATCATCTGTTAGAGTATGCTAACTCTAAGGGTAACACCAATCCTCCCTTAGTACTGGAGAGTGCCTGAAGAGTTTCTGATTGGGCATTAATGAAAGATGCTCTCTCATAGGTAAACACTTTGTTAATTTTTTTTAAGGTTGGTGACAACAATATTACCTGATTCACTGCTGATCTCAGTCAAAGTTTTGTTATTTAAAGGATTTTAGGTGAAGTCAGGTTGGATTTAAGTGGTAAATCATTAGAAGATAGTTAGATTCTTGATCAGTATTAAGTTTTTGGTTTCAATGGAAAATTGTAAACTTTTAGAAGGAATTGATACTATTAAAGTCTTACATTACCATATTTTTGCCAATATCTCATTTTATAATGAAATGCTGTTTTTCAAAACTATTGTTTTTAAAAATTAATATCTTGAGCATGAAAAAGATTAATGTTAAATTATGTATTCTCATGGATGAAAGTTTTCTAGCCTGTGTTAGTATATCAAACTCTTTCCTGTCCCATTTATTGGTTGTCTGGATTGGACTGTTTTTTAATTACTCCGTGGCAACAAGCTTAAGTTTTCAGGATTTTTAAAATTTCCAAATTCACATAACTAATCTGTACTAAAAAGATGATGTATTTGTTTAAATCATTTCAGGTTGAGTTAAGTTGTCCAAGAGAAATGGCTTGGAAAGTAAATCTTTATCAAGGTTATATAGCTATCTGTCACCCTGACGACCATCATCTTAACATGGAAACTATGGTAATACACTAGATTTGAATACTAAGGCCATCCTTAAAAAAATGTTTGTTTGCCACTTCCGACCCATACTTTTTGGGTTGGGTTGGTAGTCAGGTAAATTCTTTTTTTTCTGTCATAAACATATAAACGCTTGACTCGAATTCAAGCTATTACAATCCTAGTGATAAAAGACAAAAATATAAGCATTTCAATATAGCATTTTAATTCTTCATTGAGTACATGTTTCTTCATGTATATTATACCCATATCATTAACATCTTTTAGTGGTTATCTATGCTGAAGATATGAATGCTTAACAACTTCTCGCACATGGCCATCCATTTCTTGCCTTGCTTTCTGTGAAGTATTGGACTTGTCCAAGAATGAAACATATTCATCAAAGCATAAGGCAAGATGCCTCAAATCAGTCACAAAGTCTCCCCACTTAGATGTAAATGGCAACATCAACATATTAAATAGTGATGAGCTGTGTAGTTTTAAAGTTTGTGCTGTCAGCTGGGGGCCCTTTTCTTATGTTTTCTCCAATCATTGTAGCCACCGTACAACAACACAAGTCTGAAATAGCAATACAGAGACAAATGTGCGAAATCTCTAGAAATCATTTGCAGTGTTTAAATTAATGATTGTGGCAAATGTGATAATGATTGTGGCAAATGTGATAATGATTGTGGCAAATATGATGATTAAAAATAGTTGATATAAATCTTTTTAATTTTATTACTGGTTAGGTTCAGTCCAGGAAAACTGGTTAGGTGAACCTGCCACTGTATATAACTGAAATATTGTTGAAAGTTGGCTTTAAACCCAGTGAAACAAACAAAAATCTTTATCTGCAATCATTTGAAACCATGTGAGAGACGAGGTCATTGTATAACCGGTCCTTGGCTAAAAAAAGAATCATGTCAGGTATTATTTAATTGTATATTCAATGGAGAAGTGATATGAAACATAATTATTCCTCTATGAACAGAGGTTTGTCATTGTATCATATTTACATGGAACATGGTTGTATTCTTCTAAAGTTCCAAATAGTTCACCATTACCCCACCCACTTTTCGGAAATGGGCAGGGGTTCACCTCAAAATTTGTAATCAAATTATTTCAATGATATATTGATAAGGTAAAGACAGGACAGAAAAATAAAAGATGTTTGGGCCATGGTATTTCATTCATCCTAATGGATTACAGAATACCTCCTCTTCCAAGAGATAGATTTCGTTATTTTTACAAATAAAAATGTTTTACCTGTGAATCTTGGACCATCTGTTGATTTTAATTTGGGCTTCTTATCAAAAAACAGTACTTTTCTCCATTAACACACTAAATGCATTCAACTTATTAGTTTCTTCTCGTTGTTTGGTTTCTGACCTTTCAATGTCAAAAGTTAGGTATTTCAATCAAAGATGGGTCAAAATGTATTTCTTATTGGTTCATCTTTGTCTGGATAAAACTTTTCAGACCCATGAAGTTTAGCAGATACTGAAATTTGAACACTCTCACTCTTCCCAATAGACCTTTCTTCCAACTCGCCGGACAAATCATTCATGACATCATCCCAGGACCATTCTAGATCACAGGCGTAGATTCTGTTATTTATGACATTTTTAGACCCAATGTTTATGTTGAAGCATAACACCACATTGTCTTTGTGTTGACAGCGTTTACCTGCAGGTTCCGTGCCCTTATCAATTACTTTCCATCGGAGATTTTGGCGATGCAAAGACCTGTGACAAATTCAGTAATCTCACTTGATGGACGCTTATATACGGATACCGCTCATGAACATGTAGCGCCTAAATGATCGATACTACTTATTACCGAAAAGATACTAAAATGAATGCAAAAGAAATATTTTTAAAGCACGAAAAGAATAAAAAAAATACATAATTTTTTTAGTCAAAAAATTTTTCTGACCGGCGGATTTTGGGTGGGTCAGTCGGAAGCGGCAAACAAACAATATTTTAATTTAGGCCTAAGCATGTGCTCAATACATGTCCTGGTTGATAGTGTGTAGATGACTATTACTGATGTTGTAATGCTGTTTGTCCTTTATTTTCTTGATTAATTTGTCTTATTTGTTGTGACCTGTTAAGTATTGGTTGATAATTATTTATCCTTTTTGTTGTTAAATATTGTATGTAGTCTGCGTACCATTGATCAAACTGTTGTGAAATATTGAATGTTGAGCAATTGTTAAGTCTTACTAGGGAATTCCATGGTTGTGTAGTTGTTGTCCCTGACTAGTAATCTCTAGCCCCTCCCTGCTGTGGGCCTGAAATCCACTTATGACCAAATTTTACATGTGAGGAAGCTGTACAGCTAGTTTACTGAATGTCAATGACTCGGGTGTATATTTGGGGTCTTCCTCAGATGTTATAGCTGGAAGTCGCTAAATGACTAAGGCTCTTGGTGTGGCATTAGACAGGAAAAAAACAGCAATAAGACTTACTTTCATTATTTGAATGTGAATCAAATGTAGTCAATGGCTGAAGTCGGATTTTTGTTGACTATTAAGTAATACTGTGGCTTCTTTTGTCTTTGTAAATTTGTATTTAATGTAATTTAAATCTGTCAAGTTAGGTGATATGTTATTTTAAGTTACTGCTGCCTTGTTATGAAGAATCGCATGTAATTTTATTTACGTTTAATTATCTTATTATAATGTCCAGCAATTGCTTGAATTAATCAACATCCAGTTAAAAAACCCTATTTTTTATGTATTCATGTGTTTTTTGGTCATAGTTACATTTTTTCAGAAATTATTCTTTTTTTTTTAAAAAATTGAATGTCTCTGTTTCTTTTGAAATAACCAACTAATTATTTCAATGATAGCATTCTCTTTACCAATGCTCCTTAATTAGCCAATTTACTAATTTGGGTAAAAATTTGCATACAGGGACTTTATACTTCTGGCTTACAAAAAAGGTTGTACAGTACAGGCTGTACAGGTTTATACTGTATCTCAACACTTTGATGATTTGACCAGTATGATGGTAGGGTTGATTTGGGTGGGGTTTTTTTTTGGGGGGGGGGGTCTGCAATAGTTGTCTGCTGGCTATGTTAGGCAGTTCCCATTCAATCTTCACTCAACTTGGTCAAAATGTTTATGAGCATAAACTCTCTGCCAAATTTGATAACCAGCAAAATTATCCCTGTCACTGTTGGCAAATAGTCCCTGATCTATCAAAACATGATGCAACAGACATTGTTCACTCTCTAAGTCAAACACTTCCCATCCACTCTTCACTAGATAATTTCTTCGTGTATATTTGGACAGTTTGCCTTCAATATTGCCATGTTAAATGATGGTATATTCTGTGTTACAGATGGAGAGGTTGGTTGAGTTATCTAGTACATAGCTATAAAGAATTGGAGAAGACTGACACATAATGAAACACATGTTTCATTACTACAGGTAAATACAGTAAAACTTTAAGTCCACATTTAGGATGAGCTTTAAGTCCACATTTAGGATGAGCTTTTGGTAAAATGTTGATGTGGTCTTATTGTCAAATTGAATTATAGAGAAGATGTTGAAACTGGACTGAAAATAAGTGTTTTATTTGTATTGAAGTGGTTGCTAAGTGAGGTTTTATGGTAATTCCTTGCAGGAAAATTGCACTCATCAGTTTATTCATGATATACTCAAACAGTATTTTATGTCCGATTCTGAAGATTATTTCAATAAGAATAATCAAGTTTATTTTGTTAACCAATTACGTTGGTTGCCTGATTTGTTTACTACATTTTATAGTAAGTGATGGAACCCGAGTTAATCCAAATGATATGGTGATCGCATAAATTGTGACTCTGAAATTTCATGACCTAAGGGAACCAGCATGTTATGTAGTGGTTTGATACGGGAACCAATGCTTATTCTTCACTTCCTTTCCAAAGTTTTCGTCTGCAGCACAACTACACAGAAATTATCTAGCAATTTAAATCTTGAAACATTGTGGTCAGTTAGTGTTGAAAATGCCTCGGCGCGTCAAGCGAGTAGGAAGAACAAGAATGACGACATTCAAGAACATTTTGAAGACAGATCTCTCTCAGAACGTAATAATATCATAGATTTTGAGTCAATCATTCGTGCATCTCAAATCATTCCAAATGACGCACGGGCAAATGCTGATGTTCCAGCTGCAAATATGCTTTGTAATGATATCGGTCGTGTTGGCTTGGATAATAATTCAAGCGGGGTTGCTGATGATTCTCCCCAAATAGCTGACAAGGTAACATCTGCTAATGATTCTCCCCAAATAGCTGACAAAGTAACATCTGCTAATGATTCTCCCCAAATAGCTGACCAAGTAACATCTGCTAATGATTCTCCCCAAATAGCTGACCAAGTAACATCTGCTAATGATTCTCCCCAAATAGCTGACCAAGTAACATCTGCTAATGATTCTCCCCAAATAGCTGACAAAGTAACATCTGCTAATGATTCTCCCCAAATAGCTGACAAAGTAACATCTGCTAATGATTCTCCCCAAATAGCTGACCAAGTCACATCTGCTAATGATTCTCCCCAAATAGCTGACAAAGTAACATCTGCTAATGATTCTCCCCAAATAGCTGACCTAGTAACATCTGCTAATGATTCTCCCCAAATAGCTGACCAAGTAACATCTGCTAATGATTCTCCCCAAATAGCTGACCCAGTAACATCTGGAGGCCGTGGAGGTGTGCCAGGTACATTGGTAAGTCTTGATCACGTTGATAGGAGCAGATTTTCAACCATATTCCTCTATCCATCAGGGAAAAAATATGGCAACATAAATATATAAATCTAGCTTTGTTACTGAAGTGCTCATCTGAAATAGACGAAATTTGCAATGGAGGTAGTCTATTCTTAAATAACTCAGGTATGATCGAGTCAAGGCAGAGGCAATGTAGATCTAAGATTCCAAATATTGAGAAATGGTTAGATGTGTTTCTGATCTTCATGAGCATTTATATTGTTGCTCACAAGGATAAAGCCCCTGACATGCTGAAGTATATGTATAACATAAGGGAGGCTGCTAATAGAACAGTTTAGGCTTCGTCAAGAGGTACATAGGTCATCATTGGCAGTCATTAATGCAGATTTATGGTGGTGCTGCACATTATCGAATGACAAAACACAACTGCACTAGCTAGCTACAACCATAAAAATGCAGAATTTATTTTTGAGGGTTTTACAAATGGTTTTAGTTTAAATTACAGTGGCCCTCGACAACCTAGAGAGGAAAAAAAATCTTAAATCAGCTAAAGAAAATATAATTATAGTTGAACAAAAAGTTGATAAAGAAATTTTGGCAGAACAGGTTGCTGGTCCATTTCAAGCACCACCATTGCCAAATTTGCAAGTCAGCCCAATTGGTTTAGTACCCAAAATAGAAGTAGGTGAATTTAGAATGATACATCACTTGTCTTGTCCACGTGAAGGTTCAGTCAAGGATTTCATAGACCCAAAATTATGTTCGGTTCAGTACACTAGCTTTGACAAGGCAGTGCATTTGAATCAAGACTTAGGTCAAAATAGTAAAATTTTTAAAATAGATTTGAAGAATGCCTTTTGAAATCTGCCTGTCAAAATTTCAGACATTGAATTGCTTGGGTTTAAATTCCTAGACCAGTATTATGTTGATAAATGCTTGCCCATGGGCTGTTCAATAAGTTGTAGTCATTTTGAAAAATTTTCAACCTTTCTTGAATATACAACTGAAAAGTAAGATTAGAAGTGGTAGTTTATTGCACTATCTTGATGATTTCTTTGGGGGGGTGACTGAGATATTGAAGGTTGCCAATCAGTGATGGATTGTTTTTCTGAGTGTATGCAGTGACTGGCTGTACCAGTTGCAGAAGGTAAAACAGAGGGCCCGACTGAAGATTTGGTATTTTTAGGGCTTGAGCTTGACACATTTAAAATGCAAGTTAGAATTCCACAGCAAAAAATTCAGGAAATTATTCAAAAAATGAATATTATGCTTGCATCACCAAAAACAACTTTGAAGGCAATGCAATCATTAATTGGATCTCTGAATTTCTGCTGTAGAGCTATTGCAGCTGGTCGGCCATTTTGCAGACGCCTTTTAAGTTCGATTTGTGGCCTGGTTAAACCTCATCATCATGTGCGCATAAATAGAAGTATTAAGCTAGATCTTGAAATGTGGTTATATTTCTTTGCCAATTTTAATGGTACATCTATGTTTTATGATAGATTTTGGCTACCAAATGAAGATGAAAGGCTATTTAGTGACAGCTCAGGCGGTATAGGCTTTGGAATATATTATGATGGTCATTGGGCTCACGGGGCTTGGCCGAAGGCATGGCATGAATTAGGAATTTTGTCTGATATTACAATGCTGGAAATATTTCCAATTTTAGTATCATTACATATATGGGGTGGTTCCTTCATCAATAAAAAGATTAGGTATATGTGCGATAATATGGCAGTAGTTGATATTAGAAATAGTTTGTCGGCAAAATTGGATAGGGTTATGATTATTTTAAGGGAAATAACCCTTATATGTTTAAAGAAAAATATCATAATTAGGGCCAGTCATGTGCCTTGCTCAAAGAATGTATTAACTGATGCTATCTCTCGTTCACAGATCGACAAGTTCAAGCGGTTGGCACCACAAGCAGATCCAGATCCACAGTTGGTACCAAGCTATCTATGGGGGATATTCAGCTAGACATAGTTTCCCTATTAAATGTTAGTATTGCACCAAACACCATGCTGTCATATAAAACTTCAATAAGTGTGTTTAATCGATTTTTGATTAAATTCAAATTACCAAAATCATGGCCTGTTGAGGTTCCACAAGTAGTTATGTTTATTTCATACTGTTTTGAAAAGGGTCTATCATCTAATACTTTAAGTACTTACGTAGCTGGTATCAACTATGTACAAAAATTGCATGGAGGGGCAGATTTGTGCAGTTATTTTATTGTTACTAAGATGCCGGAAGGTTGTCGTAGGCTTAAAGCCTGCAAAGATATCCGTTTGCCAATAACTGTAGATATTTTAGCTGATATTTGCAAGTTACTTCCGACAGTCTCCTACGATCAGTATGAAGCCATGCTTTTTAAAGCAGCATTCTCGTTGGCATTTTATGGTTTATTTAGAGTTAGTGAGCTTGTGGCTCCATCACCAGCACTTGTTCAGAGAACTCTAGCATTTGAGGATGTAAGATAAGCACAAATCAATAGTGCATTTTGGTCATTATTAGAATCTCCAAATGCAATCAGTATGGCGAACCAGTAACTTTAAAAATCCCTTGCGAGAAAGATGTAGGAATGTGCCCAGTTAGTGCAATGAAAGGTTTCATTGCGATTCGCCCAGCTATTAGAGGTCCATTTTTCTGCCATGCTAACGGTACCCCTGTAACGTGAAGTCAATTTTCGAGTGTATTAGCTAAGTGTGTAAACCAGGCAAGACCTTGAATTACAAATTTCAAAGCTCATAGTTTTAGAATAGGTAGAGCTACTCAATTATTTCAGTTAGGCTTGTCAGGTAAACAAATTAAGGCATTGGGTAGATGGAGTTCAGATGCATACAAGAAATACATAAGGCAATGATCTAATTTTATCTTAATGTGACATACAATTTTATAAGATATTTAATTAGCTTTACTCTATTGCTGTCAGGAACTAGAATAATGCAACTCAATAATATCTCATACAACTTGAATACTTTCGAGATTCGACTGACATCTGTAACAGTTAAAATTAAACCAGAACTTAAATTTTAAAAAGTTTAATAGATAGGATTATTCTAATAATTTGTACTTCAGATATTTGGATGATGGGTGATTCAATCATTTACTGGACTGGTGTGTATGCCAATGAGCAAGAAAGGGTCAACCTAGATATTCATAAATCCATTGCATGGCTGGGGGTTAGAGGAATGAAATGGGAGAATTTCAATCATGAGTTACAATTGAAGGTTTTGTTTTCAAATGCTCCTAAATTTATTTTTATTCATCTAGGGGGAAATGACATGGCTGGGCATACTGTTTGTAGAACCTTTTCTATGATACAAGCAGGTTTCGGATACATAAGGGCAGCATTCCCTGACTGCAGAATTGTCTGGATGGATATCCTACAGAGGTTGGCTTGGGCCCCCGCTAGTCCACCAGATAAAAAACGAAAACGCATAAATAGGTATGGCCGCCAACTTGTGGTGCAATTTGGTGGGGATCACTTGCCATTGCCAATAGGTAACATTACCCCGGGTCTTTTTCGCCATGATGGCATCCATTTAAGTCAAGATGGCCTAGAAATATTTAGCAACATGATCAAAAATAAGATACTTAGTCTTTAAATATGAACATCAAAAGTCTAACTTAATATAACAGGTATATATATATAAATTCTTGCATTTATTAAGTTTATTTCAGGTTCTATGAATGTACAAACAAATGTCTATCTCAAATAAGGGCCCAACAAAGGTTCTAGTAAGAATAGTGGGTCTTAGAATTTCTGGCGGATAAATTTGGGGAAATTTATTGTGGCGGAAAAATTCAGTTAGCTGACAATCGGCCTGGAATGCACATTCCATATAACCATGGTACTGTAAGGTAACACGTACATGGTTAGCAAACACTTTAAATTCTACTAGTATCTTGTAGTAGTTGAAAAACAATCTTGTGGTCGCAACCTTTCATAGGCTCAAATTTGCGATATCCTATGTTAGAGAGCTACCACTGGGTTATTACAAAAACTTATTTTTTGGGAGAAGAGGGTTTTGCCCGGATCATAATTGGTAATTCCCGCCTCCTTTTGGCAGTTTTTCATGTTAGTAGCAATTTTGGATTGTTAGCTCTTTGCCGGTTTTTTAGCAATTTGGAAATGACTGCGGAATGTATGTGGCTTTGGATTATAGCTGCGGATTTGTTTATTGATTGATTTAAGCAGTTTAGCTATATAACTGTGGATTTTAATGGCTCATTGCCGGTTTACATATTTTGGTCATAGTTGACTGCTGCCTGATTTAAGCAATTTAGCAATGGACTGTGGCCTGGTGCCGGATTGGAATGGCTCAGTGCCAGTTGGTAGGGCTAAGTCCCGGTTGATATGGCTTAGGCCGGTTGGTATGGCTTAGTGCTGGTTGATAGGGCTTAGTCCCGGTTGATATGGCTTAGGCCGGTTGGTATGGCTTAGTGCTGGTTGATAGGGCTTAGTCCCGGTTGGTATGGCTTAGTGCTGGTTGATAGGGCTAAGTCCCGGTTGATATGGCTTAGGCCGGTTGGTATGGCTTAGTGCTGGTTGACAGGGCTAAGTCCCGGTTGATATGGCTTAGGCCGGTTGGTATTGCTTAGTGCTGGTTGATAGGGCTTAGTCCCGGTTGGTATGGCTTAGGCCGGTTGGTATTGCTTAGTGCTGGTTGATAGGGCTTAGTCCCGGTTGGTATGGCTTAGTGCCGGTTGGTATTGCTTAGTGCTGGTTGATAGGGCTTAGTCCCGGTTGGTATGGCTTAGGCCGGTTGGTATTGCTTAGTGCTGGTTGATAGGGCTTAGTCCCGGTTGGTATGGCTTAGTGCCGGTTGGTATTGCTTAGTGCTGGTTGATAGGGCTTAGTCCCGGTTGGTATGGCTTAGGCCGGTTGGTATTGCTTAGTGCTGGTTGATAGGGCTTAGTCCCGGTTGGTATGGCTTAGTGCCGGTTGGTATTGCTTAGTGCCGGTTGATAGGGCTTAGTCCCGGTTGTAATGGCTCAGTGCCAGATTTTTACCTATGACTATATTTGCTTGAAACATGTCTAGCAGGATTAGATCTAACAATTAGATCTTTGACCGAATTTAGAGGTTGTGTGTTCCAGGCTGGCTGTCAGCTCATTTTCCCAGTAGCGGCCAACCTGATCCAAATAAAACATTTATTTACAGATCAATGGCTTATAATTTTAAAGTAAAATTCAATACTTATTTACTGTGTTGTTGTCAATTGGTTTATTCTAAAATAATGAAATAATATTGTTTTGCTATGTTATATGTTTCCAACCACACATTGTGCATTATTATTACTGTGATATGATTGGCTATGACTGAACTTAACAGAGTAACTCAAACTTTGAAATAATCTATTTACCTCTGGCCCATGGAAAAGTTTGGCTATCCTTGAAAAAGTGTTGGTTTGCAGTTTCTGTATGTAACTGTATTCCAATATTTTTTATGGGTAGCCTTTTTATGATTGTTTTTATACCTGTCAATTTTTCACCCTATGTGTTTGCAACATTTAACATCTACCAATTTATATTCTGGTATATACAGTAAAACTCAGTGTAATTAACATTAAAACAAGTATAGTCAACCATCTTTAACAAACTGCTTTGCTGTTATGTAAGAGACTCAAAAATGACCACTGACCCCCCCCCCAAAAAAAAATTTGTTCTTTATCCCAACTTTTTGTTTTCAGTATACATTGTTTACAATAAGAATATGTCTGCTTGTTTACCTACTGTTTAAAGTTTGGTTCATGTAACCATAAACCACCATTTTTAAAGATAGCCTTACATAATGTGGATACATGTTACATGTCTTACATAATGTATGTATATGTTAAAGGTCTTATGCAATGCATGTATATGTTACATATAGCCTTACATAATGTATGTATATGTTACATATAGCCTTACATAATGTATGTATATGTTACATATAGCCTTACATAATGTATGTATATGTTAAATGTAGCCTTACTTAATGTATGTATATGTTAAAGGTCTTATGTAATGCATGTATATGTTACATATAACCCTACATAATGTATGTATATGTTACATATAACCTTACATAATGTATGTTTATGTTACAGGCAGCACATAATGTGTGAATGTGTTACAGGCAGCACAGCAAATAATGGAATTACCAGAGGCTGCACAGATCAATCAAGGCTTACAACCAGCAAACATCACCTGAAGTACGAGTTTACATGATATGAAAGCTATTGTGAAAACATGGAGGTAAGAAAGATAATTTTTGCAGGTCGATAAAAATCCTCAGTGAAAATTAGTAGTCTAGTGATTGAGTGAAAGGCATTTATAAAGTAAATCCTGGTAAAAATTTTGTTTTTATTTAGAAACTTTTCATCGGTAAAATGAGTAACTGTTGATTTGACCTGAAAGGAAGTTATAACACTTGCCTAGTTTATATACTAACGACTTCAGAAAAATGGGAAAACTTTCAAACACCAAATTTTTCTGCTGGTTCCATGGATGTTTGGTATTTAGAAATTACACTGTACATAGTATATGTATATATTACCTATATGATGTGTGTATGTATTATTACAGGAATCAGTTACTTATGATATCTGATGATTTGTCACACTGGAGGCAACATCATAATCAGTTTATAGTCAACCATTACAACACACATGCTGCCCAGGATCAGGTGTGTATTATATACAGTGGAAACTTGCTGTATCAAACTTGCTTTCACAAATTTCCACTTTTTTTCAAAATAAAAAAATAGGTCTTAAATTTTATCCTTCTTTTTAGGCATGTGCACATATATATTAGGTAACATGACATTGTATTGTCTCCTGCAGAAAGATATAAATTAACATCAAAAATGTTTTACTGAAAATATTTCTAATAATCTTAGAACTTTCTCTTAGCAGTACAACACATGTATTTATTTTCTGTTTGTTTCAGCAAAACAATCATTCCATGTTAGGTGTTCATGCATCGGCACAAGCAATCATACATTTTGGTAAAATTGCTAGAAAACACAACTTATCTGGTGTATGCCTGGACTCACTCAGCAGGTAAGTTGGGATGTTTCTGTAGTTATACTGTGTAAATATGTCTTCAAGTGACTCAGACAAACATGTTAGGAAAGATTGCATTTTAATATAAATGTGTAGCTTGGGAGATTTCAAATTCTGTCAGTAAAAATACTATTTTACATGATCAAATATAAACTTTATTTTTTTTGTTTGTTTGTTTGTTTGGGGTTTAATGTCAAATCAACAGCCGGGTTCATTAGGGCAACTTTTCCAGCTTTAATGGTGAAGGAAGACCTCACATGTACACCAGGGTAGAATCACCAACCTCACAGAAGCAAGCTTGACATCTTCCTCACATGTGAAATTGGTCTGGTTCCATGTTCTTGTTATCATCTGTTACTGTTGAAAATGCTGCATTGAATTTATCCAAGCATTCTCATTAATGTCTTTCTCTCACAGGATACATACTATACCCAGTGTACCAATTGTGGATTGCTTCCAGAAAATAAGACAAGAGGTGTAGTGTTACCTACAGATGGCTGGTACAGTGGGTAAACCTGAACTAAATTAGGTGTGGTGTAGTACAGTGGGTAAACCTGAACTGAATGAGGTATGGTGTAGTACAGTGGGTAAACCTGAACTAAATGAGGTATGATGTAGTACAGTGGGTAAACTTGAACTGAATGAGGTATGGTGTAGTACAGTGGGTAAACCTGAACTGAATGAGGTATGGTGTAGTACAGTGGGTAAACCTGAACTGAATGAGGTTTGATGTAGTATAGTGGGTAAACCTGAACTGAATGAGGTATGATGTAGTACAGTGGGTAAACCTGAACTGAATGAGGTATGATGTAGTACTCAGGTGTTTTATGTTATCGTGTTGTATTGTAAATATGGAATGCTTACCTGATTAACCTGCCATTTATGTGAGATACTGCTAAATTAACCTGGTAGCAACATGGTAATTAATTCAATCCCTGGTCCCAGTGTGGGGTGGTTTAAAAGTACAAGTCTCAATCCATGGTCATTACATTGTAAAGTAGTTAATAATAACCCACCTAAGATTATAGAGATGTTCTAGAACTAGTTGGCCTGAAGTCCAGTTAGTGTTTGGTAGTGTAACATGTGTGTGTAAGTTTTTTGTCACATGTCATAATTTCCATTTTTTTGCTGGTTATTTGCGGGTATTTATTGTCTCTGTAGCATCAAGCTTTAATTTTCATTTTTTTTTCAATTTTTTCTTCAACCTTCACCCATGCATTATGTGTGTGTTACCATGATATCATGGTATGTTGTTAGGTGTACATGTCATTATGACCATGTCACATCCTGATAATTTTAAGCTTACTTGAACACTGGTGCATACAAGAAAATATTTTCCAGCGCTAACTTCTGATCAAACTTTCTCTTGTTAATCTAATGATGCAAGATTACCACAGCCCTTTGGTTTCAGTAATTACATTGCATTGTCACATTCATTAATTTCAGGGTCTGGAAGTGATTGAGTCTACAAATTTGAAGTATTTTACCAAGATGATGACAGTGGAGTTCTATGCGTTGAAGGGAATGTTCCTGGCTCAGACAGGCCAGTCAGACAATGCTAATAAATGTTTCTCAGCAGCTGTACAAATGCATGATATGCTGGTGAAAGCTTGGGCCTTGTGGAGAGATTATCTTGATTCTGGCTTCACTCATGATAAGTAAGAATTCATGTACTTAACAGCTTTTTTTCACTGTGGTTTACCATTGCATCAATAGCCAGGGTTATTTGGTGACTCTTCCAGTTTTAATAATGGTAGACAGCCCCAGACATACACCTGGGTAGAACCACCAACCTTTTGTAATAAGATTCAAACTCAGTGGCAAGAGGCTAATGATTACTGATCAAAGTTCATAAACACTTGACCTCAGGGACACCTAACAATATTAAGACTGATATATCACTGTTGTCTGTTATGACATTATGGTTGTATAATATGCTTCGTTAAAGGCAGTATTCTGTGGTAAATGATTGACCATTACTTGATTGTTAAAACATCATGTCTGTATTGTATCACACAGGCATAAGTCTGATTGACCATTTGTGGCCTGTCACTATGTCAGGCCTGTGTAATGTCTAGTTTACCCCTTCAGAATATTGCTGAATTAATTGGTATGAAGGTTAAATCTGATTGGATGCTCAGCAGAATACAATCAACCATATCTGTTTATAGTAGAGATTGCATTGACTATCAACTACTTTAAGGGGGGGGGGGAATTTCTGTTACAAAACACTGCAAACTGTCAAAACTGAAAATGCTGACAGTTGAACTGAAAATAAATGATCAAGATGGAAATTTTGAATTGTCTTACCAGGTCTTTAAAAAGCTAGATTTAAGTTATCATGTAAAATTATGTGTTGTCTGTAAGATTTGTTACTATGATGCCTCTAGATTGAATAACGTGAACCAACTAAATTATTTGAGAATCTCATTATTTTACAGACAAATTTCTAATGGGGTGTCAGCTATCACCTGTTTTCTGCACACATGCTGTCATCAGAATGTAAGTTTAGGAAATTCATCAGAATGTGAGTAAGTCTAGGAAATACCTGGCTGAAGTTTTATGGCTCCTTACTACGATGATGAGAAATCTGCACTCGCTGAAACTGTGGACAAATACTGTGTTGGTGTTCCACCTGTAGCCTGGTTGCCAAGGTAACAGACTTTTCCATTTTGTGTATCATCTTAATTTTGATTTACAATAGGTAGTAGAAAAACAGTTAATATAAAAAATCACTTATTTTTGCATTCAAGTTAATGTTTGATGTGAATATGTGGATATACATATATTATATGTTTTGGAGATTTGGTCCAGCAAAGCTTGAGCTTTCATATAAATGGTGTTTATTATTTCTATATACAGTCGACTCTCGTTATCTAGACTCTTCATATGTCGATTTTCCGTTATCTCGACAAGATTTGTTAGGTCCCAAAATTATTCCTTCTTTATCTATAATAAAAATGGATGTTTATGTCGATCTTTTCATCACGACAATTCCGGTATGTCGACTTGAAAATCTAAGTCCCAAACTTCTAATTTGCTATATGATTTCACAGTTTATCTCGACTCGAGAAATTATCAGTGGCGACCGCGGAAGGTGTGAATAACACCACGCGCCGATAATCACTCTTTACTAATTGGTGTCGCAAACTGACGCTATAAACGAGTGTCGTTAATTACTCAACGTTTGTTTGTTTACATACCCAAGACGAATAAACAAAAGTGTTTATGCAATTACAATGTCATTTAATTCGTGTCAAAAATTGAGCAATTTTACCAGATGTATAAATAGAGTTCTGATTTTCATTCTTTGATATTAATATCTCTAATAGAAAGAGAACGACTATGGCTTCTGAATTGTCACTGTCTGTGTGTGTTTATCTATATAAAGTTGTAATATTGTGCTTGTTTTACGTTTTAAAATGTATATTGAAATAAAAATATCAAATTGACAAAGTGTCATGTCTTCAGTTTTAGTTGTTTTTAACCATTTGCAGTTCTCACGAAGTGTAATTTTTCTGGTGTTCAAGCACTGCAGAGTAACCCCCCTTTACATTAAGTGTTCTATATGAAAGCCTATCCCGGAACAATAAGGTATTTACAAACAAAAATAATGAATACAACTCACATGGAGCAAAATGTTCAATGTTAGTCGTTTTTAATCAACCAGCAAGGATATTAGCTACAAGAAAAACAAAGGAATGATCCTATTGCTGAATTTTAGGAAAACAACAAAAATACCCAAACTACTGATATCTCGACAAACTGATAAATCGACTTAATTCTGACGGTCCCGACGATATCGAGATAATGAGAGTCGACTGTATTTATATTGAGAGTGTTTGAATATTGGATTTAGTTTGAATGCTATTTTTAAGAATACTGATGAACATTGCTGTTATTTCTTGCTGATTTTTCAATACTTTTTCTTTGAAATATTAAACAAATTGGTATGTATGAATTTAAATCTTGTAGAGTTATTGAAATGTGTATTGATATATTTCTTGTTTCAATTTATTGTAATTAGAATGCAGTAGTTTGTATCAGATGACCTTTGTGAGTTACCTGGTTATTTTTTTCAGGGTTCCTCAGTTATTGACTTGTCTTGTAAGAAATGAGGGTTGTCTAATAATGAACCTATTGAGTGTTGCATTATTTTTTCAGGATTCCTCAGTTATTGACTTGTCTTGTAAGAAATGAGGGTCGTCCAATAATGAATGTATTGAGTGTTGCATTATTTTTTCAGGATTCCTCAATTATTGACTTGTCTTGTAAGAAATGAGGGTCGTCCAATAATGAACGTATTGAGTGTTGCATTATTTTTTCAGGATTCCTCAATTATTGACTTGTCTTGTAAGAAATGAGGGTCGTTCAATGATGAACCCATTGAGTCAGGTTGGAAGAATGTACCCGCAAGCTGTCTACTTCCCTATAAGAACTTTGTATCTTACCCTCAAGATAGAACAGAGAAAAAGATGTGAGTTAGATAGAATCTTGTATCCTTAGTATTTAGAAAACATTCAGTACCCTTACATGTCTGTTGCCTTTAGATAAATTACTATAAAAGCAGACAATTGTGTTTTTGATAAAAGAAAGAAAAATATTTAGATTTTTTAAATGCGTGGTTAAATGGATTTTCATGGGAGGATTGTTCTATTTGATAATGACTTAAAAAAGATAAATCTCAAATTTTAAATATGAAATGATGTCAGTAACTTATTCTTTGTGTGACTTAGTGGACACCCCTCTTTAAATAATTAAATTTATTTAAATATAGCTAGGCAGTCAATTTAAATGTTTGTGTTTCAGGGCACCACACCCTTGGCTTTTAAGAGGACTATCTTGCTATATTTTGACATGCTTGATGATTTTTGTATTCTGTCAAGAAAAATAGTGCATGAATTAATACTAATTTATAACATTATCTTGTAACAGTACGTGATTTAAAGCATAGATTGTTTTTCCATGTAAATTCAGATAAGAGTGGAGAGATGACGAACAAAGCTAACTCACGGACTGTACCTACAAGTTCAAGCTCTGTATCATCCAGTCTCATGTCTCCGACCATGCCCACACTGGTCACACCCACACTGGCCACGCCTTCCTCTCCTGAACCTACTCTCTCAGTTACTGATGCATACAGGAAATATATGTACCATGTATGCCCAAACTTCTAGAAATATCTACAGCAGCAGTGATGGCTGCAGTTCATCATATAGCCGGGCACCAGGTCAATCTAATGCTGGACCAGTGCGTGCCCTGGCTCCTAAGTGGAGATGTAGCCGTATTATGCACATGCTGAGAGTTACACCCCACGATTCTATCCTCACTGGAAGGTATCATAGATCAGATGGTCTGACTTAGATAGAATTGGTACAAAGAAGTCCTGTGGCAGTTACAACAATGTCTTGCTAAATGTTACGCTGTAACATTTGAGAAGAGAGCCTCAGGTAAATTTTAGTTGTTCTTACGTTTAATTTCCCACTCACAGTCCTGTGTGTTATAATTCATGTACATTTCTATTTACATATTCATGATATGAATTCTCCTGTTTTTTTTGTATGTTTATATTGATTCTTTTTAAGTTAATAATGTTTTTGCATATGTACTTGTAATCATTTGCTTAGAATTCTGATCTTTTTAAATCCTTATCTTTAAAATGAACTTCTTTGAAAGTGTGAATTGATGGCCCTAGGTTGATCGGGTATCAGGTACATTGCCTGAGAGGGTCACGTCCTGTTTCTATTACATTTGTCTCTAGCTCTCAATTTAGAATGAAATATCAAGTTTGTCTCTCTATTATTTTGACAGCTGCTGATACTACTACAACACCACACACATTAAACTTTGTGAAAAAGTTGATGAGTACATTCAGTGTGAGTGTCAAGAATGTCACCAATGTGGTTACAACTTTCTCCAGCGCAGCATCAGAGTCCCTAGCACATTAAGCGCAAGCCACAGCCCAGGATCCTGTCTTCCAGAAAATGAAGTCAGTTAACAACAGACTTTGATTTTAGGTAAAAATTCACACATTTGTTATATTTTATGGGATATATCTTCAATATTTGCCATTATGCATTAGTTAAAAGACAACACTAACAATTACTTAATTTCAATATAACTCTACTGTTGTTTTGCAGACCGAAAATTTAAGAATGAAGTCAAGAATATTCATTGGTTCCCATTTCAACCCAATAGGTAGTCTGCTTGCATCCTTTTTAATACTGAAATGATATCAAAACTAGTGCTTGCTTTCATTTTAATATCTAGGATTTGATTTAAATCTTATCTTTGTTCTGAATTTCAGGGTTCCAGGATCTACTGAACTGCATAATCTTATAAGTAAGTTGAAAAAATGGATCAAAATACTTGAAGCCAAGACAAAACTACTCCCAGAGTAAGTAATATAACATTATTACATTAAAGACAGGGCCTCCATGCTTTGGAGGTTAAGGTATCTGACTAGTAATCACTAGCCCTTCACCACTGTGTGTTTGAATCCCAACCAGAACCAGACAAATTTCATGTGTGAAAAAGCTGTACCAGAGGCTTACAGAAGGTTGATGTTCTATCCAGGGGTACACCTGGGCTGGTCATCCACTGTTAAAGCTGGAAAAGACACCAAATGACTCTGGCTGTTGGTATGGCATTAAACCCCCGTGAGAAAAAATACTACAGTAAAACCTCACCTAGTGACCACCTCAATATTATGACCACTAATTTAGGATTGGTTTGCAGTATTTTCTGTATATTTCAACTACATAATAAGACCACCTCTGTATTCAGACCTCTTTGTGTCATAGAGGATGTTTTAATTCATGTATTTATGTTTTACCTCTGATTACTCAATATAACAGTCAGTCTTGTTACTAGAGCAGAATATGTAGTATTTCTGAATAAATAATTTGTAGGCTATGTCATTGTAAAGGATTGATTTTTCATTCTTATTTGAATGACTCATTTTTTCACTGGCTTAAATATTTATACAGTTATTAAAATTTTATTTCACTGTTTAATTG
The DNA here is from genome assembly GCA_008271625.1 of Lutraria rhynchaena. Classification (NCBI taxonomy): domain Eukaryota; kingdom Metazoa; phylum Mollusca; class Bivalvia; order Venerida; family Mactridae; genus Lutraria; species Lutraria rhynchaena. The sequence goes on from VIBL01000287.1 coordinate 57,966, forward strand.
ATACTGAAGCTGAATTGAAGGAAGAAAATTATGGAGTACAAGTTTTATTTTTGAACCCCAGCTTGTATATTGTATAGCTTTGTGTGATTGTATTCTAAACACCAGTACTAAAAGATTGTATTCTAAACACCAGTACTAAAAGATTGTATTCTAAACACTAGTACTAAAAGATTGTATTCTAAACACTAGTACTAAAAGATTGTATTCTAAACACTAGTACTAAAAGATTGTATTCTAAACACCAGTACTAAAAGATTGTATTCATGTTTCAGGATATTTTTGATAGAAGAAAAATGTAGATTTATGAGTAACTTCTCTCTCAACACTGCTGAAGTTGAGCTTCCTGGTGAATTCTTGCTGCCTAAGGTAACAGTGTGCTAATGTTTGAAATAATTTGTTGATGTGAAGTATTAACATACATCAGTCTTCCAGAGAAATGTTTCTCTTAAGGCCAGAAAAAATAGTCATATTTCCATTTACCCATAATGACAATTTCTTTTCTTGTCTAAGTATGATTAATATATCACTAATGATTAATTGATGAGAGTGAATGAACTAATGTATCATGCTTCTTTTAAACTTTCATAAGATATATGTTATTTTCCGCACTGTAAGAGAGAGAAATGTTGTGCATATATCTCCTCATTTTATTAATGAACTGCCGATGAATTTGGACACCAATATGTTACTAAATTTAGCATTTCCAGTGTATGCCAATCAATTGCCGTGACTACTATGGAAGTATCAAAGCATGACCGTATTGACGGCGTTTTCTGATATCTATCGACTTTCGTTAGGCCCCTATTGTTTTAATATTAAATATGTGTTTATGATTTCAGCATAGTCATTATTACGTTAGAATAGCAAGATTTATGCCTCATGTAGAGACACAATACAGCCCCCAGGCGTTTGTGCATCAGAGGACATAATGGCAAAGTAAGTAGAATGTAATCTTTAAATATAATTTTAACTATAATACTTTAATTTTCTTTTTTTTCCATTAGTGTTTAATGTCACACAACAACCAGGGTTATACGGCGACTATTTTTAAGTGAATATAAGATAACATAAATGCAGATTAAAAATTGTTGTTGTTGTTGTTGTTGTTGGATGGTCCTGTTTATCCTGTTTTATATTTTCTGTTAATTTTCTATTACAGATATATCCGTACCTGGTTGTGAATGATGCCTGCCTCACAGAATCACGTAGAGAGGAAAGGGTCTTACAGTTATTGAGAATGCTGGACCATTTCCTGACAAAACAGAAGGTTCATACAATGTATTAACATCCAGTGCCAGTTAAAGATGTAAAAGAAATGAATCAAACAATTCTAGCTGTATCTGTTAAGGAACTTTTCAGAATGATGAAGTACAAAATTGTTGATTGTGATTGCTGGATATTTTTTGAATACATTTTACAGATTTTTAGTTGTAAAAATGTGATTTTGATATGATTGACATTTTCTAGACTTTGTTTCAACCTATGATAATCTTTTCTTGATTGTATCTGCTTATATTTCATTTGGGGTTCAAAGTCATCCCAACAGCCCGGGTAATATTGATGGCTTTTCCAGCTTTACTGCTGGAGGAAGACCCCAGGCTTACACCTGGTAGTACCACAGATCTTCCATAAGCTAGCTGGACATCTTCCTCACAATTTATCTGGTCCAGGATGGGACTTGAACTCAAAACGATGAGGGACTAGTGATTACTAGTCAGAGACCATAGTACAGAGGCCTTCCTCTGTTTTTATTCATTGCATTATGGGTTAAACAATATTGGTTGCTATTGCTGAGTGATGTAGTCATGTACATGATTTTGTTCCATCAGTAATGCTCAAGATTGATCTATTTTTGTTATCATTGCTAGGAAACCAGTTGAAGGATCTCATATTTCGCTGCGCTTCATATTGTTACAGTATCACCATTAACTTTTTCAAGATATGGGACAGTACAACTGACAACTGAGAGTTGCCTTTTTTCTGGTCTGGTTTGCTGGATTTTCAATGAAAATATGTGAGTTACAGATTGGTGAAAATCAGCCAGGCAGGTGTCTGGTGTCATAAACAATTTTCGTCCGGAGCATTACTCAAAAAATATTGTAAGTATCAATATGAAACTTTATCGGATAGACCTCAATGAGGAGAAACACAATGTACAAGAACGATAACTCTCCTTGATTTAGAGTTTGCAGGAGTTGTTTCTCTTTGTTAACGAATTTGACTTTAACCTTTCCCAACATTTCTGAATATTTCATGTAAAATGAGATAGTGATGTGAATTTGTGGTTGTCAAGGCCAGGTAATTGTCCACAAACATTATTATCCTGGACTTAATAGTTAAGGCAGAGAGGAAGCTAGGTATGTTAAAGATGCAGATAAACAAATTTTAAGCTAAGAGAGATTAAGTTTACTTCTGCAGTAATAATAAAAATAACGAAAATAAAAACAATGAGAATAATATTGGATTTACAGTACTTTCATTCAAAAGTTTCTGCATATCTGTGTCTTCTCTAGGCAAAATCACTCTCTGAAAGTCACAGAACACTTTCAGACATTGATGAGCTGTCCAAAATTTAGTTAAAATTTTACTAAAATTGTTGCCTATTCTATTTCAGAAAATATGCAGATATTGCACTATGTTAGATGTTGGAGATATGCCCTGCATGCAGAAACCAGATTGGAAACGTGTATTCACATATGTTTAAAGTTTCTACAGAAAGTTTTGTAAACATGAAAGAAATAAGGTTATGTGTTAAAAATGTTGGGGACAGAAGATGGTCATTTGACTTGTTCAAAATTTATAAAGATAGACTCCAATAGTGACCCATAAAAACAGCAATCATGTTGCTTGTTGCCAAGTACATGTGTAAAAAAATGAACTCAGAAGATCGACACTGTATATTTATTCTTAAAAATAATTTGATAATGAATGTCTTCTTATAATCTATCATTGAAAATCATTTTTATTAAAAAATGTTCACATCAAAATAACTGCCTTTATTAATATTCAAAGCATTTACTGTGTAAATCAAATTGTACCCATGTAGCTTAAACTGATGTTCAGAAAATATGGTGCTGTTGTATTAATCATGCGTTTTAAAATGTGTTGTCATACGATATAACATCATGTTGTGACGCATTTTATGTTGTGATTTTTGTAAGTTTGCACCATTAAGATAGTGTTTGTTTTTTGTATTAAGTTGAATTTGTCTACGCTAGAATCTACTGTACAAGTATGATGCAGAATTATCCTCCAATCATTCTTTAAGTCAGTGGAAAGTGACGTTAAATCTATAAGATATATATTTTTTATTCAATGTGTGCTTTATAAGTTACAGCAGGAAAGCATAATACGTTAATATGCTATTTCATTCTGATAATATATTAATTGGATTTTGATTATATTCCTTAGTAATTTTTTATATGAAATGTTGAGAGTAATTTTGTATTCTAGATGATTGATACATACTTTGTAAATGCTACTATGTATTTATATATTGTTACCTTATTTGGTCATATTGTAATTAAAATCTGCAACTTAAAATTTCTTACACCATGCAATATACTGTATATATATTTTGTAGTTTTGTAATTGTTGTTATTATGGTAACATGGCCTATATCATTATTGTATGGAGAGTTTTTAGTCTGTTTATAGATTATCAATTTCATGGAATAATTAAATGCAATAAACTACTTGTAATTGAGATTTGTTTATTCATATTGTTAATGTGATAATTCTAAATAAATATATCTGTAACAGATCTGAGTTTCTTTTAGTTACTTTTGCAGCTAGGACCTGTATATAATTAGGTCCCAGCTGACAGGAAGTTTCCCACTGAGTCGGACGCCAAAAAACTGTATGTCATGCTTATCTTAACAACATACTAACATCACCGAACCATATTGCTATTTGTCAGCTAGTAATTAGCACCCGGTGGAATAATTTATGATGATCAATGCTGTAATTGATGTTTGTAAAGATGTCAAGGAAATAAGAACTCTTATGCCTTCAGTGGTATAGATAAATTATTACTTCGAACTTTTATTTACAAATCGGCAAATACTTGCCTATGGTACACTAAACAGAACAAAAGCAGTATAAACATGACAGAAATATAAAAACTTACATACAAATACGACGCAAAATCATTAATACATCTGTACAATACATTCTGTGGTTGGAAATAAATACAACTGTGAAATTTAAAAAGAAAGATATTTGTTTGGTGAAAATGCCTCTGTTAGGAATAAAGCTAATTTATAAAGATCTTTTTATTGATAGTTTATTTTTATTTATTTTATTATGTGAGTTACTATAAACGCATGAATCCATAAGTATGTTTCCAGATCCGACGACGCGGACGTGGTTCTTTTTATTTTTCAGTCTGTTTTTTTCCTTAGGAAATACTAAAGTAAAATATTTCTAAAAAGTAACAAAGAATCGGACCCACAAAGAATAAACGTTTTGTATCAGTTTGCTATCCAAGCATTTTACAATTTGCATTACTAATGATCAAAATGGTACCAATCAACTTGCAAATCGCTAGAATTTACACACACGGTTCCAAGTTGGTTTATAATTTATAAACATGGAAAATCATTTTTTATTATTATTCAGGATACATAATAAGTAGGTCTTCCGTTGCCGGCTGACAGATTACGAAACATTTTGATGACGAATGTAAAATATGTTTCGTTGTACACTACATCGGATATTCATACGAGAAAAATCACCTGTAGTGCATGAATACATTGATTACTCTAGAAAAATGTTCTCTCTCCTTTCTGCCTTCTTCAGACTCGATAATTTCAGCATTGCTTCCTATTTCCACACTGGACGCATCCATCTTTATAATTATTTTGAGCGAAAGACTGATATGTATCGAAAAGATAAACTGGTTCCCGTTCCATTTTGCATAGCACCAGAGTTGGCCGGAACCAGTTAAATCGAAAAGACACAAAGGATATCTCTCCTGTATTTGCTATCTAGCACTCGATTTTAAACTGATTCACGTTGAACACTCAGTCTGGCCCATTCGCGTTCTGTTAGATTGTATAGTTGAATATAATTGACGCATCTTGCTATTAATACAGCAAAACATTTATTGGTATTTCATAGACTCCGTTTAAATCTCAAAATCAAAACATGTGATAACATAATTGACCTGAATTTGTTGTTGCGTGATGAAAAACGGCTCTCGTATGCAGATGTTGCCTTTTCTCTGTTTCTAGGTAAAGATGCATTACAATCCAATTTAGGATTTTTATTTACACTTGGGCGGCGAAAAGTTGGAGGAAAGGGTGTCGCTTAGCATTGGTTGAAAATACTGCCGCAACTCTCGGATTTGACCAACGTTTAAACATGAACAAATTGAGCGCATAATACTAACATTGCCAAGTAAAGATTTTCTTGCCATTCTCATCACAGCAAGTGCCAGATCTTTCAGATTGCCACGCATGTTTCGCAGCAATCTCTATCCAGATTTGTCGTTCGTTATCCATCATTCCTATGCATGCATGGGAGAGATAACGAACGACTACTCTGGATAGAGATTGGTTCCGCAGAAGGAAGGTATCCCAGCACACAGTATGAATACAATATGCAGTGTTGATTATCAAGTCGTGAAACAATCTCATGATAGAGCGGATACAGTCTCAGCACCCTACAAGCACTGATTGTTGGGGACCATTAATTATGTGCGTAGCAGAGTACCAAGCGACCTGGAGTATGAATTGGTTGTTAGCACGTGACAATTCAAAAATTGCGCGAAACGCTCACTGATTGGTCGTCCGAATCACGGGATTTTTATTGCCCGAGAATCACTGACTCAGTCAAAATGGAAGCCCATCGAGCAGGTATTTTTAAATTATTTTCCTTCGTATTGGTTTGGTTTTAGGTGACTTTCCTAACTTTCTGCGAGCGTTTGATCTAGCGAAGTTAAAGAATTTATGTCGCGAGGAACTGTTGGTCTGAATTAAGTTAATTAAGTTTCAAATTTGTTTTCTCTTTCAATTATTTTTGCTGGCGCCATATTGATATTTTTTTAATGAAGTTTGTGGATTTATTTTAATTAAAGTCCATTGTATTTTATACTCAAGTTTGAATTCCACCGAACTAAATTCTGTATTTATTTGCGCATTTGGACAGAGTTTGTTTTATTCTAATTTAATACAATGTGTGATTTTTCACAGACATACCCAAGAAAATTTACTGTACGGAGAAGCCATGAGTTGTTTATACACCCAAGTGGACCTATCAAGATGGACGCTGAATGAACAGGTATTTTGAATTCATTTTTATTCGTATCGGTTTGATTTTAGGTGACTTTCTTAACTTTCTGCGAGCGTTTGACCTAGTGATTTCATATTGGAGGCGACTAAGGATACAGGTCAATTCCTAACCAAACCAATTCGTCTCCTGTTTTTTTGGTCGATTCGTAACCATTTTTACAAGTCAGTTTGTAACCTTTTCAAATCATTGGTCAATTCGTAACCTAAATATTTCTTGTATTACATTATTAAAGAAGTGTTTGTTGGTGTTTTACAAATGTAATTGGATGATAATTGACTGAAGTGGTTATGTAAAGAGTAGGCTAAGGATATATTTATTGATGAAATATTACGTAATATTTGAAATATTTATGACTTGTTCAATTATTTTCTGTGTCTGATTATTGTATTTTTTTTCAGTATGAATGTTAACATCACTATTATTCTTTAAAATGTTTTATTTTATTTTTTTTAATTTTCTGTTTTTGTGTTTAGTAGACATATTCGTGCTGTTATGAATTCATGTTCATCACCATAGGCACTTAGCGCCGACTTTTGTCAAATTAAGTATGGCATGTATAATACGACACTTTCTGTGGGTTCAGAATATAAATCTGAACATTATAATAGTGTGTTTTTGGGATATTTGCATGATATAAATAAGACAGATAGAAATGACTCATAAACTATGAAAAAATGTTTTCTTATTTATTTTCATATTCAAATATAATAAAAAATAAATAATATAAAACAGGGGAAAATAGTAACTATTTATTTGCAATAGTAGAAACTGGATCTTGGCATGGTGTAGAACTCAATATGAGAAAATGTACTCTATGTATAATTCTCCAATTGGTGATGAATATCACTATCTTCTAGAATGTCAATATTTTGATTACCAAAAGAAAAAATATCTGAAAACCAAATAGTCAGTCCGTTGATATGATTATGAACATAAATAACCATAGCGTTCCAGAATATAACAAAATACAGTTTGTTGACAAGGGAAATTATTGGAACATTTGTATAATGAACTAGTTTGAAGGTCTCAGGTGTAATAAAGATATTTGATTTACAAGTTGAATTATACTTTGCATTATCACCTTGATTGATACCTATACCAATTAATCAGAGGGGTTGGGATTAACACCTATATACTGCCAACGACTGTACACATTAATTATGATGATTGGATTTACTTTTCATCTTTTATAAATTTCATTTTAAATGAGACAGTCTGAAAGATCTGTGGCTACCATTCATGGAACAGTTTATTTTTTCAAATATCTTGAAAAATAAAAAAGTTATGAAGAATTGAAGTTCGTATTTTATCACACTTTTCGTGAATTTTTACCACTATTTCAAATAAGGAAATGATCCGTGATCGCGGACACGAATGAAGTTTTTTCAGCTTTCAATTTTTCATCTCTTTTATTTTTTAAGATATATTTTTTGAAACTTGCCATTCTGAATGTATTTTTCCTGTAGATTCTGTTTTTGCAGTCAGATGTACTCTCAGGATATTAGTCTTTTTTAAAAATGAAGGATATTTTGGTGAAAATTTTCATATTTTCAAAAAAGGGGTATCAGTCATGAACAAATCTTTTATTTTATGGTTGGACAACTCATTTTGATGTGTTCATATTGTATTTATTGATAAATGGCATGTTAAGTACTTGTATTAACAAACATAATTAACAACAATGGAAAACAAAAATGCTCACTGCTTTAATAAATAGAAATTAACTAAAATTAAAATTATGTTGAAAATTGTATTTCAACAAGTCCTGTTGTAACTTTCCCCATATCATTGATGATTGAGATCAATCAGCAATATGTCACTGTCACATTTTGTTTGGGGAATATCCATTTCCACACAAGTTTAGGAGTATTTCTCTGTCACATATGACACTGGAAATTACATTTTTACACATTTGGGGTATTTCAATGTTATTTATTGTTCCGGGAACTACATTTCCACACATGTCTGTTGGTATTTCACTGTTACGTATTGTAGGGGGACTTCATATTTTGGGGTATATCGCTCGTTTACTGACACATTTTCTTGAAGGGACTTCATTGTAAAAATCAGTCTGAGGTATTTCTTTTTCTAATATCTTTGGAATGGCTATATTATAACAACTTGCACGAAATGAAAATTCACGTCCCAATAAATCAAGATTCTTACTTCACATAATTTTCTTCATGTGTAAAGGGATTTCTTTTGTTGACGTATTATTCGAATTCTCATAGACCCAATTGACACTTTCGCTTATGCCAATTTTATATCAAGAATACCAAAAAATTGACTAATCATCCAATTTCTATTTCGTATAAGATTATATATCTAAATAATATAATATCAGTGTCTAGGTTTGGAAGATTTTTAAAGAATCATTATTATTCTGGTTGCCAAACAATTTGCAGTATTTAAAGCTAGTCAGGCAGTTTCATGAGTTTGTGGCGGCGAGACATTTTTAGCAGTATTTTCCAGGATACTCCATTTTTTCAATTCTTATTCATCAAATCTGAAAATCAAAAATTCCCTATTCAATGAAAAAAAGAAACAAGAAAGAATTAATTTACAGCAGTTATAATGTTTATTGATTTCCTAAACCATTCAAATAACAAAGTTATTAATATCTAAATACAAAAATAAACATAAATAATATTTGCTATTTTTAGTTTTAAGTTATTTTTATACAGTTGGACTTTTTCCCAATTTGTTCAAAATGCAAAAATTCTCAATTCTGGAAAACAACCTGGATAATAATAACAGTTAAACATGTTACATGTAAAAGTTCAAACATTAAAGATGTGAATTCAGAATTGAGTACTGATTAGAAGCATTTTTCCCTTGCTAAGCTTCATAATTCCTCTTTGAAGCTATTCAAAAATACCAAAAGTTTACAATTTCTGTTCTAGTAGATTTAATTCTGCCGAAATATCTATCAGACCAAGGTTTATTGGTATTTTTAGCTCCCCAGAACCGAAGGTTCAGGTTGAGCTGTTAGGATGGGTAGGTGGATGCTCCGGCCTCTGGCGTCAACAATGGTCTTCTCCTCAGAAACTACCAGTCGGATTTACTTCAAATTTGCTTTGCAGAAGCCTTTTGACGTTTTAACTTCAATTTGCTCATATTGTACCGGTTGACCCCTTTTAGGGGTCACTAGAGCTAAAAATAGAAAACCTTTAATCATCTTCTTCTCATGAACCAATGGATGGATGATCACCAAACTTGGTCTGTAGCATCATTAGATGGTCCTCTCTCAAGTTTACTCAAATAAATTTGGTCAGCCCCTTTTAGGGGCCACTAGAGTTAAAAATAGAAATACCTTAAAATGACTTTTTCTCATGTTTCTATGTATGGATTATTACCAAACTTGGTTTTTAGCATCTTTAGATAGTGTTCTCAGATTTGCTCAAATAAGAATGTTTGGCCCCTTTTAGGGGCTGCTAGAACTAAAAATAGAAATACCATTAAACGTCTTCTTCTCATGAATGAATGGATGATCACCAAACTTGGTCTGTAGCATCATTAGATGGTCCTCTCTCAAGTTTACTCAAATAAATTTGGTCAGCCCCTTTTAGGGGCCACTAGAGCTAAAAATAGAAATACCTTAAAATGACTTTCTCATGTTTCTATGTATGGATTATTACCAAACTTGGAATTTATCATCTTTAGATAGTGTTCTATCAGATTTGCTACAATAAAAACGGTTGGCCCCAATTACGGGCCGCTAGAGCTAAACATAGAAATACCTTAAAATGACTTCTTTGCATGAACCAGTGGTTGGATCATCACCAAATTTGGTATGATGCCTGGAAGCAGGTGCACATTTCCATTTTCGGTAAAATGACACACATTTGATGAAATTAAGAAATAAGATATCTGACACAAAGCATACTGGATGGGTTAACTCCTTTTTTGCTGTAGCAAGTAAAGATACCATCTGGATACTACTCGATTCACTCGTGAGAATAAATCTTTGGCCAGAAAATCTAACTGTTCACAAGTATGAAAATGTGATAGACCTGTTCCAATGTAGAAAAGACAAAGATATTGACCTGTAGATTGTTGTTTTGAATGCTCTTGTCGTAATCATTAATTCATGAAAACATTTGTTTTGGTTATGTGACAGTGTATTAAAATTTGATAATTTCCCCTTTTCACGTAATTTTTCCCCTTTGGACCAGCTTCGGTGTCTCCAGTCCCTAAAAACAAACACCTGCATTTGGTGACTTAGTTTATTTGAAATAAGGATGTTGTGTCAGTTTTTATTTGCATATCAGCTTAATATTTTTATACTGATGCTTCGAACGGGTCTTAAATACAATAGACTGCTCATTTTGGCAGAATGTTATGACCCTTAAATAAGGATTTACAGCAGCAATGTCAAATTCTTGCATCTCACATTAAGATAGCTAATCAGTCCACCCATCCGCGTGTTCCTATTGGCCAATGCAAAATATGTAATCAGGGCATTTGACCCTTAAAACAGCATTTTGACTCTTGAAATCAGTAAAATAGTTTATGATTATTACTCTTGAGAATTTTGCCACATGGTCAAATTTACTATAAAAATAGAAGGAAATTTTGACTCTTGAAATCATTAAAATAAAGTTTTATGACTTCTGAGAATTTGTACCAAATTTACAATAAAAATAGAAGGAAATTATGTTGACTCTTCAAATTATCATCAGCCAAGGGTCATTTCTGACCTACAACCTTTGACGTCTAGTGAAAACCCTGATAATATCTAAGTCCTAGGTCTTCTGATTTCATGGCCATTAACAAGCATCTATGGAGCAAATGCAAATAGGATGTACATGTAATGGCCTCGGACTAATAAAAAGTTAAGGTTTTTCAGGCAACCAGAAACAAACAATTTTTTACACCTCACAATGCTGCAAAGCCAGCCAGCAACAGTCCTCTCAGTGTGTTGATTTATCTCTTAGGTTGTGAATATAATAAACCTTGCTGACTGTGTCTTTAAGCGGACATGACATTTATTTATATTGATTGAAGTAAGCTGAGTGCTTTTATTGAAGATTAATTAAATATTTTTGGAACAGTTAATAAATTTGGACCATTTGATAAAACAAGCTATGTGGTATCAATTTCTTCCATTGATTTTTTTATTTTTATTTTGTTTATGACTGAATATTTGTTTCTATTTTAACTTGTAATTTTCAGGAGTAGCCGCATTGAGATCAGACAGCTTCAACAATTGTCCATGATGTTGGTTACAACATTGATGTGGAAAATTGAAGACCATACTGGTTATCAGAAACAGGCGGATGGTAAGTGTTTGTATTTTTTGTTATGTTTTACATTTCATTTCTTCTGTATATATTAAGGCTTCACTTGGTGCAGAATGGCATCCCGTCTGAAAATCCTGAAATCACCAGTGTGTACACACTGGAGGATGGAGGATCTGAGTTTGGCATTGAAACCATATGTTTTAATGTTATTCTCAAAAGCACCAGGTGGATGGTAGGTGTTTGTATTTTTTGTTCCCACATCTCACACTAAAGTTTTCCTAACTGGCACTATGGTTTCTCTCACTCATACTTAGGTCCCCTCATCTCGCATTAAGGTTCCCCCAACTTGCACTGAGGCCCCCCTATCTCACACTAAGGTTCCCCTTACTTGCACTTAGATTCCTGTATCTGGCACTAAGGTTCCCCCAGCTTGCACTACAGCCCCCCTAACTCACATTTAGGTTCCTCTGACTCATGCAAAGGTTCCCCTAGCCCACATTCAGTTTCCTCTTACCCACACTAACGTTCCTGTAAGTCTCACCAATGTTCCTATATTTCGCACTTAGACTCTCCCAGTTCATACTAAGGTTCCCCTCACTCAGATTCGGTGTCCTGTAACTCTCCTCAAAGTTTCTCCAGTTCATATTTGGGTTCCCCTGGATCACATGAAGGTTCACATGGCTCACATTGAGGTTCCCGTGGCTTACACTGATGTTCTCGTATTTTACACTGAGGCTTCCCAAGCTCACGCTTAGGTCCCCTAACTGGCATTCAGGGTACACAAACTTTCTTTTGGGTTGTCCTAATTCATATTTGGGTTGCCCTAACTCGCAGGAAAGATCCTGTTACTTACATCAAGGTTGACATAGCTTGCACTTAGGTTGCTTTCACTTGCACTTAGGTTCTCTCAGATTGCATTCAGGTACCCCTAACTTACATTAAGGTTCCCGTATCTCATATTGATGTTATCTGAAACTCTAATGGCAGAATGGCATCCAGTCTGAAAGTCCTCAAAATTACCAGTGTGTGCACACTGGAGGATTGAGGATCTGAGTTTGGCATTGAAACCTTATGTAGGAATTGTGCGATGATCAGTTGCGCCCGCTGGTCAAAGTGCGGTATCTACATATTGTGTCTTAATGTCATTCTCAAATACATTGTGAGCCGCTCAGTAGCGCCCCTGATCGGAATGCAGTGTATTGAAAGCCTAAGAGTTTTGGGTGAAATTGATATGAGGTGTGTGAACCTTGATGTGAGTGACGGGTACCTGAGTGTGACTTGAGGGGATCTGAGTGTGAGTGAGAGTGACTTAAGTGTGAGTTGTGGGGACTTTAGTGTGAGTGGCAGGGTCGCTTTTGTGAGTAAGGGTAGCCTGAATGCGAGTTGGGGGAATCTGGAAGAGGGCAAGCGTATCCTGAATGCAAGTTGGTGGAATCTAAGTGTTTGTTTGGGAAGACTTAATGTGAGATACAGGAACGTTGGTGTGAGTTGTGGGAACCCTAATGTGGGTCATGGGAACTTTCGTGTGGTTTGGGGGGCCTGGATGTGCGTTGGGGGAGTCTTGGAGAGAGTTGGGGGGCACTGAGTTTGGGTAGGTGGAGCCTTGGTGTGAGTTGGGGGGGTCTGGGTGCAAGATACGGGGGCATTGTTGGGAGTTGCAGGAGCATTGATGTGGGTTGGAGGAGGCCGGATGTGAGTTGGGAGAGCCATTGTGTGAGTTGGGGGGGTCTGGATGTGAGGTAGGGGGGCCATGGTGTGAGTTGGGAGAACCTTGGTGTGATTTATGGGAGTCTGGGTGTGAGTTAGGGGAGCCATGGTGTGAGGTAGGGGGACCTTGGTGTGAGTTGGGGGAACCTTGGTGTGAGGTGTGGGAGCCTGGGTGTGAGTGAGGGGAGCCTGGTACGAGGTAGGGTGACCTTGGTGTGGGATGTGGGTGGGATTTTTTTATTCTCATCAGTCATTTTATTTTTGTTGCATTTATATTTATTACAGTGTGACATATTGTCACTGGGGTTTAACGCCGGTTCACCTAACCAGTTTTCCTGGACTGTATACTAGCCAGTACTAACTTACCTGTCAACAAGAAGCTGGCAACTTCTCCACATAAGGAGGAAAATCAACATGTTTGTCAAAAATGATTTATATAAAGAATGATCCATTTAAGTTGTAGGCTATTTTGTTATATGTTAATTAATGTCTTACTTTATTTATAGGATAATTTTTGTTATTGTTTTTTTATCCTATCAGTCAATATTTTTTAGTTTATTATCACTTAAGTGAATTAGAGTACATTTTAGGTGTAGGTTATTTTGTTATATTTTTTATTAATATCTTACTTTTTTGATAGGATATAACCTTATGTAGAAATTGTACGATGATCAGTTGCGCCCGCTGGTCAAAGTGTAGTATCTACATATTGTGTCTTTATTTTTTTAATCTTATCAGTCAATATTTTTTTACAGTTTATTCTCACTTAAGTAAATGAGAATACATTTTAGGTGTAGGTTATTTTCTTATATTTTTGATTAATATCTTACTTTTTTGATAGGATATAACTTTATGTAGAAATTGTACGATAATCAGTAGCGCCCGCTGGTCAAAGTGCGGTATCTACGTATTGTGTCTTAATGTATTATTTTTTAATCTTATCATTCAATTTTTTTTACAGTTTATTATCACTTAAGTAAATTAGAATACATTTTAGGTGTAGGTTATTTTGTTACATTTTTTGTTAATATCTTACTTTTTTGATAGGATAATTTTTGTTATTGTCTTTTAATCTTATCAGTCAATATTTTTTTACAGTTTATTATCACTTAATGAGAATGCATTTTAGGTGTAGGTTATTTTGTTATATTTTTTATTTATATCTTTCTTTTTTGATAGGATATACCCTTATGTAGAAATTGCACGATGATCAGTTGGGCCCGCTGGTCAAAGTGCAGTATCTACGTATTTTGTCTTAATGTATTATTTTTTAATCTTATCAGTTAATATTTTTTTAGTTTATTATCACTTAAGTAAATTAGAATACATTTTAGGTGTAGGTTATTTTGTTATATTTTTTAATTAATATCTTACTCTTTTGGATAGGATAATTTCTTATTATTTCTTATTTATTTGAGTTGTTAATGACTTATGTAATTTGTTTGTTTTTATATGACATATTGTCACTGGGGTTTAACACCGGTTCACCTAACCGGTTTTCCTTGACAGTATACTAGCCAGTACTAACTTACCTTTTGACAAGGAGCTGGCAACTTCTCCACATAAGGAGGAAAATCAACATTTTTGTCAAAAATAATTCATATAAAGAATGATCCATGTAAGTTGTATGCTATTTTGTGATATTTTTAATTAATATAATACTTTATTGATAGGATAATTTTTGTTATTATTCTTTAATCTTATCAGTCAATATCTTTTTTACAGTTTATTTTCACTTAAGTAAATTAGAATACATTTTAGGTGTAGGTTATTTGTTATATTTTTGATTAATATCTTACTTTTTGATAGGATATAACCTTATGTAGAAATTGTACGATGATCAGTAGCGCCCGCTGGTCAAAGTGCGGTATCTACGTATTGTGTCTTAATGTATTATTTTTTAATCTTATCAGTCAATATTTTTTTACAGTTTATTATCACTTAATGAGAATACATTTTAGGTGTAGATTATTTTGTTATATTTTTGATTAATATCTTACTTTTTTCATAGGATATAACCTTATGTAGAAATGGTACGATGATCAGTTGCGCCCGCTGGTCAAAGTGCAGTATCTACATTGTGTGTCTTAATGTATTATTTTTTAATCATATCAGTTACTAATTTTTCCAGTTTATTATCACTTAAGTAAATTAGAATACATTTTAGGTGTAGGTTAATTTGTTATATTTTTGATAAATATCTTACATTTTTGATAGGATGTAGAAATTGTACGATGATCAGTTGCGCCCGCTGGTCAAAGTGCAGTATCTACGTATTTTGTTTTAATGTGTTATTTTTTAAACTTATCAGTCAATATTTTTTTACAGTTTATTATCACTTAAGTAAATTAGAATACATTTTAGGTATAGGTTATTTTGTTATATTTTTTATTAATATCTTACCTTTTTGATAGGATATTTTTTGTTAAAATTTTTTTAATCTTATTAGTCAATGTTTTTTTTACAGTTTATGATCACTTAAGTTAATTAGAATACATTTTAGGTGTAGGTTATTTTGTTATATTTTAATTAATATCTTATTATAGGATAGTTTCTTATTATTTGTTATTTATTTCAGTTGTTATTGACTTATATGTACTTTGTTTGTTTTTACGTGACATATTGTCAATGGGGTTTAACGCCGTTTAACCTTACCAGTTTTCCTGGACAGTATACCAACCAGTACTAATTTACCCTTCTATAAGGAGCTGGCAACTTCTACTCATATGGAGTAAAATCGACATTTTGTCAAAAATAACTTATGTAATAGTACATTTTAGATGTTGGTTATTTTGTTGTTTTTTAAATAATTGTTTAACTTTATTTTGTTACATTTCTTTGTTTTAGTTTCCTGATTTTTTGTATTTTTTTTTTTATATTTTTTTAGGATCATCGTTTCCCTGTTTGATAATGCAGTGCAATGAGCTATCATCAAATTGGAACCATTCTTTTAGTAGAATGTATAAAAGGTGAGTGTCATAATCATTTTTTTACTAAAGTACATTGTTACAACAGATAACATACTAGATATGTGTACAAGAATTTTTGTAATGACTAATACAAAAATCAAATCAGAGAAAGTCTCAGAAAATATATGTACTAGTGATATGTTTGTGTTGCATTCTTAGCTAGATTTAAAGTGACAGAAGCTTGTTGATTGCTACTGAATTTATTTTGCTGTACTTTTTGTGAACCTCATAGAAACACCCATTGATTCCTGGCATGGTAGTTAGTATCACAATCGTTGTAGACTATTTAAGGTGTTTGTCTCATGACAGTTGTTGCACTTGATTGATGAGCAGTTTGTTAATGCAACATGATATAAGCACCGGTATATCTACATATTTTCTTTTTCTCTGCGACATATTTCAAATGATCTAGAAAAAGATTTTGTGTATATTTTGTTACAGTAAAGTTGTTGAATCAGTTATTTTATTAAGTAACTAGTAATATATACTTTGCTTGGAAAATGTGCAGAATCTACAATTTGTAATTGTTGGGCCAAACTGAGATTTTCCACATTTATTTGTCTGAATCCATATTGCATTTTAGACCCAAAATCAATCAAATTTGAATGGGGCCCATTTTTGCAATTTTTACACTAAGATGGACTTTGAATGTTGGGCCAAACTGAGATTTTTTACATTCATTTGTCTGAATCTGTTTTGCATTTTGGACCCAAAGTGAATCAAATTTGAATAGGGCCCATTTTTGCAATTTTTGCTCAAAGTTGGACTTTGATTGTTGGGCCAAACTGAGATTTTCCACATTTATTTGTCTGAATCTGTTTTGCATTTTAGACCCAAAGTGAATCAAATTTGAATAGGGCCCATTTTTGCAATTTTTGCTCAAAGTTGGACTTTGATTGTTGGGCCAAACTGAGATTTTCCACATTTATTTGTCGGAATCTGTTTTGCATTTTAGACCCAAAATCAATTGAATTTGAATGGGGCCCATTTTTGCAATTTTTACTCAAAGTTGGACTTTGAAATTTTACGTACAATTTCAGTTTTGATGCCAATAAACTGGAAATGGCCTTATCTAAAGAGATTCTTTACTTGTTCCATTTTATCTTTTGTTTTTATACCATTCATATAAAATATTGAGAATGTCAAATAAATCATTCAGAAAGAAGCCATCATTATATCTTTTCTTTCATGGCAGTTAACTCATTCATTGTTCTTAAACAACCACATTCCTAGTTTTTATAGCTTTATAGTCATGTTTAGTTTTAAAATGATCAGCTTCTAATGTAGATTAAGAGGAGTATCTTGATTTTGTGATGTACATTAGTAAATTTGTTAACACCACATTTGTGTGCTTATTTTTTTAATAGAAGCACTATTTAAATGGGTATATTGCTAAACCCTAAGTTTTCATATTAACAAAGTCATGTTTCGGTTCAAATTAAACAGTATTTTGTGCTAAATAAGATGATGATCTGTATTTTAAAGATTTGATTAATAATTGAGGATTAATTACAGATTAGGGTATTTTTTATTAGTTGTTCACATGTTCGTCAAAACAATGAGTCATCAAAAGCTAATTAATTCAATCAGGTAGAGCTTATCAGTTCCAGATCAGTCCCAGACTTATCAATCATTGAAACTGCACTGAAAAACAACTTGACCAGGGCTTATCAGCCAATCACAAAGTGTCATAAGTTCTGGTTGTTGACCAATCAAAGACAGTATTTGTTAGTATTTTGAAACTGCTCTTTTACTCGCCCAGCAACTGAATTTTGGAGCTGAATTTTGAACTGGTCAATACTTACTATTTGTATTTAATATGGTTTAGACTTTTTATTTCTTATCTTTGTTGATGTTATATTTTAGATACTTAGAGGATTTTGATCACATCGATTCTTGATATTTAGAATATTCTGAGAAGGATATTTTGAGACTCTACTATTTTGTTGATTGACACTTTAATACTTCATTCAACTTGTTGATACTTAGTTAATTTTTGGATTTAATTAAACTACTTGAAAAATCACATGTATATCAGTGTATTTCATTTTATTAATTGAACAAAATTAATCATGCTGATTCTAATGATTGTTGCACTGATTTTGAATCTTTTAACCAACTTGGCTGTGTTAAAAAAAACGTCTAAAATTTGTTTTGTAAGTTTTACTGCTTGTTTACTTGTTGTCTAATGTCTTTCTGTTTATATTTCAGATTAACCGCAAAATCTATTTAGCAGAATCAAGAAAATATTATGACCTTGATGGAAAGTAAATCATGTGTTTTATGATCGGAATTTTGGTGAGTTTATATTGACTTAAAAGCAACTTTTTCAGTAAAATTTAATTCTTTTCTTTTACGTTTCTCCATCATTAAATGATGTGCTTAAAATGATAAACTTAAAGAATACGTCCTATCAATACAGAATATGGAAAAAAATGTTTCATTTTAAGAAAGTGCTTAATTGCTTTTGTAATTTACTCAAAACATGTGAACTTTCGACTAACATACCCTTTTTTAAACTGTGATTATCCCCTATGATTCTAATTAATTGCTCAACAATAATACATTTTGGCCCCTTCAGCGCTACAATTTCCGCATGCCATAAAGTAGTCGTATGCCATGAATTAGTGTGTCATAAACAACAACAACAATAATTTAATGCAAGCGGTCAGATGTGAAATACATACAGCCTGATAATAATCAACTTGTTAGTGCTCGCTCTAGCAGGACCTTAAACAACATTAATTTACAGATTGGGTCTAATAAAGTGGTCGTAATACAGAATAGCTGACCAGTCGTATTATTAGACCTTTTAATAATTGAAATGAAAAGAAAAAAACTTGGTACTTTAGAAAAGCGGTTGTATTAGCGGGACGGTCATATTATCTGACCGGTTGTTAGGTGGAACTTTACTGTATATGTTCACATAAAACGTATTTATGAAATACATAATGCAACAAAACAGTATACAACAAATACATATCACAATAACAACAGTAAATGATTTGCAGCTAATAACAGTAAATTGCGCTGGACTTGTAACCCGGAGATCTGGTCGCGGCAGGTCATACCCTTCAATGAAAATTTGACAAAAATGTCGATTTTCCTCCATATGTGGAAAAGTTGCCGGTTCCTTGTGGAAGGGTAATTTAATACTGGCTAGAATACAGTCCAGGAAAACTGTTTAGATGAACTGGTCACCATATATAATGGAAAAATTGTTGAAAAACGGCAATAAGTCACATAAAAAAAAATAAACACAGGCACACTCCCACTCGATTCCACAAATATGACATATGATAAATACATAACACAATGACAGAAACATTTAAATGAAAAAAAACAACACTTCATTGCAAACATACACAATACAGAGTTCGAATTTAGGCACATATGCTTGCTAATAGCTTGTAGAATTTCTGAGTAGCGAGTGGCAATAAAAGTCACACGCATATTTTAGCGAATCAGGTTCTTTTTACTAAGTAAGTGACGCCGATAAACGGCGTCTTCCCCGTGACATTTTTTCCCCAAAGAATCTTAATTCCACTTTAAAGTTATTAAAAAAATAGCAAAAGTTTACTTTTCAGTTTTAGTAGATTTAATTCTGCCAAAATATCTATCAGAACAACGTTTATCGGCATCTTTAGGTTGAGTTTATGTTTTGGAATGATTGAGCTAACTGATCAGGATTTCCCAGGTTTATAACAATGTCCGTCGAAACAATCTGAATGAGCTTATTGCCTGCGATAGTAGAACGATATACACTGTAACGGGAACCAACACTAGATCCCGGCCAGAAAATCTAACTGATCAAGACTATGAAGTGTGGTTGACCTGTTCATATGTAGAAAGGACAGAGATATGGACCTGTAGATTGTTTTTTTGAAAGCTGTTTTCATAATTGATTCATGAAAACATTGGTTTTGGTTATGTGACAGTGTATTTAAATTTGATAAATTTACCCAAATATCCCCTTTTCGCATGATTTTTCCCCTTTTGACCAGTGTCTAGTGTCTTCCCCTATCCCTAAAAAAAAACACTGCCGGAATGTATGGTGGCTAAGTGGTTAGAGGAAGAGGCCAAATAAAACTCCATATGGTCCAAGAAATTAATAATTCGTTAATTATTGGTTAATAGAATTTTGTTTTAAATTTTAGCCAGTCGCTTTTCATTTTAGATAGTAAACAAGAAAGGCACAAGCTAATTTTAGCTAGTAGAAAATATCGCTATATTCGAACCCTGCAATAGGCTGCATAACACAGTAGACTTAATATTTATACATGCACTCGATACAAATCTCCGTACCTCTTCAGGGAATGGGAGATGGAAACTTTCCAATCGGTCAACTTTTACGTTTTTGACTAAGCATGACAAGATGAACTTGTATCATTTTGAAAGCTAAACAAGGATAATTTGGCATAGTTTAAATTATATCTCAAATGATAAATATCACATATGAGAAACTGGTCAATCTTTATTTATGTCTATGAAGACACTAGTGTTGCAACAAACAGTGTTAAAACAATTATCAAATGAATACTACGCTCCTAAAAAAGTCATTTAGAGAAATTGTGGTAACAGTATGATTGAATTTTACTTAATTAATGGTTTACAGTACATCGTCGATATTAAAATGATATTTTGGAATGATTGAAACTTTGGTCTCAATATCAAGTTCATTTAGCTGTAAAAGTCAACTTTCAAGACTTGCTTTTGCTTATTTCTGCTCATAGTCGTGTGAAAGCTAATATAAATTAGTGTTGCAACATCTGTTCAAAATCATAATCGATTATCGGTTGGAATTGGTTGGTACATCCGATGCGATTTTCCGATTATATAATCGGTTCTAGTGTAGTAATGTAACATAAATAGATCACTAGTGTTTGATTCTATTTATGCACCCTTTGGTTCTTAGCCATCCTCTGCTTTATGCTAGTTGGCATTGTAACATATTAGCATGGTGAATGGAGTGTGTTATCCATATAAACCATTAACCGGACTCTATTGACATCAAATAACCTGAGGGATGGTCAAATATTTATTTTTTTCGTCTTGATCGATGATCCGCCGTCTTTTTTTAAATAACGCGAGTGATTTCCCTTGAATGTGTGTTTAGTCTGCAGCACCAGTGGTTATCATACGGTGCCTAAATGAGATAGACCGATACTCTATTATGAAAAACTGCAATCGATTATCGGTATCGGCAGACGTTTTTACGCCGCTAATCGATAGTATCCTATTATCGTTTCATTACTAGAAGACACTACCTAAGGTCATACCAAATCGTGTCTATGTTTAGTTTATGGAAAGGTTTTGATCACTTGCGTCAGATAAAAAAACATATTTTAATGTTGAATATTTGATCTCTTTAAATACCTTTATAGAACCATTGCGTGCTAGAATGACTTACTTTGTATCAATACGCCTTCCAGTCGTCATAATTGATCAATATTATGTTTTTGTTTTGATTTATAAAATGAAGCATGTTTATTCTCATTGAGAGACTGTTTGAACTTTTGATAGAAGCTAATATTTTGTAGCAATTAAGTAGGAAATTTGTGTTTTTCTCTGGAGGTTCTTGTTTGTTTTTTCTGGATAGCTAGATAGGTTTTTGAACTTCAGTGTTATGCTAAACATAGATGCAATATGGTATGGCCTAATATGCTATCAATCAGTATGTTTGTGTGACTTCACTCTTATATCATCAGTTTACAAATTTCAGAGCTGGATTGTGATTTCACGTGAGAAGAGTTGACACTTAAGAAAGGAACCATTGACTGATATGATTGGGTGTATTGATGCTGGAATGCCTGGTTATGACCTGTATGATGATTTTTCTTCTTGACGACACTAACAGAAGGGTAACAGTTTCAACAAAGTGCAAACAATGGTAAGTTCTGTGTGTGATCAGTCACATAGAAATTTCTTTTCTTAGTCTGAAAATGAATTAGAATTTGAAGCATCCCAAAAGTAATGTTATACAGTGAAACCTTCCCGAATAGTCACCTCCTAGCAATAGTCACCTCACAACAATGGCGACCTCACAACAATAGTCACCTCCTAACAATATTCACCTCACAACAATGGCGACCTCACAACAATAGTCACCTCCTAGCAATAGTCACCTCACAACAATGGCGACCTCACAACAATAGTCACCTCCTAACAATATTCACCTCCTAACAATTGTCACCTCTTGACAATGGCCACCTCTTGACAATGGCCACTTCAAATTCCCCTTACAGTGAAACCTCCTAGAACTCTCACCTGTTAACAGTGGTCACCTCTTGACAATGGCCACTTCAAATTCCCCATACAGTGAAACATCCCATCAATAGTCACATGTCAACACTGGTCACCTTTCAACAATCGTCACCTGGCAACAATGGTCACCTCTTAACAATGCCACTTCAAATTCCCCTTACAGTGAAACCTCCCAGAACTCTCACCTGTTAACAGTGGTCACCTCCTAACAATAGTCACCTGTCAACAATGGTCACCTCACAACATTGGTCACCCCCCAACAATGATCACCTCTCAACAATGACCACTTCAAATTCAACGTTAATGAACCTCTCACAACCAGCTTCCTTCCTATATTCTTATATTTTACTCTGTTTTTGAGTGTTATATAGTTGGTATTGTGTAATGATAAATATTTTATGTAATTTATATTCTGTGGAAATATCATTTTTGTAGGTTGTGAAGTTATATTTTTTTTGTATCTTGTTTAATATGTTAATCATTCCAGATTAATGAAGGGTGATTTCAAGTTCATGGCTTGTTGCGAACTATGTTTTTAAATCAGTTTAATCTTAAATTGTTTTCTTATATGTTGTTTCAATTATGATAGAGTATAGAGTAGAGTAGGAAGGTGGGGAGATACGTGTGGGTGCGTTGTTTGGGGTTTTCTTGTGACTAGTAGCTTTAAATAGTTTCTTTGAAGTTTTCTACAAACATTTGTGGAATACAGACAGTTATATGACTGTTCAGTTGTTCTTGACAACTTTGGTATTAAGTTACAATTGTATCTCAATTCAGCAGGCCGCGGTCATACCCTTCTACGAAAATTTGACAAAAATGTCAATTTTCCTCTATATGTGGAGAAGTTGCCGGCTCCTTGTGGTAGGGTAAGTTAGTACTGGTAAGGATACAGTCCAGGAAAACTAGTTTGGTGAGCCGGTTGCTGTATATTACTGAAAAATTTGGGAAAATGCTGTTAAACCCCAGTGACAATAAGTCACATACAAACAAACAATCAATGTAAATTCTAACCTGGGTACAAGATAAATTGTAGCTTATCATTCTGCTACATTTTCTATATACTTCGAAATCTATATTTTATAACAAATGCTGCTAAAATGTTCAAAAAACTGTCATTGAACATGATTCTGCATTGATTTTTGTTTTGCTTTGCAGTTTAAAGTTGACTTCTTACTTCCAAGCTTGCATCTTGCAGAAGTGCTTTTGTACACCATTGGTCAATCAATGTGGACACCTTTGAAGAAGAATACAAACATTTGAAAGGTGAGAGCAAATTGATCAATTGTTAGTATAGGTTCTTCTCCAGGGATGAAAACTGAGGGGAAATTCAAATATTCTTCCACAAATAAGATAGGGTTTAGCTTTCCTCTGACTTCCATACTTTACTTTTTACCATTTAACAAATCAATGTTGAAGTGCTTTGGAAGTCTTATAAATTTGGTAAGTAAGTGTATTAGGTTTTCCAGGACTGATCTGTTTTCAGGTTGCCTGTGAGGCAGATATGATGCAGTTCTCACTAACAATGTAAACTACACTAACACTAGTACAGTATAATTTATTAGTAAAAAGTGTAGGAATAAAGTGAACAAACTGTAACTAGGATTTGATATGATGTTAGAAAGATTTGAACTTTTATCCACTTAATGATCTACATAATCATGTCACGTTGAGCTACCAAATGGAATGAGAAGTGACTGGACAAAGTTGATGATAACTCTTACAATCACCATTTTTTCTGTGATTTCAGGTTCTATATTGTTGCAGAAGAATAACCTAGATGAGTGTAGAAGCAGATATGTTGCTGTTAAGCTTGTGAATGTTTATATCTGTGTGTTTGTGTTATTTTATTTGACCCTCAAACGACCCATAATGAATGTCATATCTCAGATAGTTATTATAAAGGTTACATGTAGGCTGAAACATGGTATTGGTGCTGATAGTAGTCTCACTAGCTCAAAGAAGTAAATTTTTAGATAGCATATTTTATTGGAGTTAATTACAAAGTTCCTCTGCACAAATCAAGTTTTTCATGATCATGCATGTATCATTTTTTCACCATTTCCATCTTGCATTATATCAGGAGTTTTTTTCTTTCATTTTTACCTTTTTGTGAAGTGTTTAACCTTTTCTAAGTAGTAATTTTCAATGATGTTAATTCATAGCACTACAAATTTTGGCCAAGTTAGACATAACATAAATACACATTAGCCGATGTATGAGAAACAATGAAACTATTGCAAAATAAACTTTTAATGGTTACAGACACTACAGAATTTTGAATTTCAATACATTAGAAACTCATTATATCGAAATCGCTTATATCAAATACTTGCATATATTGATATAATTATAAAGTCCCGAATCTTATCGTTCTTTTTGTGTATCAAAAATTTGCACTTATTTCGATTTCGTTGGTCTCGATACTTTTGTATATTGAAGTAGATTTTAGGTCTCAAACATCGATACTATACAATGACCATCTATGTCCAACTAATTAAGTCACCAGTTAACGAAAGAAATTTTTGCAGCTTTACCTGCAACAAACACCTAATAATTTCTCACCTGATCCGATACTTTTGTATAGGAACTCCGAAATTGATATTTAATTAATGACAATTACTTAAAAAATGTCAGGGTTTATGCTGGCAATTATAAAATCTGTTCGTGTAAATAAGTTTGTAAGTTTTTTGTTTGTGTTTTTTACGTTAATGTTGAATGTCTTAAATACATGGAAAGTATAAACACCATGTTTCGTTCCTATACCATAAACGAAGTATCACAATTAAATGATTATTACAACATCCGATGATAGCTCTAAAAAGTAAACCCAGTTGTTGAATTTCTCCAATTATTCATACATCGAAGTTCGTTTATTTCGAACAATTTAAGTTAAGAAGTCCCTTGAACTTCAATATAACGCGTTTCTACTGTATTTATGAAAGAACAATCATTCATTCATGATCAGCACCAAAACCATGTTTTAGCTGTGTGCCCATACCACATGACCTTGACTTCATTTTTTGGTAATACAGCAAGCAAAGTTATCAAACTGATTGAATCGAAATCTTCAGCTTTGCATAAGTTCTTTATTTCTTTATCAGATATGACCAAATAAAGTGACGGCTAAGGCCAAAAGTGTGAACTACAAGCACAATGTTTTTTTTTTTTTTGCTCGAAAATGGAAAAAATCTTTTTTCTGCAAAATTTTGTATGGCAAAATAGTTTTCCTGTTTTCGGGATAAATCTGTTCATTTATAAAAAAAAAAAAACAATGAACAGTTATACTTAATTAAACACCTTGTATCAATGGCGTTGGACATAAATAGATAAAAATAAATGGAAAAATATAATTAGAAAATTAGTTTAGAATAAATACAAAAATTAAAAAAGAATAAAGATGATGACTGCCTTTAAATAGATTATTGTAATTAAAAGAATTCATAGAATTTTCCGAGATGTCTATTTTAAGATTTTTCTTGAAGATGCTTTACGATTCGGCATGTTTAATGTCTACAGACAGAAAAAAACATTACATTGCGCTTGTAGTTCACACTTTTGGCCTTAGAATCAAGTGGTTTCTTCATAAAACGTTGCTTGCTGTATTACCAAAAAGTTGTATGGGCACACTGTGTAACCTGTTTCAAAGACATATCATTGCCAAGATGGCACTTTTTAGACTCAAGATCTTTGAGTGCCATCATTGTTGTTGGGTAAAGCAGGCTACACCATCTTTAAAAATGTACATGTAATTCCAGTTCTGTTGTTATTGTTTCATGAGTTTTCTTAATTTGAGATTTTTAATTTTGATTTATTGTAACTTAATAGATTATATGGGTATTTTTAATACGGCTATTGTAAAAAGGTACAGCTGTAAAACTGGAGAACCCATTTTTTCACATTTTGTGGCATATGAAAAGTCCAGAACAGATTATGGACTTATCAAAATTTTCCCCCTTGAATTTTGGCGTTTTTTCTTTTTTTTTATGCAAAATTTCCTTCCTGCTTTTTTCTCATGTTTTTCAGTATATTTACCAGTTTGCTGTTTTTCTTGTGTTATAAAAAATACTTATACATTTGTACTTTAACTTGCTTTTCTGACTGTAGTGTGAAGTTTGTAAATACTTATATATGATATACATTTACTTTTCTTTGACTATGAATTTTCTTGGGTGCTGTAATTGTGTATTTGAACTTTTCTGTGTAGTATGAAATATTCAGGTAAATAAATCTGTTCATTTTATTTTCTTGTGTTTCTACAATATTTGATCAATTCTAATTTAGGCCAGTCACTAGTTTACTAACAATGTATATTACTTGATTGTAATAAATTGTGTTTATAAGCCAGTGACACTCCTAAATTAATTTTCATTTATGTATTTAAAAATGCCAACTAACAAAGCATGGTATTTGTTTATTTCCACAATATACAATCACATTTAAAAATATCTAGATCATCATAGTAAACAACAATACTGCACAAAAAACAAACCCATCAACATGACTTCTACTCACAAGCGTAGTGACAGGCATGTCAAAGTAAGAATCAGACGCCCAACTCAACCCAAATATTCCCTTCCATAAGAAAATGTCTTGGAATACGAGCCCGGTGCTTGAACTGTGCACCAACATGAATTCTGGAGCACAAAACATGGGAACATTCCCTTTGTTGGTGCTCCAGAATTCTTTGTTATTGATTAACTCGCATTCTTTGACAAATTTTTTATGGAATAGAATTTTTGGGTTTTGAAAATTCTTTGTTTTTGATTAACTTGTACTCTTTGACAAATTTTTTATGGAATAGTATTTTTGGGTTTTGAAAATTCTTTGTTTTTGATCAACTTGTATTCTTAGACAATTTTTTTTTTGGAAGAGAATTTTTCGGTCGAGTTGGGCGTCTTCGATTTCAATTTTTGCTTTGACTGCCTGTGAGTACGAGTCCTGTTGGTGGTTTGTTCTTGTGTAGTGCTGTGTTTCTGCCTGTGCCTCCAACCTTGCAAAAGGCAATCAATGAAACAATGGAATTCTTTATTTTTAGTTATGTCATATTATTACACATTCTATAGTAGGGATTTTTTTGTTGATTTACTACTGCCTGTGCTTGTACCACAGTCCAAAAAAGCACCTTGAAACCAGGATGACTAAAACACACCTCAAATAATTACTAAACAACTATGCAAGAAACAACAGTCTCAAACGATCACACAGAAAACTGAGCAAAAATAAAATACATAATCTTTAAATTTCTTTGCCAAGTCCAATTATGAAGCAGCCATCAGAGCTTTATTTCCACCATTGATTGCTTGCGCCTGCAAAGAAACCCAGAAACTGTAGGTGTTGACACGTTTCTGTGAACAAAAAACTTAAATGAGGTCCAAGTTTGTGAAATATGCTTAACAATTTCATATAATGTGACCTCAATAATGAAAGCAAAAATACAGCTCAGGACTGAGGCAAAACCGCAAGTTAAGGAGCAGATGGTGAAATTATGCATTTATCTGGTTTTTAAACTGGTGATCAAAAGATTTAATGACCTTATTAATTACCCAAACTGCCAAACATAACTATGCTAATTAAATTGTAGTACAGATACATAGAATCAACAACATGCACTGTGAAGGGAGATTTGCACAACAACTGAGCCAACACCATCGGTGGCTACGGTCAAGTATATGACAAGCATGTCAAGCTACCCACAGAACCAGTATTTCCGTTTGGATCGCTCACAAATTTGATGAAAGCCAAGATCTCATGGGAGTCAATATCAACCTGAAATCAGAAAAAATGGAGAGACTTACAAACAGCTTGAAGTTTTTTTTCTATTATATTGTCATTAAATCACATGTAAATCTGGACAATTTTGAAGAAAACAAGTGACAGGCTAAAGTGTTTCTTTAAGAAGTACGCCTGAACTCTGCCTTACGACCACCCCTAAATTAAGA
This sequence comes from Lutraria rhynchaena, assembly GCA_008271625.1. Classification (NCBI taxonomy): domain Eukaryota; kingdom Metazoa; phylum Mollusca; class Bivalvia; order Venerida; family Mactridae; genus Lutraria; species Lutraria rhynchaena. The sequence continues at coordinate 86,381 of VIBL01000287.1, forward strand.
CCATTTCACTAATACAAGCATATTTTATAAACCTACAGTTAAAGAAAAGTAGTCCATAATTGATTCTACTATAATAGTCAACATAGCAAACATCTGTCTGCAAAGAAACAGTAATTGAATTTCTGATAAAAAATACTGTAGAACCACAATTATGCTAAAATGGATTATCTGAAAACCTAGGATAATTCAAAACAAAATTTCAGTCCCGGTATTTTTCCTATTTATTTTAATGTACATTAACCTTCATTATCTGAATTGTGTGATCCAAATACCATGGCCCATCCGAAATAATGAACAGGTCCTTAAGATCATCTGGAGGCGTACTTTCACAAACCTTAAATAATGAAACCACACCTAAAACTATTGTTTGGTTCATTGTTTGCAATATTGGGAACATAATTATCCCATTTTGATGCAAATACAGTATGATTATATCAGTGTGATTATATCATGATTTCACATTAATTTTTTTAGTTTTTCCAAAATATCATGATATGCTTCAATAGCACAACACATGACCAATATATATCACCTACACTTGGAAAATGAGTACAGACACCATTACCACTCAATTATGCATACATCTGCTTTGTATTTGAAGTGTACTACTGTTTTCAATTGCCCATCTTTACTTTCAGCTTCAGTTGATTAATGATATGCTTGTTTATAATTACCTACTATTTTTGTCAGACAAGCACATGTTCATTACTTATTGTTTATTTTAAATAATGAAATATATACTGACCGTCAAAAGAAAGTAACCAGTAAGTGATGTTTTTATTTGATGAAAGTTAATTCTCAGAATTAAGCCAACCAACCATTACTACCGTTATGTGTAACTATATTGTTATCCATTTTTGACCAAACAATTGCTGTAAACCATGTAAATTTCAAAGTTAGAATATTAAGCCAAAATAGAAGAATTTTTATGATGGTTGCTTTCTTACTTTCTTACATGCTATACTGGTATAGCATGTAGCATTGGTTAATATTTTGTAATATAGATCAAGGAGTGATCTCCCTTTATTTTAACACAAACAGTATTGATTTCCCACATCATGGATTATCTGAAACTACAGAACATCCAAAATAATATATCAGACCCATCAATTTTGGATAATTGAAGTTCTACGGTATCAGTGTTTTTCATAAATAAAGGACAGCCCCAATAAAGACCACTTGTTTTATCAAACAAATCCCTATTATATAGATTTGTCTGAATCCCAACTTAATACAATAGTGAAAAACAGCTATTTACAAAAGTATTTGACAACTTGAAATTAGACTATTCTGTTGCAAAGTATATGGTGTCAGAATGAATTCTTGAACAAGGTAAGGTACAATTCAAAGTATGAATAATGCTTACAAAATGAATGTGTGCCTGGCAGCATTTAGACTTCTGCCTGAGACCGAGACATTAGTCTTAAAAACTATTGGCCAGTCTATGTAGTTCACTGGTCATGAAGCAGTCTTAATAATGGGGTCAGCCCCTATATTAATGATTAAAATAGATGTGGGAGCACACACTTGATCTTACCATTATTGCCATATCCTGCAACAAGATACTAGAGTCTAGAGCACATTCCTTCCACTTGATCTTCCTCCCAGAGCCATCTTTTTCTGCCATGGGCAATTTACACTTCTACCTGGAATTGGAAAGCAAGAGGAATACTGTAGTTCTATATGTCCAACAAACAGTTTGCAGACTGTTAACATTGTACTGAACTTCACCGAGGGTGTATTAACAATGGAAATTAGCTTAAACATTGCACACGTGAGCAAATAATGCTTGTACAAAAAGTAGATTTGCAGGCCTTTACAAAAAATATCCTTATTTGATCTCAGAATACTCTATAATCAAGAAAGTTTTGTAGCACTGAAGCATTGGTTCCTCACCTGCTACAATAGTCAGTGATTGTATTTCAGTGAAAGTAATAGCAGCAGTTTATTTCAACCTCTATAGACCACCTCAAATAAGCATTGTTGTTTCACTTCCAAAGATGGCCCTATTATACAGGTTTGAGTGAACGTCAATATAAGAATTACAACCATACAGTTGCTTACAAAGGAAACTCACACTTTATGTTGAGAAGTCTATTGTATCTGACTGAAATCTTTAAACAATTTAAAGTTCAACGTAAAGTATCTTCAACACTTACAATGAGTAGTGTGCAAAACTGCAAGGACCTCACCAAGGTTAGTGGACACCTTGACCATGTCTACCATTTGTAGAAACTTGGCATTGATATATCATGCCTGTTGAGTTTTTCTCTTCAGACCCCAGAACCAATTTTTTTGTCATCTTGGATCACACCACTTGCTCTGGATCCTGCCGCTCCGGGTTTTTCTCTCCCGGCCCAAGAACCATCTTTTCTCACCATCTTGGAGCACATCACTTGCTAAAAGTAAAAGTTTTTGAACTTAGTCTTGGGCCAGTTTTATACAACATGACTGTAGGATATCTAACATATTCATATATGACTGTAGTATACCTGACATACACATACACAATTGTAGTATAACTGACATATACATACACAATTGTAGTATAACTGATATATACATACATGACTATAGTATACCTGATATATACATACATGACTATAGCATATCCGATATATACATATACATGACTATAGTATATCCGATATATGACTAGAGTATAACTGATATATACATACATGATTATAGTATAACTGACATATACATACACCACTATAGTATAGTTTTAGTTTTAATGTGATTTATTGTCACTGGGGTTTAACGCCATTTTCAACAATTTTCAATTATATACGGCGACCAGTTCACCTAACCAGTCTTCCTGGACTGTATGCTTACCAGTACTAACTTACCCTTCCACAAGGAGCCGGCAACTTCTGCACATATAGAGGAAAATGAACATTTTTGTCAAATTTTCATAGAAGGGTATGACCTGCCATGACCGGTAATCGAACCCAGATCTCCGTGTTTAAAGTCCAACCCACTAACCACTGGACCACGACCGCGGCTTGACTATAGTATAACTGATATATACATACATGACTATAGTTTAACTAACATACACATACATAACTGTAGTATAACAAACAAATACATACATTATTACTTTTATTCAAATGCACGCCACATGACTGGTAGTTGTCAATGTGCCATAACACGCAATTAAACAAACATTAAACCAGCATTAAACATACAGTATAACAAACATACACATACATGACTTCAGTATAACAAACATAAACATACATGACTTCAGTATAACAAACATACACATACATGACTACAGTATAACAAACATATACATATACATATATGACTACAATATAACAAACATATACATGTACAGGACTACAATATAACAAACATATACATGTACAGGACTACAATATAACAAACATATGCATACATGACTATAGTATAACAAACATATACATACATGACTACAGTATAACAAACATATGTAGATTGTGCAGCACATTTCGTTCATAAATGAATAAAGTGTCATTTTTCCTGTGTTGGCATAAAAGATGTGATTTCAAGTGTTTAATCAATAAACCATACCAATAAATTGGGGGAGGGGGCTCAACCCAAATTCTTGTAACATAATATCCCTAATATCATGGAAAGTTACCGTATATTCCCTAATAAACACCCCCAGGGTGTTGCATTATTGAAAATGTGTATGTGCCATTCCTTGGATTTAAAAAGTCTATTTTTCCACTAATTTCTATCGTTCATCTTGGATTAAAATAGCCTATCATGGTAAGTCACTTTGACTATCTCTTGTTCAAAAGGGGGGGGGGGCGTATATTAGGGGAGGGGCGTTTATAAGGGAATATACAAAAAATCTAAACTTTGAAACATATACATGTATATGTATGTTAATTATCCTTCCTACATATCCAAAATTGAAGTTCATGCAGTTACAGCCATAGTCCAGTGATTAGTGCGTTGGATTTGTGACCCGGATATCCAAGTTCGAATCCCGGTCGCTGCATGTCATACACTTCTATGAAACTTTGACAAAAATGTTGAGTTTCCAAGTATTAAACCACAAAACCCTGAAAATATATGCTGGGACACTTGGTGATGTTAAATATGAGAAAGTTTGTCAAAATACATTAAAAAATGTAGTAGAAATTGCAAGCAGAAGAAATTGTGGACATTTATCTGCCCACCTGCCTGCACACCCACCTGCCTGCTGACATTCGCCAATTTAATAACCAGAATTTTTCCTTCACAAAAGCTGGTTAATAAAACATGAAATTTACATGAGCTGAAGCATAAAAGCTAATTGCAACAAGACCACTAACCTGTAAACCACATGCCATGAATCCTTAAAAAAACTTCTCAGTCAAAAACCATGTCTGACCAGCATGCTTGCCCTGTAGCTTCTGACTTCCCGCTTTTATCCAAGTGAATTTGATTGGACACTATTCTTGGTGCTATCCAATGAATTTCCAGGTTACATTAAAATAACTTACAAAACAAGATTCAACTGACCAATAAAAAGCTGCTATACAAATTCAGAAAACGCGCTGAATCTTGAAATCTTGCGTCAAACAAAACGGTGTGTTTCCATACAGTCCCCACTTTCTTATCAAAACAAAAGTCAACACACCTGTCTGCTTGAAATTTTAAATTGGTATTGTAAACATTGAAAGTTAATCCCATTATATATATCTATGGATAGGACACCCATTTTAAAGTAACAAAATGAAGAATATTAATCTATCCTTAATGTTTTATTTCCATAATAACTGATTAAAAGTAGACCATATATAATAATGTTTCATTTTTAATTAAATTGTTCATGTAATTATACCTAGTTTAAAGAAAGCACTTATTGTGTATAAATTAAAATTATAAACTTCAATTGGAGACAACTTCAATATGGACACTACTTCAATGTAAAGACCACTTCATTTTCAGAATACATTTCAACTAAATAATGAGTCCACCCTAAAATTATAACTTTTTGATCCCAAAGGTTAACATGAAAGTTACTATTTTTGTAGTTGGTGTAGAGGCCATTGTGCTGAGACCAGAGGCTCCACTAATTGCACAGAGGCCTGGTACTAGGTGTTGAGCCCATACACTAGGTGCTGAGGCCCCATCTTTTACATGGAGGGCCTGTACTAAGTGTCAAGGTCCATGCTAAGTGTTGAGGCTCCTATGTTTGAATGGAGGCCCATACCAAGTTTTAAGGCCCTACTGTATATATGGAAGCCTAAACAGAGTCTGAAGTCCCGCTATTTAGTATGGAGGCCCTGTACTAAGTGTTGAAGCCTTACTGTTTGTATGGAAGCCTAGTACTGAGTGTTAAGGCCTGTTTGTATTGAGACCCTACATTAGAAGTAAGGGCCCCCTGTTTGTACAGGCTCTGTACTAAGTGTTGAGGCTCCACTGTCATGGTAGATGGTAAATCACAATCTAATGCTGATCAGGTAAACAAGTATCACCAGTGCTATAAGGTGCTCTTGTTTTGTCATGCTATTTGCTATTACAATGACTGAATTGTTACCTGAGTTATTCCCCTTATACCATAACTTATTGTAATTTCCTCAAACTGTATATGTATCTGTCTGTTTGTTTTAAAAAGACTGATGACCAAAAATGTAAAAGATGTAACCACTTTGTCTGTTTCATGCAAATCAAATACTTGTGTACTGTGTATGGCATGTAAATGCTGCAGGTTTTGTTTTGATCATTGCTGTTGTAAAGGGAAAGTGAACCCTGGATTCGGTTTGTTATGTAGAGTTCATGTTGCATGTTTACCAGGCTATCCATGTTATATTTAAGCTGATCTAAATACGTTTTTCCTCGATTTTGTTCAATTTGTATCATACTATATATTTGACACTAAATATTAAATAAATATGCATCTTCGTGCAATTTGCCAAGTTACATATGAATTTCAATCAGCTCTGTTAATTTGCTCTTCCTGACTGCATCCGTGATGACATTGAACTTCAGGAACAAAGGTCACACCAAAAGTTGAATTACGGAAGTATTATTAAACGGCCATTTTCAAACATGAATTACATACTTTATTTGCGTTGGTGGGTTTTACACCATTTTTCAGCTGTATTGAATGTTAAATACCATGAAGCAGGCCACCTAAAAAGTGTTCCTGGATTTTGTACTAGCACTAACTTACCTTGTCCTCCACAAGTAACAGATACATGGTCCTCAAAAAAATTGTCACATAGATATGCTAGTTCTCCCCCTGTAGTTTTTATGCAAACAGACTGCTTTTAAATCAAGAGTAAGGTGAAATATGCTCAGCATGAAAAGTTATCCCCAAGACAATACATGGATGAGGAGAAAATGACAGCACCATTCATATCTCTACTTAGGAGTCAAGACAATAATTCCAGATTTTAAGACTCACAGGACACATACATCTAAACATAAGGCAAAAAAACAGTGGGTTAAACAGAGTGTCAAATATACATGTATATACATTCAAAACTAAGGGCAACAAATGAGAGTAAAATATCAGAATGAACTAAACTCCCTCTTCAAGCCAACGGGCTCTCATTCCATACATAATGCAAAACACACATACATCAAAACATAAGGCCAAAAACAGTAGGTTAAACAAAGAGCATTAATTAATGTTAGTAAAATATGGAGCATCACACATATATATTCAAAATTAAGACTATGAGAAGTTAGTAACCAGTGTCACATACATGAACAAAAATAAGGTCAATAAAAATAATGTTAGTTAAAGAGAGAGCGTCACGTACATGTACAAAAATATGTCAACAAATGTTAGTTAATCCTGGCTATCAATTTTAAGTACTCAAATCCTACATCTTGAATTTCAGTGCTCAAATCCTAGCTATCAAATTTAAGTACTCAAATCTTGGCTTTCAAATCTCAGTACTCAAATCCTGGTTCTCAAATATCAGCACTCAAATTCTAGCTCTTAAATTTTATCGCTTAATCGCTCAAATTGAAGTTACAATAATTTGAGTGTGAGATTGTTGCATCATGCTTTATACTTTTTATGCATTTTCGTAATAATTCATACAACCACCCTGTTGTTTTCATCTCTGTTGATAATTAAACAATCACATTAGAACTTTTGGTCTTATGTAAATGCATTAATTTGAATTCAAAGCATTGTCAGTTTATTAGATATATATTAAGGCATACACATCTTGAAGATGAATTTCATTTTGTTTTAGAATGTTATTTATACACAAATATTAGAAAAAAATACATTGATAAATATTACTGGAAAAGATAAAATATACCAAAATTCATTGAACTACTTTCATCTGATAACAAAACAATAATTAAACAACTTTCGGTATATATTTATAAATGTTTTAAATTATGTGATGATACCCTGTATCGATGATATAAAATATGTTGGCTTAACACTTTTCTCTCAAAATCATACAAATAAGGTTAAATTGTACTTCTTTCTTGACTTAAAATCTTTTATTGTTATCATTAATTCTATTTACTGCCTATTACCATTATTATTTGCTCAGAAAATTTGTAAATATGTTTTGTTTCGTCCAAGTGTCACTTACATATGATGTATTGTATTGTATTTGTATTTCATTAACACGTTAACTGTTGGGCTTTATGCCTTATGTTGAATAAATATCTATCTATCTATATATATCTCTTTTCTATGCAATGCAACATATCATCAGAACTTCAGCGAGCATTATGTGTCAGTGTCGGAACTAGCATCATTTCTCAGTGTCAGGTCTTAAGCTGACCTTTTATTTTAGATTGGGTCTTACATTCTTCTTGTTTCTGAGGATGTTTTTTTTTTCCACTCATGTTTTAGATCTGATCTTTCTCTTGGTTAGTTACCATAGTTTCCATAGTTACCATAGTTTCACCTAACTGACCCTATTATTAGCTTGGGTCTTGATTACATTTAAGTCCCATAAATGTTGGATCTAACATGACAAGTCAATAACTTAAGTACACAATTATGAGGTCCCCGTACAGGTGTATCATTAGCGGAAATATGATTTTAATATGATGATAATAGGACTGAAATACGCAATGTCAAAAAGGTGATCCTTAGCAAATTTTGAGTAGTATATTTTGAATTCAATTCAATAAATGCATCATGGCACTTCAATAAGAGAGTTCTATTATAGATAATTTGTCTTTACATTCTCGCAGTTCATATTCAAACAAAACTATTTAAAGCTATTTATCTGCGTAAAAAACTAATTAAAGAAATTGATTCGGACAAAATTATTTCATAGGGACTTGTCAATGGATTGATGATTGAATCTTCTTTCATACATTTATTCAATGAACCTTATTCTACTTTTAGGAAATAGGTTAAGGAGACATATCCAAGATGTACAAAAACAAATTAAAACAGTTTTATTAAAGCAAGATTATCTTATTTATTGAACAGAGAAAACATTTTACGATTACACTCATCTTGAAACTGAAAGTACCATAAAAATCATCCATCTTCAGGTAAGACCTCCAGTCACACTTAAAGCTGACCACATGGGCAGAAGAAAAAAGTTCATAGTTACCATAGTTACTACAGTTTCACCTAACTGACCCTATTATAAGTGCAGATCCTGACGTTTCTCACAGCAAAATCCAAAGTATGAAAATATTTTGGAATGAATCGTACCTCATTTTTACACAAAGGTGTTCACCAAAAAAAAAGTTTTTTATATGGCTTCTAGGTAACACATTTCAGTTAAAAGCAAAATTTTAAAAGTAAAATTTTAAATTACTATCTAAGAAATATTTGTAGTCCACATGTGACACTTAACAAATTATCATGTAACTTTATACAGAAACTTGAATTGTTATCATCACAAAATCACTAACAATCTTTAACTTTCAATTATTTTATAGTTTACAATCACTATATCTTCATCGATTCTTATCTTTTAACTTTTATTAATTATGACTCATAAACAAAATACAAAAAAGTGAATTCATACCATTAGGAAATACCTGGTTGTGCAGGTAAAAATCTGAGCTTTAATGAATCAAGCAAATGTCATAAAATAAATTAATCAACAAAAATAATAGTTCTTTAATTTCACTTTATTGACGACTATTAGGCTTAAATTAAAATTAAATTGTTTGTCCTTTACCGACTGACCGTAATTTTAATTTCATGCAGTTCGAAGTAAAGCGTGAAATATTTGTCTTTGCGTAACGTATACGTTATACGGTAATGGACATTGGTCAGTTTTGTATGCATGTGATGTTCGTGAATATTTTGGGTGTGGATGTATAAAAAGAGAAATGTGTACATGGGAATTCATTCTACCAGACAACTTCACACAAGCTAGTTTTCTGTATAGGTACATGATATTGTCTTGTAATAATTCTATCGCATACGTAGTTCTACGTTTAAACGAAATTACAGATTTTAAGACTATAGATGATTCACATCTTCTATTTTTTCTAAATTTCAATAGACATTGTATAAAAAACGAATGTCTCAGACAAGTTCACAAGTATAATGCTTTGTTTCTTTAATTTTGCCCTTAAATATCCCGGTGACGTTTTTAAGTAAGAAAAATATGCTCTACTACTTAACATTATACTTATGTTTTAAAACTTATAAAATAATTTGTTAAACGTATGCCTACAAGGAATGAGGCTCGACATTCTTGCGATCCGACAGGAGCATGGTTCCCGGGCAGCACAGACAAACAGGCACAGGGTTTTCAGAGTTTCCATTTATCAACACAAATGTTTTATCTCTGTTTTTTAACTGGGCGAGTCGGTTCGCTTTCGCTTTTATGGTTTGCAGCGGTAAATATGAATTGAAGACATTGAAGACAAATTTAGAAGTCTGTAGGCATACATTACATGAGTAGATATTTTGAATTATGAAACAAATACAAGTGTATGTGCATCTGCATATTTTTGAATAAATGCAGGGTTCTATTTGAATCAAATTTTATGTTCAATACCATGTACGTTGTTCATTTATATAGTAATCATTTTCACATCTGTTACTGTATGTACATATATTGTTACCAGGCTGCACTACAACTACTACTACTCCTACTAAATAAATCGCTTGTCTGGTATTGCATTTATTAGTTAGAGTTTTTCTTTCGTATATGGAGTGTAGAAAAGACAAAAACCTGCCAACACAAAAATTTCTATTGCAGAAATCTAAAACATATTTTTTTTATTTTCATATTTTCACAAATAAGACATTTCTGCAGTTTATCTGACTATTGGTCCAAAAAGTGATCTCTGAGTAAATTAAAATATATTTCAGACCGAACGACCCTCTCTCATATTCTAGGGTTGGTAAAGGGCAAACAAAGAAATATTAAATTTCAGCCTTATTTATATCATTTATATTAATGATGAAACGATAATCGGATACTATCGATTAGCGACGTGAAAACGTTTGCCGATTCCGATAATCGATTGAAGTTTTTCATAATCGATTATCGGTCTATCTCATTTACGCGCCATAACTACCTACTGATGCCTCAAACTGAACAAGCATTGCAGGGAAATCACTCGCGTTGTTTAAAAACAAATGGCGGATCGTCGATCGAGACGAGAAACAAATATTTGATCACCCCCAAGTCATTTGATGTTAATAGAGCCTGGTTAATGGTTCATATGGATAACTAACTCCATTCACCATGCTTATATGTTACAATGCCAGCTAGCATAAAGCAGAGGATGGCTAAGAACCAAAGGGTGCATAAACAGAATCAAACACTAGTGGTCTACTTATGTTACACAACTACGCTAGAACCGATTACATATGTGGAAAATCGCATCGGATGTTACAACCGATTCCAACTGATAATCGATTATGATTTTGAACCGATGTTGCAACACTAATTTATATTAGCTTTCACACGACTATGAGCAGAAAAATGCAAAAGCAAGTCTTGAAAGTTGACTTTTACAGCTAAATGCACATTTGAACTTGATATTGAGACCAAAGTTTCAAGCATTCCAAAATATCGTTTTAATATCGACGATGTACAGTAAACCATTAATTAAGTAAATTCAATCATAATGTTACCACAATTTCTCTAAATGACTTTTTTAGGAGCGTAGTATTCATATGATAATTGTTTTAAACAGAACAACAAAGTCAAGAAATGTTACAATTTTTATTATTTTATTTTCATTAAGACGTACAAGTCTACAATTTTCTTGGTAATGTCTTTGAGACAATGTTACAAAATCTATAGTCATGCTACAACACTCCAACTTTCGTCAAGTTTACATACATATGTATTATCATGGACATGCTACAACACTCCAACTTTCGTCTTGTTTACATACATATATATCATCATAGACATGCTACAACTCTCCAACTTTCGTCATGTTTACATACATATATATCATTATAGACATGCTACAACACTCCAACTTTCGTCATGTTTACATACATTTATATCATTATAGACTTGCTACCACAGCAAATCACAGAATTTTTTGTCTGTAACATTCCTGTACTGTTTTAAAATTATGGAAGTCACATGAAATTTGGATTGAATAATATTTATATAATACCTACTGTTTTGCATAGCATCGTGATTTCGTCACCGGCATGGTTCATAAATAAAGTGCTCAACCATAATATATTCTTACAAAATCAAGTTTATTATCCTAGTTTTGTTTTGATTTCACAATAAAAAAGTGAACTTTCATTAAAGTATCTATTAACATCATATAATGTAAAACTTAATAATTATTACAGTAAGAGGAAATAAATAACCCTGATATGATATTCTACAAGGATTCTGCCATATTTATACAGTCATGTTTTAATACAAGTTTAGAGATATTACATCATTAATTATGACAAATATACAAATTTCTGGTTTAAAGTTATTTTATTACGACATTTCATATTCAGGACATTTTTACCATAAAAAGATATGCGATATTTCTTGGCCATACCATAAATCCAATTACAATTCATACATACAGTGAAATCTTACTTTACAACCACCTCAAGACTATATCATCATAACAACCACTAATTTTCAGACTATTTCTACATAAAAACACATTTATTTCTAACAATAGTTCTAAGCACAATGAATGAATTACAAGATGTCCTTCTTAATTATTGCATCTACTAGACACATGATATATACACATAGTAACACCACAAAACAGAAAACATAACCTGGCCATGATTCCACGAAAATACTTAAATCTGTTATTTTACTTAACTATGCTTATTTTTTATTTCACTTAACCATGCTTATTTTTTATTTTACTTAACTATGCTTATTTTTTATTTCACTTAACTATGCTTATTTTTTATTTTACTTAACTATGCTTATTTTTTATTTTACTTAACTATGCTTATTTTTTATTTTACTTAACTATGCTTATTTTTTATTTTACTTAACTATGCTTATTTACTTAACAAATGACTGAAGTTAAGTAGCTTATCAGGAGAGCATTCCACAAAAAATAAGTGACTTAATAAACCATTTAGTAAGTGTAGCAGAATGACAAGCTACAAGTTATTTTCACCCAGGTTCTTTATTTATTTACTTAATAAATTTAACTCAAAAACCACTGAAAAACCTACCGCAATTACCTCCAGAGTGCGGCGATTTAAGTACCGGATTATGGTCAGGTGATCAATTAAAACATGAATATTTAACTTTTTTATTCCAAATTGCAAAAACTGACCAATAACTCCAAGACTTCAAAAAAGGGCTAAGGTCAAAAGAATATATTAATTAGAATAATGCTCTGCCCGTGGATTCGAGAAATTCGCTAGTTTTTCAGTCATCTATGAAATTTATCCTAATTGAAACAACATGTAACGTAACACATAAGGAAACAAATTAAAATTAAACTAATTTAAAAACATAGCCGTTAAATTTAAATCGCCTTTCAATACTCTGGAGTGATTAATATGTTAAATAAAAGATACTAAATAGAGTCTAACTTCACAACCTACAAAATGATATTAATACAGAATATAAAATAACATAAAATTATACATCATTATGTAATATTATATCAGTATGTAATACTAACTATGTTACATAAGCTACTTAAATGCATTAATTTAATACAGCTAAATGGTTGATTTAAGTAATTATTACAGATTTAAAAATGGCCAACTTCCATCGTGGTCTGCAATATCTGAAACGTTTTAATGCTTATGTCAGAGTGCCCTGTGTTTTTAGGGATCGGTTAATGAAAATTTCACGCATTTCGTTAGTATAGCGTGAAATTGTTGTCTATACGCGTAACATATTAATAAGGGTGATTATAGCACATGATGTGATAGTCAGTGAAGTATGTAACGACGTGTAAGTGGTCATTCTACCAGGTGGCACATACAAGTAAACATATTATTTCCCTGATTATAATGTAGTTGTTGTTGTTGTTGTTGTTTTTTGAATCATTCCATTATAGAAATGTTTTCAGTCAGCAGATTTGGAATGTCTTGTGTTATGAATATTTTTTTTTTACATTATAATATTATTACGAATACTTAGTTATTCTTGTTCTATCCCTTTTTCAGTTGTTTTCATTAATAAGTATCATTACTATCACGTAAGAAAACAGAATTGAAACACTGTTTTTAACCACAATTTGCAAATTTTGTCTTGAAAAATAATGATGCAAATGTAATTTGTACATAAATTTGCAAATATTTGGTCTGGTCTCGTTTATGCTATCAGTCGTTTCTTAAGACAACTAAATTATTATGCTTGTATTCGTGTCAGACGTTTAGAGATTTTGTTCATTACAAGAGTCAGGGTGATGAAAGTCACATTACTGTTTGCAGCATGGAACCCCCTCCCCCACCTCCCCATCGAAGTTATGCATTAACAAAATTTCGGGGTTAGTAGTTGGGCAGCTTGCTCGCAGTGTTACCTGACATTTTTTTATTATTATATGATAAACTTGGCATAATCTTGTTGTTCAGGAGGTTGTAAAAATGAGCCAATAATGGGGTGCTCTAATATCTTGTTGATGAAGTATATATTCATAATGTCTGTGTTGTTGAGTTATTTCATGATATTTTTTTCAAGGACTTGAAAATATTTCTTTGTTCACTGTTACCATTGATATCTTCAAATATGTCTAAAAATTTTGTTGTACCCTGGATACTTGTTCGATCAAATAAACACGCTCGTCTAGTAAACGCAAATAGTGTTGCTTTTTTTATGGAGTATAGCATAGACTGTACACTTCTACAATGGGTGTTCACATGATCAGACTAAGAGCATATATTATGTTATTTTTTCACCATCACAAAACAAGTCAGGCCTGTATCCATACTTTCTTAACTGTGGGGGGGCATATTGTCCCACTGGAACTGGGCCTGTAGTTAAGAATCAAATATGGCTATGTTAAAACATCCACACAACAAGAAGCATTCAGTACATCTTTAAGGAATATGTTTGTATGTCATCATACAGGTTTTCCTATGTCTTCCTGTCTTACTATATTTTGATTGTCTTTGTTATCTAGAAATCGAAGCCTATCTCTACATTTTGCCAGATACATTGTGTAATGTTATATGGATACTAATGGTTCTCCACGATAAATGCATATTCTAGTCTGATTCTTAGGGAATGATATTTCTATGAAAATTGTAGTGAATCTTAAATTCAAGCTATCTGATATACTAAAATTGTACAAGCAAACATTTAATTGTAAATTAAACCTATTTGATATAAAGTTACTCAAGGAATAATACATTATACAAGCACATTAAATATTCAGGGTGATCCATAATAGGTAATACATATACATTTTTATACACACTGTAGTTTTTCATGATTTAGAAAGTATTATGTTTAAAAAAGAGTGGCTTAATTTTTACATGTACCAGTAAAACATCAAAATACTTGGATCTCCACTTACCCAGCATAATCTTGGAGTATATTTAGATCTGACTGCAACATATGTAAGATGGCACCCTGGTCTTCTAAAATAACAGAGCTTATCTCAGATACAGAAGCCTCCACAGGATAGACAGGTGGAGGTGGTAACTGAGTCTCCCATCTCAACAATTGTGTCAGTATACGATCAGCTCCTATGAATTAACATAATGAGTCCACATAAACATGAGCATATTAAATAATGATGTTTTTACCCGATCTCAGAAATAAATTAAAGACACGAAATAGAATTCATCTGACTCATATAATTCGACTTGAAACATGATATTAAAGCCTGAGTGAACTTATTTCAATAGTTTTCAATTGGCGGTTTCAACTAGATCAGAAAACACTAATAACTACACAAAAATGCGGGTGCTAAGTCAACCAGAGGATGCAATTTTACCTGTTAATGGAGCTGTTTTGGTTTCTTTTGATATTTGATATTTTTAATTTCTGGTCCAATGTAGAGCTCTGAAACCAGTCTGAGACAGCAGATTGTATACCAGTCTTCACGGTGCAGAAATCAACAAATTCAAACCAAGGGTTCTATAAATAAATAAAAGACAAACTGAATTCATAGAAAAGTGAAAACAAGGTTGATTAATAGGTAAAACAGACAGAGTTCCAAAAAATGACATTACTGTAACCTTTCTTCTGTGAGTAAAAAGACTTACTTTACACAGTATTAAACCACACAACTAACATTCTGCCACAGAAAAATTGCAGTAACACTGATTTTATTTAAGAAGCTATTGAAAAGACTAAACTAAGATTCATTATTTATTTTTGTAATCTGCAAACTATTTTCATTTGATAATGATCACAATAAAAAGTAAAATTTAGGTGTGTAATGGATTTCAGTGCAATAAATATGGGCTTATATTTTCAAATACCAAGTATACGGTAGAGTATCAAGTACTATGTATACGGTAGAGTATCAAATACAATGTATATGGTAGAGTATCAAATACAATGTGTACGGTAGAGTATCTAATACAATGTGTGTGGTAGAGTTTCTAATACAATGTATACCGTAGAGTATCTAATACAATGTGTACGGTAGAGTATCTAATACAATGTGTGTGGTAGAGTATCTAATACAATGTATACGGTAGAGTATCTAATACAATGTGAGTGGTAGAGTATCTAATACAATGTATACGGTAGAGCATCTAATACAATGTGTGTGGTAGAGTATCTAATACAATGTATACGGTAGAGTATCTAATACATTGTATACAGTAGAGTATCTAATTCAATGTATACGGTAGAATATCTAATACGATGTGTGTGGTAGAGTTTCTAATACAATGTATATGGTAGAGTTTCTAATACCATGTATATGGTAGAGTATCTAATACAATGTATATGATAGAGTATCTAATACAATGTATATGGTAGAGTATCTGATACAATGTATATGGTAGAGTTTCTAATACAATGTATACGGTAGAGTATCTAATACAACGTATATGGTAGAGTATCTAATACCATGTATATGGTAGAGTATCTAATACAATGTATACGGTAGAGTATCTGATACAATGTATATGGTAGAGTATCTGATACAATGTATATGGTAGAGTATCTGATACAATGTATATGGTAGAGTATCTGATACAATGTATATGGTAGAGTATCTGATACAATGTATATGGTAGAGTATCTTATACAATGTATATGGTAGAGTATCTTATACAATGTATATGGTAGAGTATCTAATACAATGTATACGGTAGAGTATCTGATACAATGTATATGGTAGAGTATCTGATACAATGTATATGGTAGAGTATCTGATACAATGTATATGGTAGAGTATCTGATACAATGTATATGGTAGAGTATCTGATACAATGTATATGGTAGAGTATCTTATACAATGTATATGGTAGAGTATCTTATACAATGTATATGGTAGAGTATCTAATACAATGTATACGGTAGAGTATCTGATACAATGTATATGGTAGAGTATCTGATACAATGTATATGGTAGAGTATCTGATACAATGTATATGGTAGAGTATCTGATACAATGTATATGGTAGAGTATCTTATACAATGTATATGGTAGAGTATCTTATACAATGTATAAGGTTGAGTATCTAATACAATGTATACGGTAAGATATCACTATCATCAGTCATGCAGTAGATATAAACAAGTTTCAAGGTAGCTGTACCATATTTTCACACATACAAATTATCAACAAAATGATCATTAATGAATGCCAGAGCTGTGCCCATGGCCCAATGGTTAGTGTACTGGACTTGTAACCCGGTCATCCAGATCCAAATTCCAGTCAAGGCAGGTCATATCCTTCTATTTGACAAAAATGTTGAGAAGTTGCTGGTTCCTTGTGGAAAGGAAGCTAGTACTGATTAGAATACAGGAAAACTGGTTAGGTGAACCTGCTGCCGTATGTAAGTGAAAAATTGTCGAAAAAGTTAAACCTAGTGAAAAAAAATGAAACCCACTAGCCCGGTTAATCTAAAGCTTGTTCCCTTCAGTATAAAAAAGAATTTATGACTGAATGACTTTCATTCACACATCCAATCAAACAGACAGAAATTTGTAATTAATGTAAACATTAAGTGTTAGTCATTCACAGAGAGTAATTGAAATACTAATCAATCACAAAACTTAATACTAACCTTCCTATTATGAAAGATTGCCAGCAATCTATCTGACAGATATTGTGGAGGTAATGATGGTAAGTATAACGTAGCATCACGAAGTAACGGTTCCTCCACCCATAACTGGATGGTCTGGTATAATCTAGATAATTTGTAACACAATTCCTTCCTAGATCCATTATTATCATTGTCATCTATTTGATCCACAATTATCACAGTCATCTATTTGATCTACTGAACCTGAATACAAAGAATAGCATAAAGTTTCCACGCCTTACATTAGAAAGTATATATTTAAGGCACACTAAACCATAGGCACTCATAAACAGGCACGTTTTTGTATACAACTATTTACAGATCAGTGCTCCATGTTGTGTTTTGTAAATGTTTGTAGTAACACCATGTAAATACTTAGACAGACATTCAAAGGGAACAAGGTTACATTAAAAATGAATTTCTTTCAACACTTATGCTCACGAACATAAAACTAACCTAAGCAAAATGTATAGCGTGGCAAAATGCCCGAAAGCTTTATTTGTTCTTAACAAATCATGCTATTTGGTAATTATAAAAAAGTATCAAAGTAACGTACCATCTGTCTCTTTTCTCTGATCAGTGAAATAATTAGCAGTCTGACCCAGTTTTTTTTCATCTTTTCAGAAACCAAACCCTGAGAAGAACCTCTCACCTACACTAGCTTTCTGTGGAATACTGAAATATAAAAAATACGATCTGTGAAAATGTACATATTATTTTAAATTTTGTAGTCGACTTGATACAACAACATAAGCAGAGATCAGTTATAATCAATTTAATTTGTTTATTTACCTGACTATAAAAATAATAATAAAACACAAAAATAATAAAATAAATAAATAAAGGGCTCCATATTTCTCCTGAAAGTAATAAGAATGGTTCTGTTACCTTCAGTTTATCCTTTTGAGTGTACAGATACTGATAAAACCAGTAACACCAAAAGTAAATAAAAACTCAGTAATTGATATGTATTAAGTATTTTTCAGTCTAAGAGTGCATGACAACAAATGAAACTTGTATGAGTGAAAATATGATAAAAAATATGTTAGTGATTAACATGTCCACAAATTTTCATATTTGAATTCCTAATAAACAATTTTGCTGACGAGATAGAAATTTTATCACTGTTGTAACAGCTTACTTTGATTGGATGTGTAATCTTCCTAGAAACAGAACAAAGAATTGTTGCCATGTCAACGCCATGATCAGGATGATCCATTGGTATTTCAATAGCTTGCTGACCCCATCTGAAGATGTTCAGTCGAGCAAAAGTTGGTGCTTGGTCAAGTTTTAATCTCATTATACACTTCTGTAATAAAAGAATAATATGTTATACATTTGTACAAAGTTTGAAAATAGAAATCCACAGGCCAGTATTATGATTTAATGTGGCTCTCAGGTGATAAATTCTGATCAATGAGATCAGCTTTTAAATCAAATATCTAATTAATGGTTTCCACTACAGTATGAAAATTGAGGTAAAACATGGCAGCCACATACATTCTCTGAAATCAAATAAATAACCATAGTTTCATTCTTGAGACAAGTAATGCACTTTTGATTCTTCTGAAACTCTCAAAATCTGTTAACAAGTGCTCAGAAAATGTCAGTAGAAACTTGTTCCATCAGCTAAAACAAAGTGACATGGATTAAATATATATCTAACATATACTATGAAGTTTAAATGTGACCTATTTTGTAGAGTGTAGTAAAGAAAATATCTGCCCACCTTTAAACAAGAATCAGCTCCCTGTCTCTCATTCATCAGCATCTTTTGTAAACTAGACCACAATTTTGAATCAGCCTCATAATTTCCTTCCAAAGTCAATATCACATAAAAAATTATGTTAACCATGATAATTCTCCACAGGATGATTTGTCAAGGTCACACCAGAGGTCACCCAGTTCACTATGGAAGACATTACACCTTGACCTATCTGCTCATGTCAATATTCCTGCAAGCATAAAATGAATCTGCTACATCATCTTTGTATTATTTTGCACCATTTTTTTAAAAACTATTATACCATCTTTATGAATGTTATGTTGCTCTTTTTGTTCATTGTTGTTATTTTATTTCATAATATGAATTCACACAGAGCAACAACATTGTATATAAGCATAGAAATAATAGAAACTACTGGTATACATTTCATACATACAAATATGTATCTAAAAGAATAATAATAACAAAAAAAAAATAACAAGATAGCATGTATGGTTGAACATAACCCAACACATGTAAACCTGTAGCTAAACAGAGGTATATTCTTCCTTCAAAATGCAACCAATTTTCTCATAAAACACAATTGTATATTGATTTTTTTTGCTATATAATAGATCCAATAATTTTTTACAACCTTTTCTAAACAGAGAAATTGTTCTATAATGATGTTAAATGTCTAATTTTCCTTTCCTTTGTAACACATTTGTGAATTAATGCAACAAAGAATCACACAAAACTGTGAAAGTGTAAAAATTCCCCAATTTCAGAGCAAAAACACTGAATATTCCCAAAATTAGTCAGAACTAGTACCTCCCAACAATGAGGAAAAACCACTATTCTAGTAATAAGGTACCATTTTGAGAACATACAAAAACTACATTATGATGATAATTGTATTTAGGCTACCACTTCCTGACACAAGACATACCTGTTTCACTCCACCCATGATCATAGATCCAAGATATTTACCAAAGATGAACTTTTGATAAGCTTCTACAACAAGAACATCAAATTGTTTATGTGTAACCTGTCCCCCTGAAAAATGTCATCATATCTCACACAATGATATTGATCAAACAATCATCATCAAATCACTCACAGTCCTAAAACCTGTTGACAAATTGTGATACAAGTACATTTTGTAGAACTGTAATGATTCCTAAAGCATACAGAGGGGGGAGAGTAAGTTTTCAATACAACCACATTATATCACTTTGAAAAAATCAAGTTTCACAGGGATATATTTCTGTAACAAAGATGTGTAGCTCAACTGGCATCTAACTACATGTTCTTGTTTCATAACTTGATATTTGTAACAAATGTTTTTGTATGACAAATAAGACAGCATGATAGGATTAATGCTCTTTATATAAGTTGTAATTCAGTTGTAATTAGTTTATTTGGAAAGATAACAACATGCTACAAAGAAAAACATAACCTTGATTTTCTTATTTTTATATTTTCTAGATAGATCCAGTACAATACTAATGATGTTACTTTTATATTCTTCCCTGTAACAAATTTCCTAAATTTGGCATTTCTCTCTCAATCTGAAAGATTCCATACAAATTCCAGGGCTCTCATTCGACCCTTAAAATGGAATTTTGACTCTTAAAATCAGTCAAATAAAGCTTCTGACTCTTGAGAATTTATACTAAGGGGTCAAATTTACAATAAAATAAGAAGGAAATTTTGTTGACTTCATTTATTATCAACCAAGGGTCATTTTTGACCCTCAACTATTGACACATAGTGAGCTCCCCGTGTTTTCAAAAAACGAGATACTAAACAAATCTCACATACCCTTGCTGAGCATCCCCAGTTCATGCCACTCAATACTTGTTGAGCCATATGATTTTCTGAAAAATTGAAGTTGAGAAGCCAATGTCTTAAGAGGAGCAGGCCAGCATCTATAGGAAGCCAAATATCCATAGAAAGACCTCGGAACAAGTATAGCCCCATCTATAGGTGAAAAAGTTAGAATTAAAAACATCAATCAGTTTTCATACAACCTATGCAGTTACACATCTTTATATAAAATTGAGTTTTCTGATCAAGTTTATACAAAAGGGATTAATGTGTAACAAAGACATTTAATAATTTCTTCACCAATTTAAAACTAATTATTCACTCTTTACTTTTCTTGCCAGGATGTATTGATTAACAGTGAGATCTTTTTGTATGACATACGTTGATTATGAAAAAGTCTACAATCAAAGAGTACACAATATATAACTAATCCGAACTGAAACATAAAAGCTACATGCTTGCACAAATTTTAATGACCAATATTTATGAAACATTTGCATAGTTTAATAGCATAGCAAGGAAGCTAAGTCCTTCCTCCTTATCAGGTTGTGAATTGCAGGCAGATTAGTAGCTAGATACTGAATTCTTCATAATCCCTTAAATATGAGGCATAAAACCAGTGTTGTAAGAATTTGTGTCATAAATTGAAGCCAGACATTATGTTATAAACATACATATACCTGTCCTAATTTCACCATGTATTCATTGACCTGTATGATTACAGACATCATACATGAATGACAAGTCATAACAGCAGAGAACAATTCTTTTCCAATCTTAGAACAAACATCACTTGTTTCAGGGCGTATGTAAGACACCTGTAATACAAAATATACATAATAAACATAGTTTTATCAACTATTAGTAATTAGACACAAGAGAAATCCTCAAAACATTCATGATGTGCACACTGATACATCACAGCAGCAAGGTATTGTTCTTTTTTATAAAATATTACATTCACTGAAAGGACTAGAGAACAAAAAAACTAATAACAGAAATGTCAAAAAGTTGAAAATGAATTTGCTTAGTGAAATAGCATAATTCAATCAATAAATAAGTACCAGCAGAGTCTTGAATATTTTTATTAAAGGCAATCGAAATGGCAATTTCAGTGCTGTACTCAGAATAATGGCAGAGATATTAAGAATCAAAAATTTTCCCCAACTCACAGAGATTTTTTTCGCACGCGCTCATTTCTAGAATCTCAATACAGTCAAAACTAGCCATGCAATGCCAAAGTCGACTTGGCAACAGGTTTCTGTCCATGCCAACTACTTGTCAGTAATGTTTCAGACCTGTACTATTAACGCTTAAGGAAGAAATAAAAAACAAACATTTGTCGCAAAATGCTGACACGGCAAATTCTGCAGCAAACAGTCATTTCTAGAATCTTAATAAAGCCAAAAGCAACCATACCATACCAAATCCACCCTAACCACTGACTTCTCTTCTTGCCAATTACTAGTCTGTAAAGTTCCAATGCTGTACTATCTACGATTAAAGAGTAAATGAAAGATAAAGATTGTTAGAGAAGTGTGGCCACGAGGAAATTTTCTCGCAAACTGTCATTTCTAGAATGCTAATAAAGCGGATGTTTTGCTACTTTCTCTGATGAAAAATGAATCCTATTCCAAGTAATACATTTTAAGATATTTTTACCATCAATTAAATTTTGTGTTTATGATTTTTTTTAATAGGCTGTAACGACATTAATCAAATAATCAACAAAGAGATACACATATTAAGAATGAAAATATTCTTTCTTTTCATTTAAATTATGCCATAAAAACATAAAAAGAGGACACTGCTACTTTCAGGCGGCTTATTATTTTCAAACATAAGAATTCTTTTTCAACAAAATAAATTTATCTTCAACTCTTGGATCAGGAAAAAAATCACAGTAAAACAGGGGAGAACACGACATAGGAGAGATTGCCTTGAGCTAACAAAGTGTGTCCAAGACAGTGTATTTTATTCATATTATTAAAATAAAAACATAATCATATCAAGTATTAGTTGTATGAAAATAACTTTTTTTGTTAAATTTTTCAAATTCTGTTTTCTAAAAAAAATAATACATCGAAGACAAGCCATAAAAGAATACCTCACCAAACTCATCTTTTTTTATTATATTTCAAAGCAAGCTACAAGATGAGATATTGAATACATAAAAAACATTGAATGATATGTAAAAAAGTAACAACACCTAAAATTAAGACAAAACAAAAACAGTTATAAATAAACTCTATCCTCGTATACATTGTAATCTAAATGACGAAGGGGATACAAATGACATCGCAATGAGAATATGATATAAAGAGAAAAAATCCTATCAGACAGACTTTTATACAGCTTCGTAAAGCAGGTAACCAGGCAATCAAAATTAATAAGCCTGGTTCCCCAAAAAAGATTATAAGAGTTGAAACTAAAAATCTGAAGGAACAGGAACCAATGACTGGTTTCCTAGGGCACTCTCAAGAAGTGGGAACCAGACTTGAATAATTTCAAGAAATGGGAACCATAGCCTGGTACCTACATTAATCTCTAGAAGGAACCAAAGCCTGGTTCCCAAGCATGATCTCAAGAACAGGTACCAGATAATTAATTATCAACAATCATCAACCATAGGCTCTAAATTGAACATTTTAGAGGTTGAAACATTGGCCAAAAAAAGTCAACAAAATCACCTTCTGTGAGGTGAGTGTCTGGCTCATCTCGGTGATTTGACGAATCGCAATATCGACGTCTCTCTGATCCGGCAGACAATTAACACACGCATCCACAGAGTTAGAGACAGCCTTAGCAACCTAGAGAGGATAAAAAAGTAAATGTCAAACAGTATGTCATAAAATTCAATCCAAATTCAAACAAAATTGGATAAAAATCATCAAACGAATAATTAGCAGTCTTTTTCATGTCTTAGGGTCATGACTCTTGCTTTTGAAATTCAGAATTCAGTCTGAAACCAATTCTATTGTGGTACAAGCAGACACTTAACGCAAAAAAAATACATGGAAAGTATATACACCACATTGTGCCTGAGCAGCCATGAGATAGAACTCAAAACAAATGCCTCATACATAAACTAAGTAAATAATTTAAGGACATTTTAAGGGCTTTTTAAGGACTTCCAGGACTTTTTGAGACCAGTTTAACGTTTTTTAACATGTATATATAAACATCAGCTACAAAAATTGTACTATTTAAGAGCACCATGTCGCTATCAATGCTATTCAGGGTCTTCTTAAGTTCAATATTTAGGGACTTTTTAGGCGTGTAACACATTTATGTTTTAAATGTCAGAATCCTGTTAATTTACAGAATACTTAATAATAAAAATGGCAATTTTTATTTAGACCAAGGCAATTCTCATATGTTATTAAAAGGGCTGAACTCAAGGAATGAAAAACAGTTATGTTTTAAATTTCAAAAAATGCATGATTTTAACTGTATTTACCAGGAACTAGGCTAAACTTAAGATCAATAAGGCCATAAGATATTATGAAGTATTGACACATTACTAACCTGTTGTAATCTTTGTTGATTGCCCGGGTTATTTGGGTTATCAACAGCATCTCTCGCAGCTTCAAGAAGCATGTTAGACTTGGCAATAACTTCTCGTGCCCTGTCTAGAATCAAATCTTGTTCCCGTCAATCATTGGAGTTGGCCACCACTCCACGTGCGGCATTTACACGTACACGTATTCCACGTGCATCCTTTACAAGTACTCTCAAGGCATTAGCTGTGTCTCTGGCAGCAATGCCAACATTGTTATAATTACCCTGCAAAAATTAAAATAAATTCTTTTAGTGTAAATTGTAATACATCAGAATTGCTTCTAGAATTGCAACTAGATACCCATTGACAAATAGGCAAAGCCTTCTAATTACCGTCACTTTTAAGCTATGGTACCAGTTCTTGTTAGTGATACTCCGTCATCAAACATCCAACTAAAACCGTAATCCCTGTATAATGATTAATGCTTTCTCATTCACAGGTAAAAGAGCTAAAATTCATGGCAGAAAATACATTCATGACACCAGTATTGTGAGACTATGAAACTGTTACAGTGATCATGATGCTTATGTTTACTTATGAAATATCGCATATTACTACATTGTTCACTATTTTCTTTTTAATAATATGACACTTCTTTCAAATGTTTAAACAATTATGTAAATGTTACATAAGTAAAGTTTTGTTTATAAATAAGAATTTTTAATACAGCAATGTGAACATTGTATCCTTTAAATAACAACCACATTTAAGGAAATTTATCGTTTTTTGAATCTTGTTTTCAAATGCAGTATACCAAAACATTATTAAGCATCAGAAATATTTCACAGCGTTCAATACACACTTGCTTTGTTGAACTTATTGCAAAATTAGGAAAAAAAAAACAGCTTAGACTGATAATTTTTAACACGTAAGGCATTTTCTTTTATCAACATGTTAAAGGTCCAGCTTCCTTAATTAATCAAATTTTGACAATTTATTACTAGTTAACCACCCCAAGGGCCGTAACAAAAGTAATGCCAAGCTGACAGGATGAGCTCAAGTCTCAATGTCAGCTCAAGAGTTGTTTTTGTAAATTAAAGTCGAGATCACAAAAACCTTTATAAACTCTGAATTCTAATTTCCAGGCATCACTTGTATACAGGATTTCTGACGGTAAAATTTATTGACAAATTATATTATTTTGTCATCTGTGTTTCTAGGTATGGATCAGGGACATACACAACACAACAATAGACAGCCGTGCATGCATTAAGCTCTACTGACTCTGTGAGCTTGCCATGCTGAGACCCGTCCATCTATTTAAAAAGCGGCTAATTAAACAGTGAAGCTTCATGTGAACATTTAAAATAAATCTAATAAACAGTTAATGAACACATTCCGCACTGGTTTAATTTGGCCAACTCTACATTAGGCTGCCAAAGTTAGAAAACATGAGACCAGTCTTAGAATGAAGCTTTCTCATTGGTTTTTCCAGAATTAGTGTACAAGATTAGCCAATTAGCTGCTCATAATTAGAGGTTCAATTCTTAAAGCACTTTATTATTATATACCCAGAAATATCTTGCAAGTGAAATAAACTTATCAGTGATTTAGTACACTGAAACTGGAAATGAGAACATCTATTTATATCAAGAAATAAGCAGCACTGAATAAATTGTAACAGTGTTGTACATATAATATATGTGTTTATAGTAGTTTGTATGCCTGTTAGCTTAAAGAACCTGTGGTTGTCACTTAATCAAATAAAGGAAGGGGGAGTGTAACAGTGTTGTACATATAATATATGTGTTTATAGTAGTTTGTATGCCTGTCTGCCCGATTAGCTCAGTTGGTAGAGCAGCTGACTTGCAAGCAGAAGGTCGCGGGTTCGAGCCCCGCATCGGGAACTTTATTTTCTGCCTCCTATTACAATATCTTTTGTCAAACTAGTTGGGACATAATTCTATCCTACATAATAGTAAATCTACTGTCTTCAAACAAGATACATCACCCAGAAAGTGACATCCATGTGAACATACTAAATGATGCGATTAAACACAGTTAAAGTTCTTTTCAGCATCATCAATAATATTTCATAAACACTACAATGTTTACACTTATAATTTACAGCAAATAATACTGTTATAGGAGTTGTCCTCCAATTTTAAATTTGACGCTTGAAACAGGATTTAATTTTTAAGATATATTAGACAACATACAAAGCAAACATTTTTTTCATTTGACCATTAAGTTTATAACAAGAAATTCCAAAGCACAAAAACATTTGGGGATGAGTCATAGTCCAAAGTATGAAAGGTATATTTAGACAAATAGATTAGAACTATATGTTTGGTGACCTTACTATCCTACTTTGTTTTGGTCAAGTAACTGCAAACAAGACTAGTTTTTTCTAGCCAAATGCAATTATAATTAGTGGTGCAACAATATACCTGTATATTGCGATACACCGTCAGCTGATGTGTACTGCGGTATGAAACCACCATACCATGATAATTTCTTTAATACTTGATCAGGTATTTCAAGCACTGCCTTGTAAATGTGCACTGTATGAGTGAATAGTAAATTACGAAAAGGCAAAAAGTGGAGTTTGGGAGAAGGGTGTTGTTAACTGTTTGTTGGGCATTAACCTACTGAAATTAAAAAATAAACATATGTTTTATAATGTTTTCATGACAATCTATGTATTGCAGTATGTATTGCAATACAGGTTGGCTGTATCGCAATATATCGCAATACGTATCATTGCATCCCTAATTATAATCAAGCTCTCATATCTCAGTAAAATTCAGTCTACAATAATTTAGAACGCATCATTACTGGTACAACAGATTAACTTTAACCTGAAACATACTATGATTTGTAATTCACAGCAAATTCAATACCTAGCCCCAATGTCATAAACTTGAGAACAGTATCTCTGCTCAAATCTCAATATTACAGGGGGATAATATGAAGTGGAGAAGGTACATAATGGCGATGAAGCCTACACAAAACACATTTATCATACACTGTCCCCACACAAGCTAGTCCCCTATAAGCTCAATTTCATTCTGAAAGTATTTTAGTTGAAAAGGTTTGTGTTTAAATAAAAATTCACCTCAATTTTGCTGATAGAATAATATAGGATTAGTATCATTATTGTTTCGTCAAAACTAACAAAGAAAAATTGAAGACAAAACAAAAGCTTGGAGTTTTAGAACACCATAGATCCAGTTATTTCTGATAGAACAGTTAAATACCTGTAGATGGGGCTTCATTTGATTTTTAAAACAGCATTCTGACACCTGAAATCAGTGAAATAATGTTTTTGACTCTTGAGAATTTGTACCAAAGGATCAAATTTACAATAAAATTAGAAGAAAATTGTGTTGACCTTATGAGTTCACAGACATCAGTAACAGACCTGTGATAGTAAAATTGCAATAAATTCTTTATAAAGAAAATCTTTATAAGATAACTTTGTTGACTCTTCAAATTATTATCAGCCAAAGGTTATTTTTGACCCTCAATTTTGATGTCTAGTGAAAACTCTGAGTAAGTTATGAAAGATAAGAGTATACTGATCTGTTCAATTACAATATAATCCTGAATATCAGACCCCTTATGTACTTATCTGAAAGTCTGGTTTTCTGTTTGTTTGTTTTTACGTGTCATATTGTCACTGGGGTTTAACGCCGTTTTTCAACAATTTTTCAGTTATATACGGCGACCGGTTCACCTTACCAGTTTTCCTGGACTGTATCCTAACCAGTACTAACTTACCCTTCCACAAGGAGCCGGCAACATGTTAACTATTGTTATGATCCCAAGTATTCTCACCAAGCACGACTTTGTTCTAACCATCCAAGTAATTCAGCAATGCTTTGCTTCATCATTCTATAGTAGTAAAATTCAAACAAATACTTGATACATACAGTAAAACTTTGTAACAAAGCACATTAAGAACACTCAATTTATATATGATATATACAGTGAAACTTTGTAACAAAGCACAATTCATATTGAGCAATTGTCAGACCCAATGGCTTCTCAAGATAACAAAGTTTTATGGAATGTTGATACTGATTAACTGAGTTAAGTAGAAATTATCTTCATATAAGTGTAACAAGGCCTTCTAAATCATTGACCAAAAATCAGCCAAATGGCTTTCTAATTGTGATATTTATATTGATTTGACACAAGCAGTAGTAACTCAGGCTAAAAGCAATGAAAAATTGTCAAAGAAATCATTAGGTACATATACACCACATGGTGATCTTGTTGATCTGTATAATATCATAACCACTAAATGGATCAAAACACTCAAAGAAATCACTAAGTAAGCATAAATTTAACTCATGTAACTGTATAACATACACTAAATGGATCAAAACACTCAAAGAAATCATTAAGTAAGCATAAATTTAACTTATGTAACTGTATAACATACACTAAATGGATCAAAACACTCAAAGAAATCATTAAGTAAGCATAAATTTAACTTATGTAACTGTATAACATACATCAAATGGATCAAAACACTCAAAGAAATCATTAAGTAAGCATAAATTGAACTTATGTAACTGTATAACATACATCAAATGGATCAAAACACTCAAAGAAATCATTAAGTAAGCATAAATTTAACTTATGTAACTGTATAACATACACTAAATGGATCAAAACACTCAAAGAAATCATTAAGTAAGCATAAATTTAACTTATGTATAACATACAAAGTCTGGGTTTTAAAACATAATTCTTTTTATTTATTTATTTACTTTTAATTACAAGGCAGTAACAAAATTCAACCTTACGATTTGCTGCCTATGAGCACAAGTTCAAAACAGAATAAGATTTCAATCTGAGACCTGACAGATTGCTTTAATGGAGGTCTTAAAATTACATGGTAAAACCTCAAATAGTGACCACCTCAATATTATGTCCAGCTTGTTTTGACCCCTTATTTTCGGACTGGCTTCCAATAACTCCCTTATCAGTCAACTTGATAATGAGACCACCTCATCATTATGACCAATTTTTTGGGGTCCTGAAGGTGGTCTCATTATCAAGGTTTTACTGTAGTAAGACTTCATATTGACACTGGTTCCAAATTCCCTTCAATAATCTTGGGCCCTGAATAGATTTTACTATCTACATAAAACACAAGTTTATACATACTCTACTATCTCAGTTTGCATGGCAATCCCATGGTCTCTAATGTAATCTACAATATATGGTTTTCCTTTCCATACACTCAAGGTGTATCAGGGTCAAGGTGATGTTTCAATTTTTGTAAATCCAAGGTCATTTCTTGTCTGATATTTAACTGGTTGGTCTCCTGAGAAAAAAACAGCATTATATTCTAACAAGACATTAGTAACATGACTGCATTCATTATGAACTTTTGTTCCAGTAATGAACCTATCAATTATTAAAACTCTGAGCATAAGTCACATTTTTCTGAATGTATACACAAATAATTATTAAAACTCTGAGCACAAATCACATTTTTCTGAATGTATACACAAACAATTATTGAACTCTGAGCACAAATCACATTTTTCTGAATGT
Source organism: Lutraria rhynchaena (assembly GCA_008271625.1). Classification (NCBI taxonomy): domain Eukaryota; kingdom Metazoa; phylum Mollusca; class Bivalvia; order Venerida; family Mactridae; genus Lutraria; species Lutraria rhynchaena. The sequence continues at coordinate 116,561 of VIBL01000287.1, forward strand.
ATAATGCATTTGATTAATATTTTAGTTCGAGGGACAATATTCCAATGTACTTTGTTTTGGTCCTTTTTTACATAGAAGATAACTATTACAGCTAAAACCTGGATATAACACATACATACTTTGTAAGTATCTTCAAAAAATACTGATTCCAGATGAAATTTTGTGATACTAGTACTAGCATGGTCATAATGAATTCTCTCGCTATGGTAACCCAGGTATAGGGATAAATTATCAATAATGCAGATTTTTTTGCCATTTGCGAAATTGGCAAAATGGCAAAAAAAATCGGCAAGTAGCAAAAGAAAAGATCAAACTAAGCAAACTTTTTTGTAGATTTCTCCTCTGTTCATGTAGCCGAAAAATATAATGTACAGTAGAAACCCTGAAAATGTAGAGTATACCTTATCACTGGTACTAGCAAACAGTCTAGATTTCTCTACGTTCATTTTATGTATCCCTTTATACAGATATTGTACTTCAACAGCGAGTCTTTTCTTTATCTCTCATTCTTCTTCCAACATTTTCTGTGAGTTTTCATCATTAGTCTGTAGGTGCAGAAAAAAAAACAGAAAAAAAAAACATAATCTCCCAGACACACAGAATAATTTCACTATTTTTTTACCACAAACTTTCTAAGATTTGCCAAAATAACACCAAAAAATGATAAAGGAGTTCTTGACAAAACAAAACAAATAAGTACAAAATTAGACATAAAATGTCTACAATTTACTAAGTTTTAACAGTTTTATGTTCATTGTGTAAGTTTATTTAAAAGTTGCAAACCAGCGTTTTGTCATTTGTATCAAACTCAAGTATAAAACAAGAGCTCCAAAGAGCAGAACCAATACTTATCTGTTTTACATCATTCTATGTAATAAGCAATTTTAACCAAAATTTTGAGTTAAAAAGGGGCATAACTCCAAAAATAAAGCTTTCACAACAATGCCTCTGGTCTTGCAACTGTGCCTTGTCATGATAATCAAGTAGTCCAAGTGTCAGGTTGATATATTAAAAAGTCTTTGAGGCTATATTAAGTTTTTGCATGACAACGCCACCACCGCAATCATAATAGCTCAACTTTTCTTTAAAACCGATGAACTAATAAATAAAAGTAGACAAAGTACAAGGCTGCATCATAAGACTTCTCATTGCTCAATTTTGTAACCTTGGGTGAAATAAAAATGAACAAAAACATTATGATCAGTAGTATTCTTACCCTCAAAACTTATATATTCAGTTCTTCATTCACAGCCAAATCTTTCTCTTTCACTTCATGATTTAGTGGTCTCAGTTTTCTGTAACAAACAAAATATTCAAAATTATCTCTCCTTTATTTTCCTTTTCAATGGTATGACAGTTTACCACTAGAAATTCATTTCAAAGTATATGTTTTTACTTTGTTGAGAGCATGTCTGGTAAAGCAAATAAAAAACAAAAAATGTTGAAATTTTGGCAAACTGTATCAAGTAAACATGAATAGTATGGTTGTTGGTAGATTTGTCATTATGAAATAGGTTCCCACACTAGACATGTCTAAATACGTACCAGACATACCTGAGAACAGGTAAAACAAGATGACAGGAACTGTCACAAAAAACGGTTTTAATGAGAAGATGCATACAAAATATTACATGTGCACAAAATAAACAAAAGGCCATTATTCCGCAAAAAATCAAACCACAAAACCTTGACAATATGCACTGGGGTACTTGGTGATGCTAATTATGAGTAAGTTTTGTCAAAATCCCTTAAGAAATGTAGGAGTTGCATGCAGAACAAATTGTGGACGCCTGCCCACCTGTCAAAATTTACCAATTTACTAACAAGGATTTCTCAGAAAACTTGGTTGAAAGGTTATGTACATTGCATATATTTCCATACCAGACATGTTTAAAGACACATCCTTAGTTTACTATTCTCACTTCTCAGTGGTTGTATGGCAAGGTCAATCTCAGTTTGAAGGTTAAATGTCAATGCTAATTGTGGGGGTTTATAGAGTCATCTATTTCTGTTACCAGCCGAGCCACCTCAAGATCTTCTGTAATCATGAATATAGAAAAACAATTAAAACAGGCTGATCAATATAGTTTGAGAATTTTGCTGAAAAAGGACTTAGTTTATAACTCAATGAATGCCTGACTTTAGAAAGAGAAGCCAATGAAATGGCAATAGGACAAATTCAGGACATTAAATGAAAATTGAAATAACATTGGAAACATGTGAAGTCGTCAGCAGAAATCAGTCCACTGGAGGCATGACGTTTTCAGTACACGCCGTTAAACATGACGTAATAATTATTCAAGATTTGTGTGAATTTGCTTGGATGTAAATGCGTTTTTCTAGTCAATGCTTACAGACATTTATCAGACATTTCACACACACCAACTCTCATGTATGTTGTTAACATGGTTGTGCGAAAATTTACTGTGCTGATACCTAATAAGGTATTTACGCATTTTTTTCCCTTGGCTGCCAGGTAAAGATGGAGCGCATCAGAAATACCCGCGACTGTACCGTTTTGATTTAAAATTACATTTACATTATAAAATGGCGCTTGCCATCAGCGGATTTTATTGCATATATCAAGCATACCCATGAGACATAAGTGTTACGTTGCATCTCAATTGTTGTGTTTTAGCAAACATTTGTAGTTTCATTGTGACGATCGTCGCGTATTTGTTTTGTGAAATCTGACCCGGAAGTACCCGATGTTGTTGAATGCAAAATGAAACCGAAAGTTTGATAATGTCTCAAGAAAGTATGTGTAGTACGATACCTTTCGAGTTATCTCAGGGACAGGATTCATTATTTATTGAAGAACTTAATATTGTAAATGAACTTTATTTTCAAAATTCAAATGTTGATAATGTACATTCTGTACAAATTTCTGACTCAGAAACATCTCTGTCATCAGTCAACAGTGATTCTGATGTTGATTTAAATGATGATTCAGATGTTGATAATAATTATAACGGTATTAATAGTGAAATTATTGGTAACTTTTTTGAGCCTACTGAAAGTGACACTAAGGAATTGGCAAAGCAAGAAATATTAAAGTCTGATTGTTGTGGGTGTTCTGTTTATTATGACGGAAAACTATGTAATGAAGTCCTTGATTTTAACTTAATGATTGAATTCCGTTAGAATTGTCTGAACTGTCTAAAGATGAGTTAGATCTTGTTGTAAAGGCCTCATTGTATAATCACAGGCAATCTGGTGTTAAAACATTGAGTAATAAGCATAAGACTGCAGACAGAGTTAAACCTTCTCAACAATATTACTTCAGATGCTATCGTATTTGTCTCAGTACTTTTTGTTTTTTTCATGTAATTGATAAGCAAAAATTACAAGTTATAGGATGGTCCCTTGATAATACATTTACTTAATAAGAATTATTGGATAACATGTTATATACAGTCATTGTTATTTAATGCAGGTAAACAGACTTTTTACCTGATTGATGAAAATGAATCTGCTGGAAAAGGTGCAGGTAGTGTTATCAGTTGTATGCCTCACTATTTGATATACTTTGGCTTGGGTGAAACTGACACACAATTCCATTTCGATAATTGTACTGGCCAAAAATAAAAACAACTTTGTTCTGAGGTACGCTTTAAGGAGAGTTATTGTTGGTAAGTATAAATTAATTGTACACCAATACATAAAGACTAGCTGGACAAGTTACATTTCCTTGATACATAGTTAATACTAATATTGTAAACATGGTAAAAGTGTAATCATATTTTGTTGTACTGATATCTACTTTCTTTTTTTTTGAATACCTTTCATGCTCCATAACTAATACTTTTTTACTATAATTTATGCTTCTGAAATTCATTTCAGGCCTACACTAAACAGTCACATACAGACAAATGATTGCTGGCCATACAAAATTTGAGCCTGACTGGTATTGAAGAATTTGGAAAACAAAATAGAGGTAATTTTATTTCATTTTTACTGATATCCTACTAGATTCTGTGCTACTGAATTAAGACACACACTTCCACAATGCTAAAACTAACAAATGGATTGTTTGTCTTCACTAAGCTTAAAGTATTGAGATTATTATTAATTATTTAATTATGTAATTATTATGAGATAAGGTGGTGTATTACTTTGCATTCTTTTGATTTCCAGACATTGTAATGCTGAGACAGTGCAAGATGTTGCTACCACGGTTTCTGTCATCAAGAGCAGGACACAATATTCGTCAGCTGGTTAATGACAGTTAAAAACAGTTAAATCTTTTAATTAGAAAAAATTTTAATCTCAGTTCTCATACTGTTAAAATATATAAGTAAATACTATCACTTTTTGGTGTCAGCAAAAGAACCTGGAGTTGTTTTTGTAAAAAGAATTCTGTTTCTGAAACTGAAAAATACAATTTACTATGTCCTTCTACATCTACTGACCCTTCATGTATTCCTGATGAACTAAATATCAAGATTATTGATTTGCCAAGACAGTGGTATTTGTATTCACAAATATGTGATTTCTGTATAAATGAAGATGCTATAAATATGACTTGCCCAAAACCTGTTATGGCCATTCCACAATCAGTGACTATTACTGATTCTGATAAATCCATTGATTCAAACAAAAAAAGAAAACATGAACATTAGTTACTACTATTGTTATTGTACTTTATATGATGTAATTTGCATTAACTGTGATACACTGTATCTTTTAAATCTTTAACCATGAAGTAAATTTTTACATTATTTCCTTCAGTAAAAAATTATGATTGCTATTTGTAATATACCCGTTGACTTTTAATGATGTGAGTTATAACAGTTTCCTGCTCTAGAATGTTTGAAATATAAAAAATTTCATGTGTTAAAAATTGTCACTTTCCATTTCATTTGATATGCATGCATCAATGAATGAAGATGATGTTACATGTTTTTTTTTTGCAAAAAAAAGCTAATTGCTAAACATATGTAGTTATTGTATGGTTGATTATACAATTTATGATTATTTGTATTGTTGTTGCTAAGCAACCAAACAATGTTAACATTTATTCTAGTTGCTTTGATTTCAATTCATACGTTCATGTTCAAAAATGAACTTACTTACACTTTATTCCATTTGCATGATGCAAAGAAGTTTGAAACAAAAAACATTTTTGTCACTGAATTACTTATAGATGTAAAAAATGGACAAAAATTTCCTTCTTACAAATCCTTTACTTTATTGGTACATGCCAATAAATTCTCATTCCATTGATACAAACATTGTAGAAATATATATTTTGTACAAATTTAATTGTAATTAAGTTAATTAATGGTTAGGAACATATTTGAGTTGTTCAAACAGACAGGATTTTTTAAAAATAAATCAAATTACTTAATTTTGTTGTTGCTAGGAAACATAACTATATGTATACATTGAGAAATATATGGTGCAATATTTACTTTGTAACACAGCTACATGTAATGTTCTGAATTAAATTGAACATGAAGCATGAAAACTTGTTTTTGTTGTATTTATTAATTTCATTTTTATCTTTATTTATGTTCAATTCTTTTTGCCACACTTCAGTAACAGTGGTTACATAAAAGTGGCTCTCAATAAATAACAAAAGCGTATTGACAGCTGAAATTTTCAAAATATGTTCTCGAAGTGATGTATATTCAAAAAGTGCAAAAAACTGAAAATGACAAATTTACCTCCAGTGGACTGATTTTTGCTGACAGAGTTATATTATATGATTTAAACAAAAAACATATACATTCAATAAAATTGTATGAATTAGCATTGCTGATAATACCAAGATTTGATATATAAATATTTAACCAACAATTAAGGCCATTTAGTATATTATCACAGCAGAAATATTCTTACTGGAAACTTTAGTACATTTTTTGAGCTCTTTCAGCAAATATCTCGACTTTCTAACGCCAACATTGCCATAGTCTTAGCAGCCATTAGATAGTGATATATAGGGCTGAATCCTGAAATACAAGGTCAACATTTGATTCAATGTCACTGGTTAAAATTATTATGTGTATTTGTCATTCAATAACACCAGACTAGTAGTCCAATTTGTGAGGTACATTTATGAAAGCTTTCAATAAAAAATGAACATGGAAGCTGTATCATATAGCAGAGCATACAATTATGTCTTGTATATATTCTCCTGCAGTTAATCATTAAAGAACATATACCTCTATAGACTTCACAAAACTGGACACATTGGCTGACCTTTTGGTCAGATAAGCTGAACAATTTGCGAAAGATGGAAGGAAAAATTGTAAAACCAAAAATGGATTTTTATAAATTTGTTCAATCAGGTAACTTTCAGGAAGTTTGTCATTATTCTTATCATGCAACTGATACAAGAACATAATTACCGAAATTCGTAGTGGTATGATAAAATTAGTTCAGTGTAAATAGTCAACCAATGGTACCAGTGGTAATTAATTTTACCAATGGTAAATTAGCATTGGTTCCATTGGAAATACAGAGCAACCTGCCCAGAGCAACACCCTTGGGAGACACAAAATTATGACGTTGTTGAGAGGTTGCCGCTCTAGAGAGGTAAAATAAATAGTCATATTGTACAGTGGGGAAAAAGCATGCTGTTGTTGAAGGGAGGTTGTCGCTCAAGAGAGGGCCGCTCTGAAGAAGTTGCACTGTACTCTGAACGCACTCACCGACTTCTGTGTTTTTCATGTTTCACAAATATGCAGTAAAAGGCAAAACAAACGAGTTTGCATCATCCATTATTTATATTTGATCACCAAAAGTGAAATATCTGCGAAATTGTTAAGATACACAATATAAAACTTGAGCGACAACAATACAAACAGTCTTGAAGTTGTTTCGTCTGCTTGTCGCGAATTGATGCAAGAGTGGTGCGGAGAGATTACCCTAAGTGTCAGCGATTGTTATATGGTCAGCAAAAAAGAAAGTACCCATAAGATGTCTCACACAAGAGTAAATTAATGAAGTTTTCCTTTAACACGCAAAAGTACCTCAAAATTGTATTAATTAATCCCAATGCTGAATTTGGAACCATGTTCATCGCAACGTAAAATTTATATTAACGTGAAAATCACTATACCGTATTCTGCGGTCGTGCGGTTGTATGTGCGGTACGTAATAGCTGCGTCCTGGAACACCAAATCGGGACCTATACATGACATGCGCTGGACCAAATAGAACTTTTTGAATGTCATCCATTTAAAATTTCAAAATAAAAAAAACATGTTTTTCTGGTGCTTTTTTATTTTTTATTCAACTCTCACACACATAATAAATTTAACTGCTTTAACGATGTGTTTTAAGTACCCCTACTAATATTGTTCAAGGTCCATGCATTGTTGAAATTCATAACATACCAGATTGTGTGACGATGTTGGGCTAGCAAGCACAATCTAAATGGGTACATCATTATGTCGCTCATTTGCGCAACTGTCAATATTGTATGACTTGTAACAACACATCTAATAAAGGCCAGCATTCATTAATTACTCATTCTAGCTACACAGGATGACAGTTACATTGTGTCGTGTTTTTATCATTTATTGTTTTTGTATTTTTGCATGTAGGTACAATTTGCAGCATTTATATTTCTGTATTTCAACTATAAATATTTACATTTCATTGTTATTTGGGGTAACTATTTCAAAAGACCTAAACTGGACCCACCATATAAATAACATCACCTCCATGGCAAAAAACTCCTTAACATTTATCCAAAGAAACATCAAAACCCAAAACAGACAAGTCAAAACTTCATCATATGTAATTTATGTAAGACCCCAAGTAGAACACTGTTCAATAATATGGCACCGTTTGCAGAAACATCTAACCTATAAAGTTGAAAGTGTACAAAGAGCTGTGGCTAGATAGGTTTGCAATAATTTTGATTTCCAAAGTAGTGTCACACAAATGTTACATAATCTTGGCTGGCCCTCCTAGAAAGCCACAGTCTCCATTCCTCTCTCATATTTCTTTACAAAATCCTGAACAACTTTGTTCATGTTGATCATAACCACCTCATCCCAACTAGACATTTGAACTTCCTGATCCCCCAGTCCCGTACCCAGTATCACCTTAGCTCCTATTTCTCCAGAACTATAAGGCATCGGAATAGTCTCCCATACCAGATCAAATCCAGTATCAGCCTAAATATCTTCAAGGAAAGGCTGGAGACAGCTCCTTTCTAGTTCCCTAGAAATTTTTTTATCTTAACCTTGCACTCTTTTATCTGTAAACTTTTATATTTTAACTGAGCACTTAATACTTTTTAACACAGTTTTCCTGACAAGCGCCTCCCAGTTATAATCAGTATTGATTGATTGGGAGTATCATGTAAATGTATTGTAACCATATCATGTTTCTTGAATTACTCAGGTAAAATTCCAATGCATCTTGCTCTGCTACATTGGTCAGTCTCTAATATACATCTGTTGATTTCCCACCAGTGCACCAGTTCATCAATAAAGTTGTAGTAGAAACACACTTGTGTTCTTAGCTTCTTTATCCCACATTTGTGGTACAGGAACTCAACATATATCTAATATTTGGAATAATAACAAAATACAAATACATTACAGTTATATACACACATTTCTTTATTCCACAAAAAGAAAATAAAGTAATAAATAATAACTTAACGAGTTTCACATTCAGAAAATACCATCTCACAAATTAGGCCGGAAAAAAATGAGATTACAGTTAGGACTCGAATTTTTAGCAGTGACCTCAAAGTTTCTGACAACAAAATTCAAAGTATGAAAACATTTGGGGCTGAATTACACCACCATAGTATAATAAGACATGTTTAGGAAAAAAGTAGAAAAGTCTTGTGATCTTTCTATTCCATTTGGTCAAGTAACTGTAAACATAAATATATTTTTTCCAGCCTTAAACAAAAATTAACAGCTGCAATCCAATGCACACACAGAAAGTTAAAATAGAAACTGCAACAACTTTTATAACATCACTGACAATATTTTGGCACTTATTCAATAAGTAAATTCAAGAAGTTTAACTTATAGCTCAAGAAAATACATTAAACTTGTCATTTTTCATTTCAAGTATACACTAAGCACTTTGTTCCTGAGTTTTATGAAGTAGTAAATAATCATTCTCCTTTGTGATATCATTTAAAACTTCTTCAATACACTGTAAATTGAATAAATCCTATTCTTTCTCTTTCCAGTTTTGTATCTGAAATTTTGGTAGATCATCCATTTTATCAGGCGCACTATCAGTACAATTTGAAGATTTCCTGACACAATAAGTACAACATCCACAATGACAGGTGCTATCAATTAACTCTATGTATCTACCGATTCTATGCTCTGTTGTCACTCTTAACATGTGTATAAACTGTGAATAGTCCATACCCACAGTCTCTTTGAGAAATAACTGAAAAATAAAATAATACAACAATGTCACACATGCTGACATTATTTTTGAACAGTTAAAAATACAATCCTATCTTATGAGCACAGTCCAAGATTTTTAAATTGACTTTAGAGGAAGCCATGAAAATTAATCATTTATTATCAGGATAAAGAAGTGTTGATTGAATTAAAAAAAGGTTTCAGACCCTTGAAAATAAATATTACCAATACAGGACTGCATAAAATTTCATGTCAGTCATGAAACAATAAACAGGCAAATGTTTATTAGTGGCCTCAATATGATCATCTGTTGAAAACAGGTAGTTGTGTTCATGAAAGTTAATTACAGTAAATCATCATTTTTACGAGCGTCAATATCACAAGCACCAGACTCATCTCAAAGAGTTTTTAAAGTCCCATCAATATTTGTTTTTAATTCTATATAATTTTCAACCAACATACAAATACCTCTTTATTACGAGCACCACGTTTATCTCGAGCATTTAGTCTGTTCCGATGACTCCTCAAGATAACAAGGTTTTACTGTAATTGTCAGGTAAAAACAAACAGACACAGTGGTCTCAATATATCAACAATCATTTATTGAAAAGTAGACAAATGTCATCACTAAAGTTTTCAGATTACCTGTCATTGTCCAGTCGTCCATATCCTTACAATGTTCAATCTCAGACTTCACACTGATTAAATTATCTTGAAGATGTTTCCAGCATATATCTAAATTACAAGCATTCAACCAGTTGTGATTTATAGAAATAGTATCCTCCTACAAATACAGACACAATATTATTAAGTTTACATCTTTTCAAGGTTTTAAAACAAGAGATAAGTCTAGGAGTTCCAATCTCATATTTAGTCAATTAATGATTTTAAATCAATCATGATAAAACAATGATGATGTACATAATACATAATTGGCCTGAGAATGTGTTAAAAATTAAACAGCTTAATGTTTTCAACTGAGTTACATTAAGAAAATATATGGAATTAAAATATGAGCTTAGAAACTGTCTTTGACCATGAATGATCTCCAACATCTAGACTTTATGAGCATTTGGAAACATTTCAGAGTTGTCAAGGATAGGAGACACAACATCATAGATCAGGTTTCCAAGACAGTCTTTTAAGCTATCCTCACAATCTGAAAAAATATGCAAATATTGATAATAATCCAGTTTAATCTGCCTGATTAGATACAACAATACATTATTTTACTCCACTTACTAATGATTGACACCACAGACATTGCTGTCATCACTTTCAACAAGGAATTTTTTTAAGAAAGACGTCATTTTTTTCTCTGTTTATTACATTTTGTCATATAATTATCCTTTACTTTTTTGTCAGACATTTTACAAAAATAATTAAGAAAATAATCACAACCCTCAACTACTGAAAAGTCTTAATAAAACTGAATTGGATTGTAATGATTAGTATAAATCGTTACTAACAATATGGACAACTTTAACAATGATCCATATTAAATTACAATCAACTCATCATTAGCATGGATAACTTTTAATTTTTTTTTTAAATAATTTCTCTGTAAGGTTGTAATTTCACTTCTTGTTACTTGCTTTCATGATTTGTTGTGAGTCAGGTTACTAGTGTTCCTGTTAGTATGTGAGTGGTGCTCATGTTAACAAATCAATAAACATACCAAACAGTTGACATGCTTTGTATATAAATAAATGGATTGTTTGTCAAACACCTATGGATTATCAACTGATAATTTGGATAATATCAGATATTCGTAAAATAATTGCCACGAAACTTTACAAAGGTGCTATAATAATCCTATTTGATGTATCATTAATCCGCTAATTACGCAAATTTAATGGCAATAAATTCGTATGAAGCGACAATATTATAATTACAAAGAACGAAAGCACCAATCACATGTTTTTTACTCAAATATTTTACTCAAAATAGGGTATGTTTAAATTGACATTTTTTCTTCATATATCACAAAATAGTTCACATCTAGAACTAGATTAAATCTCTCAATTGAAGAAAAAGAAAGTAAAATGCCGCCTTCCACTTATCTTTTTCAATAAAAATGCACTAAATTTGAAAGTTGATAACGAAATATAGATCTATTGAAAAAGGGGTATCATAGATACTTTAAAGTTGATACTTTGTTAGACAAGATAAAAGCTGAAAATTTAAATTTTGCTATTAAAACTAAAGTAAGAAAATGACCAACATCTACATAATAATAATAATCACATTAATAAGTACATTTAGATCAATCATTTGAATGCAAGAAAAAAACATTTTATATGTAGGACTTTATTTGCATCACTATCAATGAAACATATCATGAATGTGACATTTCAACAAACCATTTTAGCGAAAAATACAATATATAATATTATTAGAAATGAAATTAGAAAACAACACCTGACCGACATGAGACCCCCTCTAATACCTCTGAAGCTCCTTGACTGACTGCATGTTCCTGTTTTAAACTTGTACTCTGCTTTTCCTGTGTGATTTTTAATTTTTACTCTCTGTCTTATTTCTCCTCCAGTAAATACAAACACAGCATGTTCTATGTACTACTACAGTCTTCGCTACTTTTTTTCCAAATATTGACTTGCTCAATAGAAAGGTGTGTGCTGTAAATAAATACATACAGTATAGAGGATATTTATTAAATTTTCGCATGATAAAATCTTATTTCATTGTGAGTAATGAAATACTTACTTTCACTGTCGGTGAAACCATGAGGGGAAATATTATTTCTCGTGAATGAAAAAAAATCATAAAAAAATTAAACATTTGTTTGAGTCAACGTGTGTTTGCAGCCACCTACGAATAAAGACGTTCATGCGAATAAAGTCTATTCTTTGAAAAACCATCACTGATTATTTAGAACAAACTGACCTCCAAATAAAGGCCACCCTATTAATATAGGCCACATTTTGTCTTTCCCAAGGGTGACGTTTGTTCACAGGTTTGGCTATATAACACATGTACTAAGCAATAACATCAACTTTACAGGACACATAGGGTCCAATATCATGAACATTAATCAATCTTTTGTGTTAATTATGGAATTTTACACATAATTTTTATTGGTGATTACATTGGTTATGTTTTGTTTCATGTGACTTATTGTCAGTGGGGTTTAATGTCGTTTTTCAACAATTTTTCAGTTATATACGGGACTGGTTCACCTAACCTGTTTTCCTAGACTGTATACTAACCAGTACTAATTTACCCTTCCACAAGGAGCCGGCAACTCCTTCACATATAGAGGACGATCAACATTTTTGTCGAATTTTCATAGAAGGGCATGACCTGCCACAACTGGGATTCGAACCCGGGTCTCCGGGTTACAAGTCCAGCACACTAACCACAGGACCACTTCCTACATTAGTTGGCTGATAGAGGTGTCATTGGTAAGGATTTTTGTATCGATATATCGGTAGAGAATTATTGACGATACAGGGATATATCGATTGACAGGCATTTATGGCAAAAACTTACATTTACCCTCAGAATTCAGCTTACGGGTCTTTTATGTTTCAAGAGGGTATTTACCAAATACAGTTATAATTGATCATATGCATAGTGTAAACAATGATCAAAGATAAAGGATAATAAACAGTTGAAACTGAACAACTTGTTTCATATTATTAGTTGAACTGTAAATGGGTTAATGACTATAAACTTTAAACAGCTTAACAACTACTGGCATCACATCCAGAAAACAAACAGTACTGTTAACTCAAACTTGAAATAGCTGTTTAAATGTCAGTGGAACGTTGCAATTTATATTCATACAAATGACTGGACTATACAGTGTACTATTATCTACTATAAACAGTATTAAACTCATAAACTTAACAGTGTACCAATGGCATTATGGAATATAGGAATATACATTTATACACATTACAGCTCGGCTGATACTTCACTTTCAGTCTTTGACTTAAATGACTTGCAGTCTATAGCATGATGAACAGTCAAACAGTTAACAAAGCATTACATCACGTCACTTTTTGTAATTATGGTAAAGGAATATCAGCATGTCTACATTGTCAGCTGACCCCTCTTCTTGTTCAATATGTTTCCTGCAGTTGAAAACACTCTTTCACTAGGAACGCATGTTGCCGGAATGTGTAAATATTTACTTGCTTGTGCTGATAAGGCAAACTACTTTTTTCATCTTACTCAACTCCTACAGTTTTTAACCATTTAATTGTAAAAGAAGTACTTATGAAACATTTTTATGGCATTTTCACTTTTTTTTAAAATCTGATTTCTAATGAATCTTGAAGATAGTCCAATGATTCCTTGGAGGATGTACGCCTGGAATCGTGATTACAACAAATTTAGTAGCATTCGTTAGAGAAACCGGGCATCGGGGAGATAATTCTGGTTTGATTTCCGTTTTTGTTTTGGTTTGTATGAAATGTGATTTGAAACTTCATAGTTTAAAATTGGAATCAATATCGAATCGGATTACAAAGATCGTTGATATATCAATATCGGTGGAATCGATTACACCTCTAATGTCTGATAATGTCAATGGATAAGAAATTTGTGTAAAATCATATCATATTTAGTCTTTGTAACTTGTCCAACAGCGAGTCAATGAAAAATTGCTACTGTAGCTGAACATTGTGCAACTGAGCCCAGGGTCTAAAATTGTAAAAAAAACTTGAGATCAGTCTCCAAGCTCAAAATTAGTCCTGCAATGTTTCTGACTTAATTATTACTAAACAAAGATTTCAATCCTTTGTTATTCTGCCAACAAAAATGATCTGAAAATGTATGAAATCATTAAACTGCAATATCTTTCAAACCTGAATGCTTCACTTACAAAATTGAGATTTGAGTTCAGACACTGCTCTCAAGTTTCATAACCGTGGGGCTTGATCTTTTCAATCCAGCAGTGGTGATTACCATCCAATATCAATATAGATCTTGTAGATGTATGATCAAATTTGTGAGAAGTGTTTCTCATTCATCATGCATGTTAATACTGTTTTGGTCGCGTTTGTGTATCACATTGTTTCAGCGTGATAAGATTGGTCTTCAAAATCATCCAATCCTGATAGACCTTCACTTCGAAGTTTGGAATATTTAATTCATGAGTTTGAAACTTACAAAGAAACGATTTCACAAATCATATCATTACCCTACCAATATATATCATATAAGTATACATCAGATGAAATAATTCATCTCAGCATATCCAAAATGATTCCCTAATGAATTCATCTCAGTATCTAGGACCACATAAACAATGTTTGTGCGCTGCCTCACAGATAATGGATTATCTTGTTACTATGATGGTAATAAATTGTGATAAAAATCTTTTAACATGTATACAATATGCATCTTGCCTAAATAATGCCAATAAAAGCTATAGGTGAACCAAGTAATTAGTCAGCTGGTCAGAATACATATTTATGCTTTTCATTGTTGTTAGGCATTGGACTTGAATTAGTTCAATTTATAACACTTGAATTAGTTCAATTTATAACAAATATACAAAATACAAACACATACAAAAGTCTATAATTTTTATTAAATGATTATATGTAATAAACAAATGCATATACTACATCTACATCTACATGATACTCCCGATCAATCAATACTGATTATAACTGGGAGGCACTTGTCGGGAAAACTGTGTTAAAAAGTATTAAGTGCTCAGTTAAAAGTTGACAGAATAACAAGTGCAAGGTTAAGATTAAAAAAACATACAGGGAGCTAAAAAGGAGCTGTCTCCAGCCTTTCCTTGAAGATATTTAGGCTGGGACTGGATTTGACCTGGTATGGGAGACTTCCAATGCCTTATAGTTCTGGGAAAATAGGAGCTAAGGTGATACTTGGTACGGGACTGGGGGATCAGGAAGTTCAAATTTCTAGTTGGGACGAGATGGTTATGATCAACATGAACGAGGTTGTTCTGAATTTTGTAGAGAAGTATAAGAGAGGAATGGAGTCTGCGGCTTTCTAGGGAGATCCAGCCAAGATTGCAAACATATCTGGCCGCAGCTCTTTGTACACTTACAACTTTATAGGTTATGTTTCTGCCAAGGGTGCCATATTATTGAGCAGTACTCTAGTTGCAGTCTTACATAAATTACATGTGCCGAAGTTTTGACTTGCCTGTTTTGGGTTTTGAAGTTTCTTTGGATAAATCTTAGGGAGATTTATGCCTTGGAGGTGACGTTATTTATATGGTGGGTCCAGTTTAGCTCTTTTGAAATAGTTACTCCAAGGTATTTAGCAATTACTGCTGATTTTAGTGTTTTTCCATGAAGGGTGTATGGGAAGATCACAGGGTTCTTTTTTCGGGTAACCCTAAGCACCTCACACTTGTCTGGGTT
Organism: Lutraria rhynchaena; assembly: GCA_008271625.1. Classification (NCBI taxonomy): domain Eukaryota; kingdom Metazoa; phylum Mollusca; class Bivalvia; order Venerida; family Mactridae; genus Lutraria; species Lutraria rhynchaena. The sequence continues at coordinate 132,294 of VIBL01000287.1, forward strand.
GAACTCCATAGCCCAGTCTCGTTCCCAAAGTTCTAGTTTTTGAAGGGTCATTTTGTAATATGGCCGCATCTGACTGTCCTTTCACTGTCAGGTAGACTATAGTGTCATCGGCAAATAACTTGGTCTTACTTTTGATTGTTTCAGGCAAGTCATTAATATATGCCAGAAACAGGCAGGGTCCAATGACTGAACCCTGGGGGACACCGGATGACACTGGCAAATGGTCGGAGGTATGACCTTCAACCGCAACCCTTTGGCTGCGGTTGCTAAGAAATGACCTAATCCAGGTGGATACCTGTTGATTAACACCCATATTTTTTGGTTTGAGGATTAACTTGTGATGGTCAACTTTGTCGAAGGCCATCACAATGACATCCGTCTGTTATCCATTATCTAGACTATCAAAGACTTCTTGAGAGAAACTCAGCAACTGAGTTTCGCAACTACGTTTAGACCTGAAACCATGTTGATATGGACTAAGAATACTGTGCTAATCAAAGTAAGTCATCAAGTTTGAGACTATGATGTGCTCCATGAATTTAGAGGAAATGCAAGTTAGGGATATTGGTCTGTAGTTGCTGGCTTTGGACTTATTGGCCTTTTTGTATACCGGAGCTATAGTTGCATTTTTCCAATCATCGGGCATGATACCTGTTTCTAAGGATAACCTGAATATGTAAGTGAGGATGGGGGCTATTTCACTGTGGAGTTCATTAAGGACTCTTGGTGATATTTGATCTGGACCTAGAGCTTTATTGGGGTTTAGACCTGATAGGAGTTTGTCATTCCATCAACCGTTATTTTGATACAGGGCATACTGGAGGGGGGGAGGAAGATTTAATGCATGTTTGCAAATCTGTATTAGGCTTAATGGCTGTGGCTGCGAGAAAACAGACTCAAACTGTCTGTTTAGGATATATGCTTTATCCTTTGAGTTAGTATAAGTTTGACCTTCAGACTTGAGTTGTGCTACTCCACAGTTTTCAGATTTGTTATGTTTAACAGAATTGCAGAATTTTTTGTAATGACTTGTTTGGGAATCCCCGTTGAATATAACTGACTCCAATTATTACCAGTATGAGCTTCGAATTTTTCTTTGGATGATCGCCCATAAAGTCTTAAATTGGAGATCGAATTTAGGAGCCACATTTTTCTTTACAAGTTTGGCAAACAATTTGTCACATTTCCATATTTGTTTTAGTATGTCAGTAGTAACCCAGGGGAGATTTTGTTTATGTTTGGTAATTTTAGTTGGTATATACAAGCCACAGTGTCTATGGAGTTTGTCCAGGCCATGTTTGGGTCTGTATGTTTGCAGTCACAGAACTTACTGGAAAATTTGTTCAATACAGATTTCATTTTTTACCAGTTGGCCTTCTTATAGCAGTGGAGTTTCCTTTTAGGTTGAGTAGGACGACCTCTATTTATGCTTAATTCATGGAAGATGATATCATGATCGGAATTTCCTAAGCTAGGGAGGGATTTGACATTAAATACCCAGGGAGGGTATATTAGTAAGCAATAAATCTAGAACATCATTATTTCTTGTGGGAATTTTAACCATTTGCTCAAGATTGAGACTGAAAATATTTTCAAGGAAGTATTCGTACAGAGCTTTAAATTTACAATTCTTGAGAGATTCTGATGACCAGTCCATGTCGGGCATATTAAAATCACCTGCAAGCCTATAATGCTGTTTTTTGGGACTTTCTGCAGGGACAACCATAACTGAGATAGTGCATCTGGACCATTTTCATGGGGCTTGTAGAATGGACCGACAGATATTTCGGGAACCAGGTATACTCATTTTGGCCCAACAGATATTACAATCTGTTTTGAGATCAGGCTGTTCCCGACTCAATAGGGTCCTTGTCACAGCTATCAGGACTCCTCCCCCTTGACTGTATGTTCTGTCATCCCCATAGACTGCGTAACCTAAACTGTCCGGGAATATCTCAGCAGTATGGATGTCGGATTTGAGCCAGGTTTCACTACAGCAGATTATATCAGGTTTTAATTCAGGGACTTCAGTTTTGATTGACCTACAACTTATGTTAAGGACAGTTGTGCGTTGTTGTTTAATGATTAACACCTTTTTCGGTCTTGTACCGGCTCTAGGTTTGGGATTTGGGTAGGAACTTTTGATTTTGGGGTGGATGATGCTTGAGGTAGGGGATGATGATCTAAGTTCCGGCCCGAGGTGCTAAGGAAAGACCCAACTTGTTGACGAGAAACATCATTTTCAATGGATTGGTTTGAAGACTCAAGGTGACAGTAGATACTTGTATCATTAAGAGAATCTAGGGAAACTCTTTGGGACATAGAATAATTACAACTACTGCAACATTGACAATACCAGCTAAATTGGGAGTCTGACAGTTTTTCATAAGTCGAATTATCTATCCCTTGGCAGTCTGTATGAAACCATCGATCACAGTTGTCACAAAGGATGGCTTTCTGGCTCCAAGATACCTCCTGATCTCACTTGCCACAGGGGTACTGGGGTGTGTTACTCACTGGTCCAGGGTTTAGCTCAATGTCTGAAGACTGTTGGGCCAACAAAAAGAACAAGTAGAGAAAAGACATTTATTGGGGTACCTTTTATCAGCTGTGTTTCAGAGGCAAAAATACAAAGATTGTGATTTATGATTGACAAATGAGGACATTACCTTACTTCTGTTCAATATTGTGCTGGAATGGGCCTCAGATGGGTTTCTCTAACAAAAATTGGTGACAAAAGTAATAAAAACTATCAGGGCACAGATATTACAAAAAACGGAATTCATAGTGTACCAGTAATCGGATAACAGGAAGTACATGTATATCATAACGGAAAGTTTTTATCAGAGTCTGGTTGGAGAAAATTATGAAGCTTTTCCACTTAAACAATCAATATTGTTAATTTGCGATATACTTTACCGTCAACGCCAGAGATACCGTGACTTTTCTACAGAAAAAAAGTGATCTATGATTAAATTTTATGAGAGCACTGAAATTTTGTTGTTAAGTTTTTTGAAATTTGAACATTATGAATTTTAAAAATACTATTACTAAACCAATTACTGGCCTATTGGTGATCACAATAGCTCACATTGGGACATGCAGAAATACAGTTTTGTTGAAATAGCAATATAATGGTCATTTTAATCACATTTATGTAATTCTAAGACAGTTAAACAAGTCATGAAAATCAGTGATTTACAATATGATCATTGATTTTACTTCAAATTTCACAAAAAATACAAGAGGGTCATAATGGCCCTGCATCGCTCACCAGAATAAATATTAATCAACTTGCTACTAAAAAGGTAATAACGGTACACTTTTGGGCAAATAATAGGGAACAATAATAAACTTGATAAAGGACAAAGGATAGTACAAAGGAATATTCATGATGACTGAAGGATGCCACAGACCAAATTCGGTGATGATCCAACCACTGGTTCATGAAAACAAGTCATTTTAAGGCATTTCTATTTTTAGTTCTAGCGGCCACTAATCGGGGCCAACCATTTTTATTTCAGCAAATCTGATAGAACACTATCTAAAAATACCAAAAAACCAAGTTCGGTAATAATCCATCCATAGAATCATGAGAAAAAGTTGTTTTAAAGTATTTCTATTATTAGCTCTAGTAGCCCCTAAAAGGGGCTGACCAAATTTATTTGAACAAACTAAAGAGAAGACCATCTAAGGATGCTACAAACCAAGTTTGGTGATGATCCATCCATTGGTTCAGGAGAAGAAGACGTTTAAAGGCAAATCTATTTTTAGCTCTAGCGGCCACTAATAGGGGACAACCATTTTTTTCAGCAAATCTGATAGAACTCTATCCAAAGATGCTAAAAACCAAGTTTGCTAATAATCCATCCATAGAATCATGAGAAAAAGTTGTTTTAGGGTATTTCTATTATTAGCTCTGGTGGCCCCTAAAAGGGGCCGAGCAAATTTATTTGAGCAAACTTGAGAGAGGACCATCTAAGGATGCTACAGAACAAGTTTGGTGATGATCCATCGATTGGGACATGAAAAGATGATTTAAGTTTTTTCTATTTTTAGCTCTAGTGACCCCTAAAACTAGTATATGAGCAAATTGCAGTTAGAGGCTTCTACACAGCAAATTTGAAGTAAATCCGACTGGTAGTTTCTGAGGAGAAGACCACTGTTGACACCAGACAATGGAGCATCCACCTACCCATCCTAATAGCTCACCCTGAACCTTCGGTTCTGGTAAGCTAAAAAAAACCTTGAAATGAACACAAAATAAACAAATAATTGCACATGTAACACACTATAGATGTATCTAACCTCATCATTCTGTAGATGATGGAATTGGTTCACAATAAGATGAATTTATTTCAGCAACTTGAATGTTTGTTCACACTCCAACACACTAAAGTCATATACCGTGCACTGTCACAAAGATTTATTCAGCTCAAACAATTATTTATCTTCTGTAAATGTAGATGCAGCTTGATGTGACGTAATTTTGAACATCCTGAAATACACATGTATATAATCAATTAAAACACGTAAATAATGTCACTAAATAACTTAGTAGAGCTGTTCTGGTTTACCAGTAAATTGCAGCATGTGGAATGTGAGAAATACATTCATTTTCTTCTACTTCAAAACAAATGTGGAAAACAGAACACAGAAAATGCCAAGGGTAAATTCCGAGGTGGAAAGGGGCTTGAGGATGCAGTGATCAATCGCAATGTGTGTCTTTCGGCTGAATATCGCATCAGGGACGCAAGGAACCTGCATCAGGGAAATCACTGAATTAATCTGTATAACTGTCACATATGTATTAAATACAACACCATAAAATAATCAAAACAGAATTTCATTCACATGGCCTGAATAAAGTTTATTATTGCAGAATCAAGATTTTGTTTATACAGGACTGTAGAAATGAGCCGGAAGCCAAAAATATCAAACGGCCATTTGAGCATTCCCGCACGTAACTTTTTCCGATACAACAGACACAATACTGAATTGAACCCCAGATGCCCCTTCTTCTTTTAGTAGCATACACATATCTAGTATGGTATCTGTTGTTACAATGTACTTTTGTAAAAAAAAGTGACTATGACACTCACCTTTTATACATTCTACTAGAAAAGAATGGTTCCAATTTGATGATAGCTCATTGCACTGCATTATCAAACAGGGAAACGATGATCCTAAAAAAAATATAAAATTTTTTTTAAAAAATCAGGAAACTAAAATAACAAAAAATATAACAAAATAAAGTTAAACAATTATTAAAAAAATTACTCCATATGAGAAGTTGCCAGCTCCTTGTAGAAGGGTAAATTAGTACTGGTTGGTATACGGTCCAGAAAAACTGGTTAGGTGAACCGGCGTTAAACCCCAGTGACAATATGTCACATAAAAACAAACAAAGTACACATAAGTCAATAACAACTGAAATAAATAACAAATAATAAGAAATTATCCTATCCAAAAAAGTAAGATATTAATTAAAAATGTAACAAAATAACCTACACCTAAAATGTATTCTAATTAACTTAAGTGATCATAAACTGTAAAAAAAACATTGACTAATAAGATTAAAAAATATTAACAAAAATTATCCTATCAAAAAGGTAAGATATTAATAAAAAATATAACAAAATAACCTATGCCTAAAATGTATTCTAATTTACTTAAGTGATAATAAACTGTAAAAAAATATTGACTGATAAGATTAAAAAATAATACATTAAAACAAAATACGTAGATACCGCACTTTGACCAGCGGGCGCAACTGATCATCATACAATTTCTACAAAAGGTTATATCCTATCAAAAAAGTAAGATATTTATCAAAAATATAACAAATTAACCTACACCTTAAATGTATTCTAATTACTTAAGTGAGAATAAAAAGTGAAAAATATGGACTGAAAAGATAAAAAAACAACAACAAAAATATCCCATCAAAAAAAGTAAAACATTAATTAAAAATACAATAAAATAACCTACACCTAAAATGTATTCTAACTTACTTAAGTGATAATAAACTGTAAAAATTATTAACTGATATGATAAAAAAAATAATACATTAAGACACACAATGTAGATACTGCACTTTGACCAGCGGGCGCAACTGATCATCGTACCATTTCTACATAAGGTTATATCCTATGAAAAAAGTAAGATATTCATCAAAAATATAACAAAATAACCTACACCTAAAATGTATTCTCATTAAGTGATAATAAACTGTAAAAAAAATATTAACTGATAACCTTAAAAGAAAATAACAACAATATCCTATCAGAAAAAGTAAGACATTAATTAAAAATATAACAAAATAGCCTACAACTTAAATAGATCATTCTTTACATAAATTATTTTTGACAAACATGGTGATTGATTTTCCTCCTTGTGTGAAGAAGTTGCCAGCTCCTTGTCAAAAGGTGAGTTAGTACTGGCTAGTATACAGTCTACAAAAACTGGTTAGGTGAACCGGCGTTAAACCCCAGCGACAATATGTCACATAAAAACAAACAAATTATGCATAAGTCAATAACAACTCAAATAAATAAGAAATAATAAGAAATTATCCTATCCAAAAAAGTAAGATATTAATAAAAAATATAACAAAATAACCTAGACCTAATATATATATTAATTAACTAAAGCGATAATAAACTGAAAAAAAAATATTGACTGATAAGATTAAAAAACAATACATTAAAACAAAATACGTTAGATACTGCACTTTGACCAGCGGGCGCAACTGATCATCGTACAATTTCTACATCCTATCAAAAATGTAAGATATTAATAAAAAAATATAACAAAATAACCTACACTTAAAATGTATACTAATTTACTTAAGTTATAATAAACTGTAAAAAAATATTGACTGATAAGATTAAAAAATAATACATTAAGAAAAAATACGTAGATACTGCACTTTGACCAGCGGGCGCAACTGATCATCGTACAATTTCTACATCCTATCAAAAATGTAAGATATTAATAAAAAAATATAACAAAATAACCTACAGTTAAAATGTATACTAATTTACTTAAGTTATAATAAACTGTAAAAAAATATTGACTGATAAGATTAAAAAATAATACATTAAGAAAAAATACGTAGATACTGCACTTTGACCAGCGGGCGCAACTGATCATCGTACAATTTCTACATCCTATCAAAAATGTAAGATATTAATAAAAAAATATAACAAAATAACCTACACTTAAAATGTATACTAATTTACTTAAGTTATAATAAACTGTAAAAAAATATTGACTGATGAGATTAAAAGAAAATAACGAAAATTATCCTATCAAAAAAGTAAGATATAAATACAAAATATAACAAAATAATCTACACCTAAAATGAGTTCTAATTTACTTAAGTGATAATAAACTAAATAAATTGACTGATAAGATAAAAAAAAACAATAACAAAAATAATACATGTATCTAACCTCATCATTCTGTTGATGATGGAATTGGTTCACAATAAGATGAATTTATTTCAACAACTTGAATGTTTGTTCACACTCCAACACACTAAAGCCATATACTGTGCACTGTCACAAAGATTTATTCAGCTCAAACAATTATTTATCTTCTGTAAATGTAGATGCAGTTTGATGTGACGTAACTTTGAACATCCTGAAATACACATGTATATAATCAGTTAAAACACGTAAATAATGTCACTAAATAACTTAGTAGAGCTGTTCTGGTTTACCAGTAAATTGCAGCATGTGGAATGTGAGAAATACATTCATTTTCTTCTACTTCAAAACAAATGTGGAAAACAGAACACAGAAAATGCCAAGGGTAAATTCCGAGGTGGAAAGGGGCTTGAGGATGCAGTGATCAATCGCAATGTGTGTCTTTCGGCTGAATATCGCATCAGGGACGCAAGAAACCTGCATCAGGGAAATCACTGAATCAATCTGTATAACTGTCACATATGTATTAAATACAACACCATAAAATAATCAAAACAGAATTTCATTCTCATGACCTGAATAAAGTTTATTATTGCAGAATCAAGATTTTGTTTATACAGGACTGTAGAAATAAGCCGGAAGCCAGAAATATCAACCGGCCATTTGAGCATTCCCGCACGCTACTTTTTCCGATACAACAGACACAATACTGAATTGAACCCCCAGATGCCCCTTCTTCTTTTAGTAGCATACACATATCTAGTATGGTATCTGTTGTAACAATGTACTTTTGTAAAAAAGTGACTATGACACTCACCTTTTATACATTCTACTAGAAAAGAATGGTTCCAATTTGATGATAGCTCATTGCACTGCATTATCAAACAGGGAAACGATGATCCTAAAAAAAATATAAAAAATTTTTTAAAAAATCAGGAAACTAAAATAACAAAAAATATAACAAAATAAAGTTAAACAATTATTAAAAAAATTACTCCATATGAGAAGTTGCCAGCTCCTTGTAAAAGGGTAAATTAGTACTGGTTGGTATACGGTCCAGAAAAACTGGTTAGGTGAACCGGCGTTAAACCCCAGTGACAATATGACACATAAAAACAAACAAAGTACACATAAGTCAATAACAACTCAAATAAATAAGAAATAATAAGAAATTATCCTATCCAAAAAAGTAAGATATTAATTAAAAATATAACAAAATAACTTACACCTAAAATGTATTCTAATTTACTTAAGTTATAATATAATAAAAAAATATTAACTGATATAATTAAAAAACAATACATTAAGACAAAATATGTAGATACTGCACTTTGACCAGCGGGCGCAACTGATCATCATACAATTTCTACATAGGTTGTATCCTATCAAAAAAGTAAGATATTAATAAAAAATACAACAAAATTACCTATGCCTAAAATGTATTCTCATTAAGTGATAATAAACTGTAAAAAAAAAAAACTGACTGATAAGATTAAAAGAAAATAACGAAAATTATCCTATCAAAAAAGTTAGATATTAATAAAAAATATAACAAAAAAATAACCTACACCTAAAATGTATTCTATTTTACTTGAGTGATAATGAACTGTAAAAAATATGAACTGATAAGATAAAAAAAACAACAACAAAAATTATCCCATCAAAAAAAGTAAGACATTAATTAAAAATATAACAAAAAAGCCTACAACTTAAATAGATCATTCTTTACATAAATTATTTTTGACAAACATGTTGAATTTCCTCCTTATGTGGAGAAGTTGCCAGCTTCTTGTCAAAAGGTGAGTTAGTACTGGCTAGTATACAGTCCAGGAAAACTGGTTAGGTGAACCAGCGTTAAACCCCAGTGACAATATGTCACACATAAACAAACAAATTATACATTAGTCAATAACAACTCAAATAAATAAGAAATAATAAGAAATTATCCTATCAAAGAAGTAAAATATCAATAAAAATATAACAAAATAACCTAGACCTAAAATGTATTTTAATTTACTTAAGTGAGAATAAACTGTAAAAAAATATTGACTGATAAGATTAAAAAAATAAAGACACAATATGTAGATACTGCACTTTGACCAGCGGGCGCAACTGATCATCGTACGATTTCTACATAAGGTTATATCCTATCAAAAAAAGTAAGATATTTATCAAAAATATAACAAAATAACCTACACCTAAAATGTATTCTAATTCACTTAAGTCATAATAAACTAAAAAATATTGACTGATAGGATAAAAAAGCAATAACAAAAATTATCCTATAAATAAATTAAGACATTAATTAACATATAATAAAATAGCCTACAACTTAAATGGATCATTCTTTATATAAATTATTTTTGACAAATATGTTGATTTTCCTCCTTATGTGGAGAAGTTGCCAGCTCCTTGTTGACAGGTAAGTTATAACTGGTTAGTATACAGTTCAGAAAAACTGGTTAGGTGAATCGGCGTTAAACCCCAGTGACAATACGTCACACTGTAATAAATATAAATAAAATTAAAAAATAAAATGCCTTAAGAATAAAAAAAACCACCCACATCCCACAACAAGGTCCCCCTAACTCGCACCATGGCTCCCCTCACTCGCACTCAGGCTCCCACGCCTCACACCAAGGTTCCCCCAACTCACACCAAGGTCCCCCTACCTCACACCATGGCTCCCCTCACTCACACCCAGACTCCCATAAATCACACCAAGGTTCCCCAACTCACACCATGGCCCCCCTACCTCACATTCAGACCCCCCAACTCACACAATGGCTCTCCCAACCCACATTCAGCCTCCTCCAACCCACATCAACGCTCCTGCAACTCCCAACAATGCCCCCGTATCTTGCACCCAGACCCCCCCAACTCACACCAAGGCCCCCCCCCCCCCACCCAAACTCAGTGCCCCCCAACTCTCCCCAAGGCTCCCTCGACTCACATCCAGGCCCCCCCAAACCACACGAAAGTTCCCATGACTCACATTAGGGTTCCCACAACTCACACCAACATCCCTGTATCTCACATTAAGTCCTCCCAAACAAACACTTAGATTCCACCAACTCGCATTCAGGATACACTTGCCCTCTTCCAGATTCCCCCAACTCGCATTCAGGCTACCCTAACTCACAAAAGCGACCCTGCCACTCACACTAAAGTCCCCACAACTCGCACTTAAGTCACTCTCACTCACACTCAGATCCCCTCAAGTCACACTCAGGTACCCGTCACTCACATCAAGGTTCACACACCTCACATCAATGTCACCCAAAACTCTTAGGCTTTCAATACACTGCATTCCGATCAGGGGCGATACTGAGCGGCTCACAATGTATTTGAGAATGACATTAAGACACAATACGTAGATACCACACTTTGACCAGCGGGCGCAACTGATCATCGCACAATTTCTACATAAGGTTTCAATGCCAAACTCAGATCCTCAATCCTCCAGTGTGCACACACTGATAATTTTGAGGACTTTCAGACTGGATGCCATTCTGCCATTAGAGTTTCGGATAACATCAATATGAGATATGGGAACCTTAATGTAAGTTAGGGTACCTGAATGCAATCTGAGAGAACCTAAGTGCAAGTGAAAGCAACCTAAGTGCAAGCTATGTGAACCTTGATGTAAGTAACAGGATCCTTCCTGCGAGTTAGGGCAACCCAAATGTGAATTAGGACAACCCAAAAGAAAGTTCGTGTACCCTGAATGCCAGTTAGGGGAACTTAAGTGTGAGCTTGGGAAGCCTCAGTGTAAAATACGAGAACATCAGTGTATGCCACGGGAACCTCAATGTGAGCCATGTGAACCTTCATGTGATCCAGGGGAACCCAAATATGAGCTGGAGAAACTTTGAGGAGAGTTACAGGACACCGAATCTGAGTGAGGGGAACCTTAGTATGAATTGAGAGAGTCTGCGAAATACAGGAACATTGGTGAGACTTACAGGAACGTTAGTGTGGGTAAGAGGAAACTGAATGTGGGCTAGGGGAACCTTTGCATGAGTCAGAGGAACCTAAATGTGAGTTAGGGGGACTGTAGTGCAAGCTGGGGGAACCTTAGTGCCAGATACAGGAATCTAAGTGCAAGTAAGGGGAACCTTAGTGTGAGATAGGGGGGCCTCAGTGCAAGTTGGAGGAACCTTAGTGCGAGATGAGGGGACCTAAGTATGAGTGAGGGAAACCATAGTGCCAGTTAAGAAAACTTTAGTGTGAGATGTGGGAACAAAAAATACAAACACCTACCATCCACCTGGTGCTTTTGAGAATAACATTAAAACATATGGTTTCAATGCCAAACTCAGATCCTCCATCCTCCAGTGTGTACATACTGGTGATTTCAGGATTTTCAGACGGGATGCCATTCTGCACCAAGTGAAGCCTTAATATATACAGAAGAAATGAAATGTAAAACATAACAAAAAATACAAACACCATCCACCTGTTTCTGATAACCATCCATCAATATTGCTTTCCTGCAGTATGATCTTCAATTTTCCACATCAATGTTGTAACCAACATCATGGACAATAGTTGAAGCTGTCTGATCTCAATGCGGCTACTCCTGAAAATTACAAGTTAAAATAGAAACAAATATTCAGTCATAAACAAAATAAAAATAAAAAAAATCAATGGAAGAAATTGATACCACATAGCTTGTTTTATCAAATGGTCCAAATTTATTAACTGTTCCAAAAATATTTAATTCATCTCCAATAAAAGCACTCAGCTTACTTCAATCAATATAAATAAATGTCATGTCCACTTAAAGACACAGTCAGCAAGGTTTATTATATTCACAACCTAAGAGATAAATCAACACACTGAGAGGACTGTTGCTGGCTGGCTTTGCAGCATTGTGAGGTGTTTTCACTAGACGTCAAAGGTTGTAGGTCAGAAATGACCCTTGGCTGATGATAATTTGAAGAGTCAACATAATTTCCTTCTATTTTTATTGTAAATTTGACCATGTGGTACAAATTCTCAAGAGTCATAAAACTATTTTACTGATTTCAACAGTCAAAATGCTGTTTTAAGGGTCAAATGCCCAGACTACGTATTTTGCATTGGCCAATAGGAACACGCAAATGGGTGGACTGATTAGCTATCTTAATGTGAGATGCAAGAATTTGACATTGCTGCTGTAAATCCTTATTTAAGGGTCATAACATTCTGCCAAAATGAGCAGTCTATTGTATATAAGACCAGTTCGAAGCATCGGTATAAAAATATTAAGCTGATATGCAAATAAAAACTGAAGTAACATCCTTATTTCAAATAAACTATAAGTCACCAAATGCAGGTGGTTTTTTAGGGACTGGGGACACTGAAGCTGGTCAAAAGGGGAAAAATTATGTGAAAAGGGGAAAGTTGGGGAAATTATCAAATTTCAATACACTGTCACATAACCAAAACAAATGTTTTCATGAATCAATGATTACGACAAGAGCATTCAAAACAACAATCAACAGGTCAATATCTTTGTCTTTTCTACATTGGAAAAGGTCTATCACATTTTCATACTTGTGAACAGTTAGATTTTCTGGTCAAAGATTTATTCTCACGAGTGAATTGAGTAGTATTGAGATGGTATCTTTACTTGCTACAGCAAAAAAGGAGTTAGCCCATCCAGTATGCTTTGTGTCAGATATCTTATTTCTTAATTTCATCAATTGTGTGTCATTTTACCGGAAATAGAAATGTGCACCTGCTTGCAGACATCATACCCGTGAATATATGCATGCATCATGAGCCGGGATCTAGTATTGGTTCCTATCACTGGGAATAAGCTCATTCAGATTGTTCCGACAGACATCGTTATAAAGTCGAGAAATCCCAATCAGTTTGCTTAATCAGTATAAAACATTTTAACTCTACATAAAAATACCAATAAACGTTGGTCTGATAGATATTTTGGAAGAATTAAATCTACTAGAACAGAAATTGCAAACTTTTGGTATGTTTGAATAGCTTCAATGAGGAATAACGTATCTTAGCGAGGGGAAAAATGCTTCTAATCAATACTCAATTCTGATTTCTGTTTAATGTTTTAACTCTTACATTTAACATGTTCAACTGTTATTATTATCCAGGTTTTTTTTCCAGAATTGGGAATTTTCGCGACATTTTGAACAAATTGGGAAAAAGTCCTACTGTATAAAAATAACTTAAAAATATATAAAACTAAAAATAACAAACATTATTTATGTTTATTTTTGTATTTAGATATTATTAATTTTGTTATTTGAATGGTTTAGGAAATCAATAAACATTTTAACTGCTGTAAATTAATTCTTTCTTGTTTCTTTTTCTCATTGAATAGTTCCCTTTCAAAATGCAAAATGAAAAAGGCTAAATATTGTAACAAGAAAATATTTGGAGGAAATACATAACAATTGACATTGAAGTATGCACAAATAAATACCAACTACCTCTGGGTTTTTCTCAGCATTTTTGGAACATGGCCTGACCCCCCCCCCCCGAATTCGGGATTTTGCGACATTTTGGACAAAATTGGAAAATTGTATCATCACATTGTATAAAAATAACTTAAAATAATCAAACAAATATTAGATATTGTTTATTATTATCTTTTCTAACCTTAAATCCTTCCGAAGATTCAGTCATGATATGTACTTCTCAACTGACATCAGTTCCCTTGGTGTATACACTTATGGCTTCTCCAGGCAGTGAATTTTGTTGGTAGGGTTTGTCTGAAGAAACAAAATCACACATTGTATTAAATTAGAATAGAACAAATTCTGTCCTTAAAAATGCGCAAATAAATTCAAACTAGAGTATAAAACACAATAAACTTCAAGTAGAATAGATACACAGACTTGATCCACTAAAAATCTGTAATAGGAGGCAAAAAATAAAGTTCCCGATGCGGGACTCGAACCTGCGACCTTCTGCTTGCAAGTCAGCTGCTCTACCAACTGAGCAACAGTAATCGGACAGACTGGCATACAAACAACAATTAACAAACATACATATACAACAATATTACAAATCAAAATTGAAAAAAAAATGAAAAATTAGATGATTAGTTCCCTCCAATATGAAATCGCAGAAAATTAATAAAGTCACCTTAAACCGTTACGAATAAAAATGAATTCAAAAATACCTGTTAATTCAGCGTCAATCTTGACTGAGTTCCCTCGGGTGTATAAACAACTAATGACTTTCCCGTACTGTAAATTTTGTTGGTAGGGTTTGTCTATGAAAAAATCACACATTGTAGTAAATTGGAATAGAACAAATTCTGTCCACATGCGCAAATAAGTACTGAATTTAGTTCGATGAAATTCAAACTTGAGTATAAAATGCAATGGACTTTAATTAGAATAGATTCACAAACTTCAATAAAAAAAATCAAAATGGCGCCAGCAAAAAAATGAAAGAAAAAACAAATTTGAAACTTAATTAACTTCATTCAAATCAACAGTTCCCTGCGACATGAATTCTTTAACTTCGCTAGATCAAACGCTCGCAGAAAGTTAAGAGAGTCACCTAAAATCAAACCAATACGAAGAAAAATGATTTAAAATACCTGCTCAATCAGCGTCCATCTTGACCGGGTCAGTGATTCTCGCGCAATAAAATCTCCGTGATTCGGACGACCAATCAGTGAGCGTTTCGCACTATTTTTTGAATTGTCACGTGCTAACAACTATTTAATCCAATTCATACTCCAGGTCACGTGGTACTCTGCGTAACATCGCGCATTGAATGTTGGAAAAGGAACTATTTGAACCCCCCATGTTTTATACATATTTTACTTTCGTCATCAAAATGTTTCGTATCTGCCCATCTCTTTGCTGATACCGAAACGGGTCCAGTTGGACGATTGTTTCCTAGAACCACATTGAAGCAACATATGTTAATAAATATGCGAAAGATCATTAGAAAGTCACTTTATGTTGCTATCTGACATGTTTAAGAAACAAGTATTGCAAAATTTAAATGATCAATGTCTTATAGTATCCTCGAAGCATTTGTTCTTGAGCTAGTGTATTCTCGAGCTATTTTTAGTTTGCCAGTGTTTTCCTCGCGCTTGAACTAATTTCCGGAAGTGAACACTCTGATGTAAACAAAAGAGCGTCTGCTACAGAAAAATGACTGAAACATTTTAAAATGCTGAAAGTACAGGCAAGAAAAACATAATTATTTGCAAAATGTTCATTTACTCCATAAAATCATAATGCAACTCACTTGAAACATTTGAAACAGTCATAAATCCTGAAAATTTATCCCGATTTTAACGACGTCTGCCTAGTTTTGTTGCCCAAATATTTCAACACAGAAATTGATGACGTAGTAAATTTGTACCCCCACTGTGTGTATATGGTACTCGTAAATTTATGACTTATTATTATTATTTAATTCTACCCGGAGAAGAAAAACTGTGTCCCCGCCTCAAAGAATTAGCAGAAGTTGGTTATGGCTACACACGGGCGGAAGTTATCAATATAGCATCTGACTATGCTGTTCACTTGGGTAAGAGAACTGTTGATAAGCCGTTATGGTATGCTGACTTCATGAGACGATGGCCAGAACTTAAGTTGGAAAACCATCCAGTTTGTCAGAACAGAGGGCAAAATGCGCTAATTACCTGTCACAGAAGAATTACTTTGATGAACTTGGCAGAATCATGACTAAGTATGACTTACTTAACAAGCCTCAAAACATCTATAATATAGATGAGAAGGGGATAAATATTGAATATAAACCCCCAAATGTTGTAGGTGGTAAAAATTGTAAGTTACAGGCTATTATGGCAGAAAGGTCGAAGACAGTGACAATAGTTGGAGCTCTTAGTATGCAAATACCTCCATATTTTGTATTTCCAGGGGAAAGGTTCATTGACACCCTTTTAGAGGCTGTATGACCAAATCTGGATGGTCTAATGCAGATGTTTTCAGAAATTACATGAAAAATCGTTTCATAAAATGTGTTCAAGGCAGAGGTTGTGAAGACGCAATACTTGTTCTGTAAGATGGCCATAGGAGCCATATTGCCACAGATTTAATTGAATGGGCATTAGAAAACAACATAGTATTATTTGTTCTACCGCCACATACATCACATATTTTACAACCCATGGGTGTTGGATGTTTTGGCCCCCTTCAAAATATATACAGTAATGAATGTGCTGCTTTTGCACGGATGAACCATCGGGTAGTGACTAGGTATGATGTCTGTTATCTTGCTTGCAAGGCATATATTACAGCCCTAAGTGCATCGAATTTGCAAGCATCTTTTAAGAGAGCAGGCATTCACCCATTACTCAATGGTTCAGCTATGTGTGAGCAGTTAGGGCTTGCTCTTAAACCTTCTACACTCTATATTAAAAATGACGAAGATAGGCCTGGTCAGCATGGAGAACCAATTATATCAACTCCCATTGATTTTATTGACATACATTTGCCTATTATAAAAAAAACTTCAGATCCTGTCCCTGCAAAAAAAAAACGAAAAAAAATAAGTTCTGGGTGACACATTAGTCAGTCTGAGAGCATATTTAGAAGAAGGGGCACCAAAAAAGAAAAGTCAAGTCAAATTTAAATACATGTAAGTCAGTTCCATCCAGAAAGACTGGACTGTCAAAAGCAAATAAGTCTATTGTAAGGAAATTGTTGCGTATGTAGTTAGATGGCACCACGTTTATTCTTAACTGGGTCCAGTTTAACAAGTGCCAGTACTGGGTCCAACTTAAGTACTGTACCACTTTAAGGGTGGCTAGAAAAAAAAAACACCATTTGTTTGTAACTGTTGCAAATGAATATTTGAGTGTATTATACACAATAAAAGACATGTATTGCTAATTTATATAGATATTGAGCAAAAATAAATTTGAGATGATCCAACAACCAATATTGTTTTCAGTGTTGCATGTACACAAGAGTGATTAATGTAAGCTGTATGATATAGCATTTTCTAAAAATAGCTCGAGTATAAATACATGTCGCGATTTCCAGAATATGTATTAGAGGTCAGTTTCTAACATAGATGTGTAGTCGAAAAAAAGTTGTTTTCTTGTTAAATATATTGCAAGCTAATCAGGAATGGATTGAATTTGGGAAATGTGCAGTTAAATAAGGTAAGAATTATTTAATTTATGGATTATTGTTTTAATGCATGTTATTATGTCGAGAACACATGCTTCGAGTAGGGATAGGACTGACAAGGGAAGTAACTCGTTTTGACAAATCGCGATAAGATGGAAGAGTGGTCCAAAATGGGTGGTCTGGATTACGGTCTTATACGGTCGTTACGCGGCGATTTTTTATGAAAGAATCATTGAACCAGTCTGATAAAAGACCGCACTTTGCGTTTTTCCGGGTTTCTTTGCGGAATTCCACGGAGAACATGGTATAATCAACGATCAAACAGAAGCGTATTTTTCGGAAGTGAATTCCTTTAGGATTTTGGTAAGTTAACTACGAAAAACGCTCACATTATGACACATCGATGTCTTAAGAACATATATTCACCATTCTTTACAGTTTCCTAATTGTCTTCATAACGTAAGGTCATCATTTCTAGAGTCACTAATTTTCCTGAAAAATTTACCGGTGTTAGGGTACTTTTCACCCCCGCCGATAGATCATTTCAATTTCGCGAATCTTGACTTGCATGTGGATAAGTGTATGGTATACTGTCGCTAATGTTGGATTCTATTGAAATATATTCTCAACATATAACATCCTGTTAAATTATTGGTCATTTTAATTGAAAAAGAAAACCAGAGTCCAAAATTCCTGAAATTAAATGACCATGAATAATAAAAAATGCCAATTTTTAATTTCACTTTTCAGTCGTCACGACTTCAGACTAATTAGTGACCAGCAGTATTCTTTTTTTGCAGTGTATCATACTCATAGTCAGTCATCAGAGATTCCTTCTATTAACATCTAGTCCTGTTGTGAAGAAACTTTGGTTGTTGTACACAAAAAAGTAAGGTATGTTGTGCTGTTATAACGTAATACTTATTTATCAATTGCAAAGTAAATGGTCTTTATACTATCATTTGTTTGATTTGAAAAGTATGTCATATATGAAGAGCAAGTAGTAGAATTAATAATTTTATCACCCAAACAGCTCCGAATGTAATGTTTACCTCTACTTTCGTAAATAAAACATTGGTTCTTGTGATTGTAACAAAGGAATAGAGTCATTTTTGTATTATTAATATTATTCATAATTTACTACTGTCAAGATTACTTATCAAAGAAAATATTTGACCATTTCAGATTAATTGGTAACCTTCATTGGCTATTAGACGTTGAAATTTTGAGGTGTATTCGGGCACTGTCTTTGTACTAAACTTTGAGGCAACATATGTTGCGCACATGTAAGTTCTGACATGCTTTTGATTGGATTGTTTTTCCATTTTACATTTTATCAGTTATCATACTTTCATGAATGGAACACTCCTACCAAACTACAACTTTGTATCATAAAAATGTATTAGAAGAATAGAAACGAGACAATGCAAGTATTGGATAATTGTGAATTTTAAAATTTAGTGTGGCTGCTTCTTTCAGATTGATTTGAGGACCAGCTCTTTAGATATACCTGACTTTAGAAATGTAAGTTTCAATATTTATCATCACCATTTTTCTTTAAAGTCTTATTTTCAGAATTTGATTAACCATTTGTAATCTATTGCATCATAATGGGAAAATATTTCCGGTCATTATCAGTGTAATGAGACATAAATTAGAGAACTAAAACTACGATCGTTATTATTAATTTTATGTCATGCATTAGTATGGACAGTATACTAACCAGTACTTACTTACAAGGAGCTGGCAACTTCTCCACTTATGGAGGATTTTTTTGTCAAATTTTCATAGAGCAGCTGTGACCGGATTGGAACCCGGATTGCTGGATCACTAATTACTGGTCCATATGGTCTCAGCCTTTATTGCAAATCCATTAAATTCTACCCCTCAATAGTCAGTAGCTTTTGTATATTATTAGATAGTTGCAATTATTATAACATATTTTTTATTTTAATCATATTTCTATGCAAAATGCTATGTCTTTATATTTTCAGTTCACTTTGATGTCCACTGAGAAGCTCCATTTGTATATGTGTTACTATACTTACCTTCAATAAATGTTGAAAGTGAAATGACTATTTGACTGTTACATGTTATCTAACAATTTGTTGACAAAGAAAATAAATCTTTGTAAGAAAATTATGTTATGTGTTTTCTACCATTGAAATGGGGCGGGTGGGGTAATGGAAAATGACACTTCCATGCTTCATTACACCAGAAAAATCTATGTTTATGCACATATATTTTAAATAAACAAAGTACCTAAGTACATTGTACAATTCTAAGGTGCAAAATAGTGTTTCTGACTTGTTATTTATTATTTAATGCCATGGAACCACTTTTTTAAGAAAATGGGAAAAAAACGTTTTTCAATTTTGTCATACCTACCAACTTTAAATCAGCATAACTTTGTTCAATTTCAATCAAATTTGATGGGGTTTGTTTTATCTTCATTCAAAGAGATGGTAGCTTCCAGGAAACTTAAATTCATGTTGATCAGCAGTATATTTCTAAAAGTCAGTCCTATACCTACTTCGAGCGCATGAATTATAATTTAGACTGTCAGACAGAGCAACAGATGAGCTGCGTATTTGCGTATTTGCTCAATTAAATTTACAAAATACAAAATTGAAACTATTTTAGATGCGTATCAAAAAGCAATTACAAAAGCCAAATACTCAATTAAAATATTTATGATGCGTATCGAAATCAATTTCATGAATATACATGCATGTAGTCATTTTCGTCTGTCAGTCGTTCCTCATAGTATCAGACAAACGTTGTAGCAATGCGGTTCAAAAACAACCAATTGTGTACAGTTTAGATTTGATAAGTACGAGCATGAATTCCCAATTGATAAAAAAAATCGTAAACTATTAGGTTTCAGGAAACCCAATTATTTGAGAAATATGTTTTATTACTGATACAAAACATTTACAGACTTTATACATCTCTAGTATAGCGATAGTTTTGGAACATATCTGAATTCAAACATTTACCACCATCCACATGCCTGTCCATATTAGACGCATTAATGTCAAAAACATGAATGCACTTTTTGAAAATTACATAAAGAAATCAGACCATACTATAAATTGTGATACTTTTATGAATTATATACACTTCCTTTTAACTAAGTATACTAACTTTGTGTGTAATACCAGAGACCTATATTTATGTTATTATATGTCTCTGGTAATACAGAGTAAATGAGACAAGTTTCACACACTTTTATTTTGTTACTACAACTCAATTTTAACCAATTTATATCAGTTGTCCTTCATTCTTATCAATATATTATCCTTTTACACCATGTATACTTCTTGCTTTGGTTGGATTGATGTTATCCTCATGTTTTCTCTATGTTTACAGTTTAGTAGTAAGTTACAAAATAAACTCAAGTTTGCCTATATCAACAACCACTAATACAAACCCGTCTGTACCCAATTGTATAAACATTGGTTAACTTTAACCGCTGGGTTAAATCAGAGTTTTGGTTAAAATTTTGGTTAAACATTCGGTTAGCTGTCGTAGAAAATTTTGTGAAGTTTAACCAATTTTCTTTTTGTTAAAGCTCAAATAAATCTGACCCAAGTCTAAGATGCTGGTTAAATCTGAACATAAACGGTAACCAGTACCAAAATGGCAGCCCTTTTTAAATGTTTGAATGATTTTTTTAATGATTAGTAAACCAAAATGGTTAAATCTAACCTTGGGTTAAATTGACCATTTGGTTAAAGTTAACCAATGTTTATACAACTGGGCGCTGATGTAATGTGTACTGTACTAGGAATGTACTTTGATATCTGCCAGAGTACAACAATAACTATTTACCATATTTAATCCTACATTTTATCCCTTTCCAATTTCACTATTTATCTGATGACATCCATACTTCATGTATTGAAAAAGATTTTTTTTATTAATGCAGATCAATAGTGTCCTTAATACATTGGACATTAACTGGATCTATATTATTGAATAAATGATGTATTTGTTTTCAGACGTAAAAATGGGTGTCGATATTGGTACTTGGCGTTGCAGGGTTGGTACGTTCATTCCTGATCATGGTGCTGGCGTGGTAATAATCAATTTCAGTAGATTGATGAAAATAATTGGATGTGTTAGTTTTGTTAGGATGCTACTGATAATGTCTGGGATTGAACAAAATCCTGGTCCAGGTAGGTGATTTTCTGTTCAGTATTTTTGCTGTTAGAAATAAAATACATTAATATTCATGAAACTTAACACGTCAACAGTCTTCATATCAATATTGTTTGGCCCTTGTTTGAACGTAGCGTTTACAATTTTGACTTTTCATGTGACTCATTTTCTGCGAATGATGCTTTTGTAAAAGAAATATGTTTGGGTGAAGCTTTATTGATGTAATTAAGTTTGTTTGATTTCAGATACATTCACCGTTAGGTATCAGTACTTGTTAGTCCATATTGGGACTGAAGTCCTCAGGGAGTTGTTTGTTGCAATGGCTGGTATTGGTATTCGTCAATTTCTAGCAAACAAAAGTAAAGAAATCAAACAGCTAGTCACTGCTAAAGTGATAACACCTGCCCAGAAGGAGATGTTACTGTCAGTTAACAAGCCACTCTGTATCACTGATTTGGATATAACTTTACTTTCGTGTATCCTAAGGAATGTATGTGGATTGTGTCCTCCCAAAGATGCTGTTTGGGTGAACCCTGCACAAACAGACACCTGCACAGAAGCTGATATTGCTAGGTTAAGAATGTGCAGAAACGAAGTATGTATAATATTAATGAACTATATTTGATTCCATTACGTATGAATTATGATAAATAAAGAACTTACGGTGTTCTACCTCTTGGACACAAAACAACATGAATTGAAACTAGAATTCTATTTGGACTGTTATATGAAGTTCTGTATATTCCTCAAAATGTGATTAGAAGTTATAAAATACTGTTTGTGTATCAAAATACTTGTAATTATCCCTGTCAAAGGGAATTAACCAAATATGGGCATGAAAGCAAGTATTGTTGTTATGCTTGCCAGCATTTTCCTACAGAAAAAACATCATGAATTAGTGTATCATTACTATTGATAAGCATCTTTATATCAGCACCCAATTGTATAAATATTGGTTAACTTTAACCACTAGGTTAAATCAGAGTTTTGGTTAAAATTTTGATTAAATGTTCAGTTAGCTGTTCTAGAAAATTTTGTTTAAGTTTAAGCAAATTTTGTTTTTGTTAAAGCTCAAATAAATCTAACCCAAGTCTAATTTGCTGGTTAAATCTTAACATAAACGGTAACCAGTACCAAAATGGCAGCCCTTTTTAAATGTTTAAATGATTTTTTTAATGGTTAGTAAACCAAAATGGCTAAAGTTAACCAATGTTTATACAATTGGTTATAGAGATTGGTCTTGCTCTGGCAAAGTTTCTTTAATCGCTGATGTGATTTTGAATAAAATTGAATAGGAATCATTTTTATGGACTGATTTTTCTTGATAATAAAATATACACAGTTTGTTAATGACCATTACTGTATAATCATTGGATGAAATATCAAGAAATTGTTTGTTCAATGTGTATCATGGTAATTTACTTGTGTATTTCAAGTTATAATTTGCATACTGTATTTCAGCTGATGCATAGTGACAAGTTACGTTTACCTGATGCTGAATTGAAGGCTAAATGGACAGAATTGAGTACGGTTAAGTATTTATGTGTCAGGAATGCATACAGTTGTTTGTCCCTCCACATTTGATTCTTGCTCAATTTTTAGATGTTGTTTGTTCAAGATGTTCATATTGTGTAGTTACCTAGCATTGAATATACCTAAGACTGTACACCGACATTCTGCTTTGAATGTATTCATACATTATTCATGCTAAGTTACTGTTTATCAGATGACAGGACAGTAAATCATGACTGGTCAAGATATCTTTGTTCCAACTGACTGTGTCATACAATGCAGGTATTAATCATGGAACATGATGTTATGTGTGGAGTTACTTGTATATGTTTGAGAACTACACTGTATCAAACATTATATTGGAGTTTTTATAATTACATCATTATGCCCACTTGATCATGTTTCATTTTTTTCTTTTATTTCAATAGAGTTTATGTTCACCATTTCATTGGATTCCATTTCTTATTGGTTATTTTTAGTTTGAATAAAAAAACCAAAATAATCCCACATGATTGATGAAGTGATATTCATTGTTTCATAGACTACGTGCTAAGATTCCTTTCTATGTAGACTGTTTCCTTTTCATGTGCTTTGTTTTGTGTTAATTATAGATTTTAACTCGGCTCAATCGAACAGCTCGTATTGCTCATCTGCAAGATATGATTGATGATGCTGAAGGTATTGATGTAGATAAGGACTTGAGATGTGAATACAATGATATCATACAAGCATGGGAAGATCAGGATAAGATTATTGATCGTGGAATTACCGAATTAATGAGTGAAGTCTCAAATGTAAAGCATGAACTCACTGAAGTAAAGAAACAAGTGGACCATGGAAACACAGAAGTAATGAGTGAAGTCTCAAATGTAAAACATGAACTCACTGAAGTTAAAAAACAAGTGGACCATGGAAATACAGAATTAATGAGTGAAGTCTCAAATGTAAAACATGAACTCACTGAAGTAAGGAAACAACTGGGAGATGTAGCCCTGTCGCAGCAAAGAACTGAAAGTCAACATGCTGTGGAGCTTACAGGTAAGTCAATCAACATCCAAAGGAAAAGTTCTTAGTACAGTTAAATATAAATTAGCAACTACCTCAATATTAAGACCAAATCATAATAACCACCTCCTATTTTCAGAAGGAATTCAATATTTCGCCCTAAATTTGACATAGTGATCACTTCAATGTGAAGCCCATTTTGGATAGGAGTTTGAATTGTGGTTTTAATATGGAGGTTTTACTTCACCCCATGTTTGATTGTATGGTTATATTTTATGTTTGTCATTACATAATATAACATCAGGGTTTGTTGTTAGATACACAGTATTGTGAATAATGGATGGTGAATGTATCATCTATGATGACGCTATGTGTTTCAGTAAATTACCAGTACTCAATTTTAGTCAAACTTTAATAATGTTTCTTAGATGGTAATTGTTTGGCAGACATCAGAGCTGCTTGACTCTGACAGGAAAAATCACCCATATAATGTGATGATCAATGTAAAAATGATATCAGTGCTTGGTCTAACTTAATGACTGATTTAGAATTTTTTATGTAAAGTTCAACTGGCTTGTTGTTGAAATACATGTTCTGATGACAAACATCTATCATGATTGATAAAGCCATTTTTATCCATCAAAAATGAGACATGGGGATGGAATGTAGCCATACAATATTGATTTTTTTCTCTTTGATATTTAAAAGAAATCATGTACATTGTACTAAACAAAGTTTGTGTGGGGTTACTGTGTTTTGGATAGGTAATTTTCTATTTCTTTCTATTTTTTTGTGATTTTGACATACAGGTTAGCCATGTTGGTTGGTGTATGATCGTGTACAACATCAAAAATCTCCTCATGTGGCAGTTCATTAGATTTTATCTACTATAATGCTATTGTGGTCCAGTCTTACATTTCAGATGGTTTTCATACTTGATTTTTTCTCATTTCAGATATTCAGCACGATATCATTGAAAAGTACAAATATCACTTTAAGACCTTGCCAGTGTCACCATTGCTTGAGAACGAAGATGGAGATCTCTTACATATGTATCAATCTCCCACAATGTCCAGTGTAGAACCAACAAAGAAGGAGTCCAAACCAATAACATGTTATGGTGATATATTCTGTGAGAAGGACAAGTCATTCAAGCATATTTTCATTACTGGTGATGCTGGCGTTGGTAAAACGTCTTTCTGTAAGCATCTATGCTTATTATGGTGTATGACAAAGTGTGGTGATAGTTTAGGCAGTGAATATGAAGAATTACAGGAAAATGCTGACTATATTTCAAAGTTCGATTATGTGTTTTATATAAATTTACGAGATACTTACCTCACCCATGTGTTAGATATGATAATTGAACAAGTTTATTTCTCCGATAAGAAGTATGAAGACCAGATCAAGTCTGTTTTAAGACACAAACAATGCTTGGTCCTTATGGACGGTATGGATGAATGGTCTCCGAAGAAAGTTGGAAGAAAGAGTTACAAAATACCTGAGAAGATTTACTCAGAAAGCTGCATTTATATAACTACATGTAGACCGTATAGAATTGAGAGTGTAAGGTTGTCCCATCAAAAAGACATTGAATATCAAATTCAGATGACAGGCATCTCAGGGGCTTCATCCGAGCGTTATATTGAAAAAGTCATAAATTGCATGAATAAGCAAACTTCCAGTTATAAGAATTTTTCTGATTTCAAACTTGAAATAACTGAGTGTGGTTTGGAAGACCAGCTCTGTATTCCATTGATTGCATCTCAAATGGTAGTACTATGGTTTAGAAAGTCACTGACAAATATGCCTAGGGCAGTGATTTATTCAAACATCATAGAGATGCTGTTTAAAAGAGCTATACAGAGGGAAGTTGAATTTCCACCATCTTCAGCATCTAATTTACAAATGCCTGATAACCTCTCAGGACTGAAATATTTAAACAAATATGTTGCTTTTATTTACAAATTATGTTATCTTTCATTTTGCTCGATGTTCAAAGAAGATGAAAATGTTATGAGCCTTGTATTCACCAGAGACCAGTTAGAATCTGAACCATTTTGTTTCTCCATTGAAGAAACTGATTTTTTGTGTAAAATAGGGATAGTATCTAGAAATGAAGTGTTTGGCTGTTATTTGGAAGAAAAAATGAAACTTAGTTTTCTTCATAAAAGTTACATTGAATATTTTGCTGCATTGTTTATATCATCATTTGACTCTAATAATTCATTTACTGATGTTACTAAGACATGGAATTGTTTAGCTGATGTTTTACCCTGTGAAAACCTTTTACTCTTACTTGCTGGATTTTCTTATGATGGAATAAAACAATTCTTTGATAATATTTACCTACAAGTATCTGATGATTTAACTTTGTGTAGGAGAAATGCTATATTTCACGATCTCAATAATTCTTACAGAGGTCAAATTGAGTCATTACAAAATATTGTTGTCAATTGTTTCAAGGAATTCAGTAGATCTAAACCAGGAGTACTACAAATGGAAGATTTCATATTTGGTCATGATTCCAATGTTGATATTTTAAGACAACTTTTACTGTTAAATACAACATGTATAAAATCAATATATTCAGTTGATGGTGAATATTACCCAGAGTTTGATCAAATTTATTGTCTGCAGTATTTAAATGTTGGTAATGTGTCATCTGCTAATATTGAAAAGTTCACTCAGTGCATGTTGCAGAATAAATCACTGCACACTATTTGTATTAAAGGTGATGGTGATAAACCATTGATACCTGAATTAACTGTGAGAAATCTCCATCATCTGACATCATTGTCTCTGTCTTATGTGAAAATACAACATGACAGTTTTTATAATCTGGTTGAATTTTTGTCTGAGAATATTCTTATTGAAAATATAAAATTGTCTGATGTGTCTTGTGCTGATCACAGACATGATGATGATCATATCAGTGACTGGTCTTCTGATATTGACTGTACATCGACTCTAAATCTTCCACAACATACAAAACTTACATCATTATATCTGTATAATGTTAATATTTTAAGTAACAATGTAAACAGTTCTTGTTTACAGTACATCACATTGTGTCCATTTTCTGAGATGATTGTTAGACTTTGTTACAGTTATTTATTTTACTCTATTAAGAATTCACAACTTGAACATCTTTGTATCAGTGGTAGGTTAGGTTACATGTTAGATTACAATACAATGAAAACATTGACGTCTACAGTGAAAACTCTTCCATGTATCAAGTTACTAAAACTGTCCTTCATGAATTTACCTGATGATGTTTTATTACAACTACATCCTGATGTAACACAAGTGGAGATAAAGCTGGTTTATGTCACAATGAGTCGTCAATGTTTTCAATGTTTTGTTGAAAGTTGTGTAAACAATAAATCTGAGATAAACATTTGGTTATTAGGGTGTAATATTACATCAGTTGATGGAGAAACTCACAGTGAACTGTCAAATGAGGAGTGGGTGAAATACATGTCTGAATATCTTGAATCATTTCCTACAATAAACATCACATACAAAGATGATACAAATTTATGCTTTAAAACAACAAGATGTCAGTAAACTTTTGTTTGTGTTTTTGTTAACATTTTATGTAAAAAGATGATTTTGTAAGCAGACTTTGATGAACGCGTCAACAAAATGTGTGAATTTTACATGGACAAAAATGGTCATAGTTTTTTTATTTCTTAATGAAAACATGCCATGTGACCATTCATTTTCTTAATTAGATCATTTCCTACAAGATGAAACACATTTTGATACAAAATTCCGAAAAATTGTTTTTTTTGCATTTTTGGTGATTTTGATGATATTTTGACAAGTTGTAATTTTCTTGTATAATGTGATTTATTTGATTATTATACACAATAAAACATTCACGTGAGACTTTTTAAAGACATTTTATTAAGAAATTTAATACTATAACTTTGATTTATTGTAGTTTTATGTTTATTATACTTGATTTTCATGAATGTCTACAAACTGTGTACTTGTGGCTGGTTGTTCTTCACTTGATTTTTACTTTGTCTTCTGTTGTATTAAAATATTTTATCTTGTCTAGAAATTACTTTCTTCAGTTTCAGACTTTCAATATTATTTTTTTTCTTATAGAAAGCTGGATACATTCAGCTAGTGCCATCTTTTGTACATAGATACATTGTGTTATTAGTGTTTTATTTGCTGTTAACATAAAATATTTCTTGGTATTATTTTTATACGATGGAAAACTGAAAATTGAATTGTTGTACTTATTTGCTATTACTGTCTACCACCTGACTACAGTCAAACCTGTACAAACAGGGCACTGAAGGGGAAAAATTTGTATCATATTTTGTATAATATTTGTATACTAATTTTTACAATATATTGTATTATATTTGGTAATTGAATAACAGTTATTTTGTAACTGCATTTTTGATCAGTGAATTAAATGTTAAATTATCAAGAATAAAAGTCTGGTGTTTTTTTATTTAAATTATGAAAGTTATATGAAAAGCTTGGTAATAAAATATTCAAATGTCTAACCGATCAATAGCTTAATTAGTTATCTTAAGTCAACTGTGTATAAAGGTCACCTGTACATATGAGTCAACTGTGTATAAAGGTCTTGTGTACATGTAAGTCAATTGTGTGTAAAGGTCATCTGTGTATAAAGGCCACCTGTATATATAAATTCCACTTGAGTATATGGGGCGCATGTACATATAGGTAACTGACATATACATCTATACAATTAGTAATACAGTTCACTTGATTTAATAGACCAAATGAACTTTTACTGCTAACTTAAGCTAGAGGTAACAAAATGTTGTTCATTTTACACAATGTGATCTGCCCTTATTTGTCATAAAACGCTGTAATGATCGCCCTTGAATGTGTTGGAGTTGTTGTTGTTGTCGGCGTTGCTGCTGCTGCTTCGGTATTGCCTCGGGTTTATCATAGCAAGCCTTCAATAGAGTTCAGTCTAAAACACAAGCCACTGATTGGTTGGCTCTGTATACTGCTTAGAGATTGACCAATGACATGGCTGCACTGTTAGACAGTGTTATACAGATTGCCTTATCCTTAAGTCTATGGTGGTTATCTTTGTGAATATACTAGTCTAAAACTGACTGATCGCTAGTTTTATAACACAAACTTAGACTGACCAATGGGCGACTAAACTCTTGAGACTTGAGACTAAACTCAACATCAGCGTTTTATAACATTAATGAGATTATTTGCAGTTTCATATGTCCTCTACACGTAATGACCATGGTCCAATGTGTGAGCTTGTTTCTGTAACCATGTATCTAAAATGTTATAATGTTGGAGGAAACTTTCAAATAATTTACATAACCACTTTCCCTTAGGTTTAACAACAATTGTTTAGTTATATACGGCGACCGGTGCACAAAACCAGTTTTCCTGGACTGTATACTAACCGGTACTAACTTACCCTTCCACAAGGAGCCGGTAACTTCTCCAAAAATGGAGGAAAATCGACAATTTTGTCAAATTTTCATAAAAGGGCATGACCTGCCGCGACCGGGATTTGAACCCGCATCTCCGGACATAACCACCAATAAAAGCATCTTTTGAACGTTTATTCATTCAATGTGAATTAAGGCTTAAATTTCTTTGTGAGAGACTGTTTATTGTAACTGTATCAGTTTTCATGGTTTCTGTCAATACTTACCAATGTTTACAATTGTTTCATTTTGTTGTTGTTTTAATTATCAGCGTGAAACTGCAACTTAAATCTCTTGACTTAAATTTCCTGTTTTTGCAAGATTTGAACAGATAATTTATGAAAACTTATATTGAATCAGTACATGTATTATTCTTCTATTCTGTCTCCTTCATTTGGATTCTAAAATACCGCTTTAAGATTTCATCTCGCACTATTTAAGTCCATTTACTGATTTAATCAATGTTGTTTTTCTTCCTCGTTGTTAGTAGCAATTTCCGATATCAGATAAAAGCCTGCCTTCATACAGAATGTAGAAGGAAATTATTTTCAAACTGCATTTATTTCAAAGCGTCAATTTCTTTCTACTTATAACAATGAAAATAATACTGAAACATGTTTAAGTATACAATGTGTACGAGTACACTGAACCCAACAATAGAACAAAACATTTAGCTGGTTTAGAGAGGAAACCAGTTTAGAGAGGTTTATAATTATGTGATATATATTCCAATCAGAATACATGAATACAGTAACACCTCGCATTGTAACCACCTCAAAATTATGACTACCTTGTTATAGCGACTACTTATTTTAAGACCGGCTTCCAATAACTCTCTTATTATTCAATTTGATAAGGAGACCACCTGATTGTTACGACCGATTTTTCGGGTCCCTAAAAGGGTCATATTATGGAGGTTTTACCATATGAGCATATATCTCTTCTGTGTGTCTTACTAGCATCTATAATTGTTTTGGTGCAGGATCTTTTGTCGTACTTGGAGATAGATGTGTGATTAACACCCCGGAAAACCGGACCCCTTCCGGACTGGGCCAAAAGTCCGGTTTTCTGAGAAATCCGGCTTTCCGAGAATTATTGATTATAGACGACATATAAATGGGACTAGAAAAATCATCCAGTTTTCAGAGAATGCCAGTTTACATGGAGTCTGGTTTTCATGGGTTTTACTGTATTAGAAAATAGGACTTACAAATTAATAATGTCCATTGTATAATGCTTTAAGGAAGAAACATATTAAGAGAATCATCATTGGAGAACATCAAATATAATATAAATTCATAGAACTAATGACTTAAAAAAACTGAATTAGGAAACATGTGTATATATATATATATGTCTATTTGAAGTCGTTAGTACTATGAATTTACACACATATATATATATATATTCATCAATCTTTCAAAACTGGAAATGCACTGTACTTTGCATAATATTGCAAAAAATAAGTGTTGCTGTTCTTTACCCTTGCATGTAAATAATAAATTGTAATTATTGTCTTTTTGTGTACTTGACACAGAGAAGACCTGTTATAATATATATTTATATTGGGTTGGTATTATTACGTTAATAACTGTATATGTATGTATTGTTTTGTACTGAATGGTATATTTACCTGTTGTATATACAATATACTAATAAATGAAATTAATAAAAAAAAAAAATATATAAAGATATTTGGTAAGAGTCGGACACCAATACATGTATGTGTACCATCAGAGATATCGGTGTGAGTCCTGTTAGTCTATTGGTTAATGAAGCACCTAAGCAGTGGCTTTATTCTGTTTCTATAGGAAATACAAGGGACGCCAATCTACGTAATTAATCATAACTTACTTAGAGTTATTTCCCTTTAGTTAAATCAGTATCAAGAAGCAGTTTTATTCCGTTGTTTACTTCGTTAATGCAAGGGAAATCAATCTACTAACTTGTCAATAAACTGGTCCCCGTTCCATGTTGCAGTGCACCAAAGGTACAACCAGAGTCAACGGGTACCAGTTTAATTTGCCAATTTCTTAGAGTTACCCCCCTTTGAAAAACGATCATATTGTCACTTATTGAATTTCTCTGTGTTCTCAGGAGAACACATTGCCTTACTTTAAAATGAAGACTGCTGACCTAGTTCCCTTACTTTGCAACTACAGTAAAACCCCGATAATGAGGCCACCTTCGGCATAACGGTTACTTATAGTTTTCCTTACTACATATAATTGATACTATGTTTTTGCATCATTTTACCATGAGTTTTCATTTAAAGGAATCTTCGTTTTTCATTATTTTTGAAATTGGCTACCCTCAATGACTTTTTCCCAATTTAAAGGGACTATAATTCAAAGAATTACGGTTAATCATTTTCAGTCATATAAACTTATAAAACATAAAGGTTCCCAAAATCTGTCAGCACCATTTTGAGATAATGCTTTTAGATATTATGGATATAAGACTATTATGTTATCAATCACAATGTAATTAATAGCTACTGACAACCGGAATTCTCAGAAAACCGGACTTTTGACCAAGTCCGGAAGGGGTCCGTTTTCAGGGGTTATACTGTATAAAACATCATTATATCATGGCAGATACGCCATCTTGAAAGACGATTCATTCACTATCAAATCTGTAATTGCAGCCACCGAATAAAGAACACGCTGTGAATGAATACCATCTTTTTGAAAAACCGCCACTGATTATTTAGAACAAACTGACTTCCGAATGAAAAACATTTGTCAATAAAGGTCACACTTTGTCTCTCCAAAGGTCGGCGTTTGGTCTGTTCTCAAATATTAATATTATCAATGCTAACGGCTTATAAAAACGAATTTAGCATATTTTACGATGAATGTTGTAACCTCTTTATCCTGTCACGTCAGGCCTAAAAATATCTTGTTTCCGCTACCCCAGCAGAACCCTATTTTTTGCCGCCGACCCTATGATTTTTTTGGTCAAATTATAATTATGCAAAATTATGTCAGTCATATTCTGGAATAATGAATAAAATAAGAATAAAAAAATAAATCCCGACCTAGTGACCCTATTTTTTTCAGAGTCGAAAGCGGAAACAAGCTAATTCTTTAAGCCTTATAGTGCAGACTTTTGCTTACAGTTCAAAAGGCAGTTTTCCGTCTATCGGGTTATACTCTGTATCACGTAAATCCTCCTCCGTATTGTATAGTTTTAATCCAAGCATTCTTATAACCTCTTTGCATTCGTTATCAATAATTTGTACATGTTTGAAAGACAGACTTTTCCGGTACATAAACGGACCGGAAAGGTAACCAGATGTTTCCGTTTTATTGTATTTTCTATGGATATGTGTTCTAAAAAATTCGTCCGAATCTGGTAACAGGTTCAGACCAAGCCATTTATACAAATTCTTAGCCTTTTCTTCGTTGTCATATATATCCTCATACTGTACGAGATTAACACGGTCAGGAAACTTCGCCTTCAGCTTTATACCCGTCATTAAATCGCCTCTTATTCGTTCATAATTAGCTTTCGTATCTTCAATAAACGTGTCCATGCTTTCCATTTCCACTGGATACCATTTTGTTCTGATATGGCTGTTAAATGTTCCTCTTGGATCTCTGAATAAATGTACAATGACCAAGTTCGGATGCTTCGGTAACAGCAAAGCAGCATCTGCCAAAGACATCCGTAACACTTTGACCACACGATTTTTTGTTTTCAAGCATTGTTCCTGAGCTGTGAATAGACATCCTTTAACCACTGTATGTTGTGTTACGCAATTGGTAAAAGAGTTCCACTTTGGGCCTGAAAAATGGACATAGAATGAGATGTTCATAAGACGGAAACGAAAACAGCCAATGTATACAGTCAACCCATCGTCCACGAATGTATTGGAAGAAATATGTCCGTTCTGCGCAATTAGTCTATAATTAGAGATATATTATACAAATGCACCCTTTATATACATGGCCCCTATATACAGATGGATTTGTATAATATAGATCACCCTATATATATAGACGGACCCAATATATAGATGGACCCTATATATATAAATGCACTCTACTGATGCTTTTGTTCTGCATATCATGGTTTAACAATAGTTCTGACGAATCTATTTTCCATGCCTCTATACTGCGGGTGTATTAAATTAATAGTTTCTAAGTGTGGCACATACAAACCGATTTGTAGGTAGTTAAAGCCAAAAAAAATATATGCCCGGGTTCTGCTTATGTAGTCCCCTCTTAGTTTCATATCAAAATGCGTTTTAAAGTCGACATTTTTATAACCACATTTTTATAAAACGAAATATTTTTTCATTACCTTAGCCACTGCACATTCCATCTGTGATTAAATCAAAATTATACAAATTGCCTTAAGGCGATGATAACGAAAAATTTGCGCGAGTCGCCTTAGGCTATGCAAAATAAAATCGCAGTATTTTTGTGCCGAGATTTTATGAAATTTTGTAGTTTTTTATTCCGTAAGGCCTAAAAATAGCTTGTTTCCGCTACCCCGACCGACCCTATTTTTTGTCGCCGACCCGGATTTTTTTTTGTCAAAATATAGTTTTGCAAAATAAAAATAATGTGTTATCATGGAATAAAAAATAAAAGAATAAATAAATCCCTACATACCGACCCTATTTTTTTTCAGAGCCGGTAGCGGAAACAAGTTATTTTTGAAGGCCTTATCGGAAATTGGTCCTAAAAGTCAATTTCATGAAAAGTAAGCAACTAAATTTATACATATTATTGTTGTATCAAAGTAGATATGTCGGTATATTGTTCAGTTATATATTAATATAAGGGAGGTTTATTCTAATAATACAAATGTACCATAAAACCCCGATAGTGAGACCACCTCCGGGATCCGAAAAATCTGTCCAAATAATTACTTGGTCTTATTATAAAGTTGAATTATATGGGAGTTATTGAAAACCGGTCCGAGGTAAGCGGTCGTTGTAACAAGGTGGTCGTAATATTGAGGTGGTCGCTATGTGAGGTTGCCCTGTATAAATATTGAAATGAACTTACCAGACAGCCTGCTTAGTATCTTTTGGTTAACCTTTTCGGAATGATTTTCGAATCTACAGTTAAAAACATCCGACAGGAAGTTTAAACTTGGCCCAAGTGCGTCATGCCTGGATAAGATATAGAACACAAAGGAAACACTCAAAACTTGTTCCTCTATAAACAAGTTTCCCCTCTAAACTGGCCAAATGTTCAGGTCCCGACTTCATTTCTACATAATTAAAAAAATCCCCTCTAAACAGGCACCCCCTCTAAACTGGCCAATATTAATGACCTGGTCCCGGGATCGGCCGGTTAAGAGCTGTTCCAGTGTAAAGAGTTTCATGTGGGAAGTAGGCGGAGATAATGAACAGTACTGGTATATAGCCAAGAACATTGGTTGGGTATACAAAGACCTATAGAACTTGCCGGCTTCTTGTGGAAGGGTAAGTTAGTACTGGTTAGTATACAGTCCAGGAAAACTGGTTAGGTGAACCGGTCGCCGTATATAACTGAAAAATTGTTGAAAAAACGGCGTTAAAACAGTGGAAAACAAAGTTGGATAATAAAGGACTCACTCAATTTACTGCATTGTGTTCAATGAGCTAAACTTCACGTAAAAAGTTTGAATTTATGACTAATCATTTCATTTTCGGTAACTATGAATTGAATCTATTCTATAAACGAGCTCTCCATATCACGATATTGTTCTAAACTTACTCATATTTACAAAATTTCGTGTTGAAATCACAAGCTTTGGATCCCTTTAAGTACTTCCATTTCCAGACGATATGGAGGGGTTCATAGTAGTAGAAAACGTCACTTCTGAAGCCTACCAAACGTCCTAGAAATGTGGATCCCGATCTCATGTAAGAGTTGATGAAAATGAATTTAAGAGAACTCTCAACGTTATCATGAGTGTTATTTTCTCTCAACGGCGATGATCCGTTCCCTGTAGATCCATTGTTCGGAAACAAAAGTCCCTTCTCTGTAGATTCATTGTCTGGAACCAAAAGTCCGTACTCTGTAGATTCATTATCCGGAAAGAAAAGTCCGTACTCTGTAGATTCATTATCCTTAAATAAACCAAACCCTGAATTTTTGTCATCATTTTTGATGATTTTCCTTCCAAGTATGTATTTTGCTAATTGTTGTCCATAATATAACCTTAGCATGATCCAGGACAATATAATTAGCATCATAATGAGAATAAACATACATCTGCGCATCTTAAAAAATATACACCTGGAATTCATTTTAAGACACTAACTTATGATCAAATAGATCCGCAAGTGAATATACATGTAATTACTAAACATATACACGTTTAACAGGTAAGTAAGAGAAGACGTGTCAAACAGTGAGTCATTAGGCCAATATGCGACCCAAAATTTTAAGTGGAAGGTAGGTAGGTAAGCATTATATTATGTTTGTACTGAAAATGCAAAGCAGGAATGAAGGACGGAAAATGTTAAAATGGCTGCAAAGAATGTGGGTTGAGTGAATTTTTAATCGGCCAGTAGCGTCAATGCAAGCTAACGATTTTTTAAGGATGACCTCATACAGTCGAAACTACGCATGCGCAAAAAGATATATGTAGTATAATTATAAGGTATACGTACGCATCTTTTTAAGAAATAAATGAACCATAGAAAACATGCATGTCTGATAACCATAAGAAGTAACCACGTTTTCCACAAATGCATTTTTGTGTACGGTAAATCTAACTATCCGAAACTATGTTAAGTTAGGCATTAACTGTTGTGTTGCTTTATTCAAGCAAACCGCAAAGTACAAAGATTGTTATGAAGGTGAAACACACTCATACACACACGCGCACATGCACGCGCACGCACACACTTTAAAAATTCTCACCATACAATGTCTGGTTATCTCAATTTCAGGTTATCTCAAATTCTGGTTATCTCAAATTCTGGTTATCTCAATTTCAGGTTATCTCAAATTCTGGTTATCTCAAATTAATTTCAACACTCCTGAGGAATTAGAGATAGCGAGAAGCTTGCCCTCGATATTTTACGAATCACATCATTTGGCGTAAAAAAATTGTTTATTCCCGGTTGGTTACCCCACCCACCCTATTTTTCCCTCGATCCTTGACTCTTTTATTAGGCTCAAGGAAGGCTTTATCCATTGTCTCATTTTTGACCTTTCCGCACAAAAATAATGTTGACAGTGGCTTTCAAAAATAATTAAAAAAATAAATATTATATATTATAATAATATACTACCTGCCTGTGCAATTTTTCATGAACATGTAACCAGAAACAAACAATTTTTTACAACTTGCACATGTCCTAAATGGGCCGGGAACCCGTAGGCAAACAATTAATTTAAACATATTTTAATTAGCCAAGATGTTTACCCGGCTTTTTTTATTGTTTTTACAACAATATAAAAACAACATGAGCTCCACAGAGTCGCGCCAACGCTCGCCTGTTTTACATCATTCTATTTAATAAGCAATTTTAATCAAAAGCCTAAGTTAAAAAGGGGAATAACTCCAAAAATATAGCTTCCGGAATTATGCCTCTTGTCTTGCGCCATGTCTTAATTATTGCGTGTTCCAAGAGTCGCGTTAATATCTGTGAAAGTGTTTGAGTAATTGGATATATTAAAGTTTTTTTGCACGACAACGACGACGAGGCCGTCGCGGCGATCATTATAGCTCGAGTTTACAATGTTACGACTGTCTTGTTACAGCGAACATTTATTTTCGAAACGGCTTCCAATAACTTCCCTATATTTCAACTCGATAATGAGACTACCTCATTATTAAGACAGATTTTTCGGGTGATCTCAATATCAGGCTTTTACTGTATACATAAAGCTGTTTAGTTCATAGCTCGAATGACAACTTTCCGTCCACAGGGTTGAATTCGATATCATGCAAGACAGCTTCTGAATCATACGTTTTCAGTCCAAGCATTCTTAGCGCATCTTTACATTCATCATCAATAGTTTTGACGTAGTTGAAAGGAAGGCTCGTTCTGTATTTAAATGGACCAGAAAGGTTAGTGAATTCTACCGTTCCATTAATCTTACCGACCATCTGAGTCATCAGAAACTCGTCTGATTCATCTAGTAAATCCATTCCGATCATTTTATACAAAATCTTAGCCTTTTCTGCGTTACCATAGATATCCTCATACTGGAGAAGTAAAACACGACCTGGGAACTTCGTCTTCAAGGTCATACCCATCACTAAATCATCCGCGATTCGTTCGCAATGAGCTTTTGCATCGTTAACAAATGCGTCAAAGTTTCTCATCTTTATTGGAAACCAATCGGTATGGAACTGACTGTTAAATGTTCCTCTCGGGTCTCTGAATAAATGCACAATGACCAAGTTCGGATGGTTATATAACAGTAACGCGGCATCAGCCAAAGACATCCTTAATACCTTGACCACACGGTATTTGGTCGGCAGACATTTTTTTTCAATTCCGGCTAGGCAATCCTTATCGGTTAAATGGTGTGTTCTACATTCGTCCACAGATTTCCACTTTGGACCTTAAATGGAGGAATATATCTGTTATAATGTACAGTAGCAATGTACAATAACACACGGCAATATCCAATACATTAAGATGGAGGCCCAAGTAGGGGCAAACAATTACTGTACTCCTTATGTTCGATTATTCCAATTTTTCAGTCTGAATCAAGGACTCCAAAGCAAGTACAACTACAGTATCAGTAACAGAATACCATCAAGATATTGAGTCCTGAAGGATATATGACATTTTTACTCCCTTATGACCTTGACCTTTGATCCAATGACTTAAAATTCTACATGGGTCATGTTATCAATAAGTTTTGTCATCTAGTAAAATATGAGGACTCAAGCAGAGAAAAAAAACATTTCCCATGAGTGTTTAGAATGTGAGGAGTTTTCTAATGAATATTATTTTTACATATTTTTCTTATTTTTGACTTGTGAAATATGGATTTCTACTTTGAAGGGTGGTAAAGGTACAGTACTAAATCTTCACAAATGTTGAATAATCTTTTTACATTTGCACGGTTAACTGCGCTGGGTTGAATTTAGCCGATTAATGTAGTACAGTGCAACCTTTCCAGAGCGACCTTCTCTTGAGCGACAACCACTTATAACTACAACAGTCATGATTTTTTTCTCCACTGTACGATTTAACTATTAATTTAACCTCTCTAGAGCAACAACTTCTCAACAACAACCTAATTTTGCTTCTCCCATAGGGTGCAGCTTTTGGAGAGGTTGCACTGTAATAGACATGTTTTCAGCTCCTAAAATATTATGAAAGACGTCAGATTGTATGACTTACCTGAACAACATCTGAGCAATGACAGGCGGACTTTGTCAGAATGTTTTTGAAATCTACAGTCGAAAATATCGGACAAATACATCAAACTTGAATTTAAAGCGTCTGACCTAAATAAAATAAAAAATAAACAAATCATCACACATTTTCCTTTGACATTCTTTAACCGGTAAGTTTGGCCTAATATTAACGATTCGTGCAATATTCTTTCAATGAGACTCCCGTCGCCAAGGACTGTCCGTAAAGTTCGTACACAAGGACTGCCGTAAAGTTCGTACACAAGGGATGTCCGTAAAGTTCGTACACAAGGGCTGTCCGTAAAGTTCGTGCAAAATTTGTTAACAAGGCCTGTCCACAAAGTTCGAATAGAAGGGCAGTCCCCAAAGTTCATATACATGGGGTGTCCGTAAAGTTCGTATAGAGGGACTGTTCACAAAGAACTGTACAAGGGATGTCCGTAAATTTGTTTAAAAGGAATATCCTTAAAGTTCGTATGGAAGGCTGTCTGCAAATTATTATACAAGGGTTGTCCGTAAAGTTTGCATACAAGTTTGAATGCACGTTCATCACATAGTATTATATAAATTATACATTTGTTAAAAAGACTAGTATTTTATCCATATCCAATAATTTCCCGAGGATTTCTGAACGGAATCAACTCAAAGCATAATTTGAATTCAGTTCTTATAAAATGTCAAATCTGTGTCTACTCAGACCTCAACATAAAGACGGTCTTCAGGAATAGTATAAGATCGGGCTAAATGTAAAAAGTTAAAATATCGAGAACATATCAGAGAATTCTTGTAAGTGGTCATTATAATGAGGTGGTCTGAACATCGAAGTTGTCGCTAAAATCGGTGTAAAAAGCATTATAGTAAATTTCACATAACGACCACATCAATATTACGACCATCTTGTTATGACGAATACTTATTTTCAAACGGGCTTTCAATAATTCCCCGATAATACAACTTGATGATGAGGCCACATTATCATTACGACCGAGTTTTCGGGTCCTGAAGGTGGTCTCATCATCGAGGTTTCATTAATTTTGTATCAATTACTAATCCATCTATCCATCCGTCCGTCCGTCCGTCCGTTCGTTCGTTCTTTCATTCATTCATTCATTCATTCATTCATTCATATGCTCAAAGAGTAAGTTATTTTATCTTTACCTACCTGTATTCACAATAGGGCTTCATACAGTTACACAACTTTGATCCCTTCGTGTAACTGAAAACCCATAACTTATGTAGGGGCTCGTAGAAATAAAATGTGTCGCTCCTGTACCCTAAAATCTTCCCCAGAAAAGTAGATCCAGATCGCATGTACGTGTTGATAAAAATCAATTTAGTAGAATTCTCGCCGTCACCTTCATAAGAATTTGCTTTAAACGATAATGGTTCACTTTTTGATAGTTCATTGTCCGTAAGGAAGCCCGATTTGGCAACAGGAAATCCCAAGTGTAACAACTTCCAAACGACTAAGCATATTATGACCATTATAAATCCGTTAGATAAATTTCTGTTGTTTATATTTGATTTCATATCAACAATAATTAATTTTGTATCTCAACAAAGTATAAAAAACAAAGTGTTAAAATAGTTTCAACTCTTTTAACTTGTTGAACAAGATTTTCGATGAACACTTAAATTTATACCTGATATGTCACTAACATGATATTTCGTTTCAGTTCAGTGGCAAAATACTAGTTTTAATAAATGTATATTATTTCGATCAGTGAACCACAACCGTTTGCTATACGCACAAAAGGTATCGAATTACTATACCTCTACATACAGTAAAAACCCAGAAAATCCGGCCCTTTCCGGACTGGGCCAAGTTTTCTACAAATTCCGATATTCAGAGAACTATTGATCATCGGAAAGAAAAAATGGAAGACTGAAAAATCGTCCGATTTTCAGAGAATTCCGGTTTCCAGGGAGTCCGGTTTATCAGGGTTTTACTGTATATGTCATGCACTGACGACTCTTTCTACTTCAATGCTTTAATTTAATTATTCAGTTTTACGCCCGTTTTCAACTGAATTTGAATTACCTGCAAGCAAATATTTAACCTAATTAGTATATCTGGATTCTGTTTTATTACTAACCCTTATTTCCCCGCACGTAAATGTCAACTTCTCCTCATTAATCATCAGAGCTGGACGACGTAACTGATTAAAACCTATCGAATTAACCAAGCTCACCCGAATACAGTAAAACCCCTGAAGACCGGACCCCTTCCGGACTTGGCCGAATGACCGCTTTTCTGAGAATCCAGTTTTCAGAGAACTATTGATTATCGAAGAGAAAAAATGAGGGTGTGAAAAATCGTCGGATTTTCATAGAATTCCGGTTTTCATGGAGTCCGGTTTTCAGGGGTTTTACTGTAAAGCATAATTATCCCGACATGATACTGAAGTGGAATGCATTTTCTTCATTATTTTTTCAATTTATATACATTCAATGCCAACACATGGGACATGCGTGTAGGATATTCCCTCACAATCTGCATTGTTTCCGGTGCTACAACTGCGCATGCGTTCTGCGGTGCCATTTCCGCATGTGGAACTGCAGTCACCTTGATACCAATGTGACCATGCTGAAATATACGAAATAAACAATAATTATATAATAAATAAATATATAAATAAACTTACTTTACAAAGAAGAGGCTCTCAAGCTTTTGTTCTGTGAAATAATTGTATTGGCATCTGTTGACTTGTACTGTTAATCAGGGCGTCATATTTCAGTACATTTCAGCCATGAAAATACTTGACAGAATTATACTACAATCATCTTTAGTTAGAGTATTTCGGATGAACGCTGAGACTGAAGGCCGGAAGTGACGTAATCCAAGTTTCCATGTAACTGCAATCACATAAATATTTACTTGGGCACGGTCCTAGAGAACATTCGTGGGTTTCAGTTTTGTCCCCAGAACACTGTTTCCCGCCACCAATCGGCGCTGGATTCGAGCATGACCTGTCTCGTGTTATCGTTCCAAGGTCACATGACGTAGAACATTTAGACCACGTGGTCCAATCCGACCAACCACCGTCGGCTAAAATGAAATGTGATCATGCAGTTGAGTGGAATAGCTTACAGTTAGTTGGTCTGTTTATGTGAGATTTAGTTTGGATATAAGTTTTAGTTTAGTATCCCAGCAGACTATTGTTTATTACTCAAAATTTACGTACATCTTACCTAATAACATAAAATAGAAAAAGGTACAGCTTTAATCAAGATGAATACGCGTATATAAGAAGGGTTGTTTTTATACACAACCTGTACATGACGTCATTCGACAGCTGTCTTGTTTATCAGATATCCCTGCGCAGTTATGGCCGCCATGGGACGGTGCTGGTTTATTACATAATCGTGTCGAAG
This sequence comes from Lutraria rhynchaena, assembly GCA_008271625.1. Lineage (NCBI taxonomy): Eukaryota > Metazoa > Mollusca > Bivalvia > Venerida > Mactridae > Lutraria > Lutraria rhynchaena. The sequence goes on from VIBL01000287.1 coordinate 174,663, forward strand.
TCATGTGACCGGAACCACAGGTGACTGAACACGCACTCCATGCGCCCCAACTTCCCCATTGGCCATCGACTGGAATTAAATAATACCAAAATGCCAAACAACTCACGAAAACCCTGTGAGCGCTTGGTGTGCTTCATTTTTTCCGGAAAAAAACTTATCAACGTGGTACAGATTAAGTAAAGATGGATTGTAAAACCTCACATTGAGACTATTTCAGTATTATTATTACCAATTTATCATAAATATCACTTCTCTACAATTCTTCTGTATAGAAAACGAATTTCTTTGATCTAATATGTATTCTATAAATTGTGGTTTTACCGTAACGTTTGGTTTTGTTTTTACTATTATTTTCATTCCTGAGTGACAAAAATGAAAGCAACATGGGAAGTAACTGTGATAAAAGAATAAAGGGGAAGTAACTCTTCTGAAACCTTAATATGGAATGCATTACTGTCAAACCCGTGCTTACGGCCACCTCCGAATAAGAACCACTCCAAGAAAGGCCATTCTTTGAAAAAAATCGTCACTAATTACTCAGAACAAACTGATCTCTGGATAGAGGCCATCTGTCAATAAAGGCCGCATTGTATCTTTCCCAAGGGTGGTCTTTGTTCACAGATTTGGCTGTGTGTCGTCGCATAATGTCAATTGATCAATTGAATCGCAATAAACAGGTAGAACGTGAGGTAGACAATAACAATCACCTGGACATGTTGAAAAGACGCAAGTTGCAGTTCTTGATGAACTTCCGGTGCAGTTATGTCCGCCATATTGTGGTGCTGGGTTTGAGCATGTTCGGTGGCTTGTGCGATGACCTTGACCACAAGTTACCGAGCAAGAGCTCCAGGCACTCCATTCCTGCCATTTTCCATCGACTGGAAAGGCAATATGCCTTACATGTATATGTTTTGTGTGACATCAACTAAACATTGACACCCAGTATCATTTATACGATTCATCGTAAAAGTGATTGAAACAGAACAATGTAACAAATATCGGTGTCATGACTCGGGTTTCGACTGGCATTCGAAATACAACATTGAGCGGGACTGGTACCAACGCACAAAATATCAATTAGTCTGCTAAACAGGATAAAACATGTTCCCAACAAATTGTACCAGTCGAATAGACTACAGTCAAACTTAGGAAAAAAAGGCCACCCTCGAGAAAAACACAAGATGGCTTTTATTTACAGTTGGCTTTTATTCGGAGGTCAGTTTGTCAGGTGGCCGCAAACACAGGTTTGACTGTAAATGTGTCCAACACAATAAACATTTGACATACTTGGACATGATGGCTGATGACAAATTGATTGTTTACTAGCGGATCCAACACATGTGTGACCTCCGTTAGATGGCGCTGGATTGTTGCAGTAGCGTCTACTTGTCACGTGACCAGTTCCACAAGTTACTGAGCATGCGCTGTAAGAACTCCACGATCCCCAGTGTCCATTTACGGCTATTGAATAATCAAAGAGGTATTGATTGCAATATTTTGCTCAAATTTGAAATTTTCCTTCCGCGATTTTTTTAGTATTTTGACTGAGCAACGGTATCATGAAAAAGTGTTCTGTAAACATTTTCAATAATTACATTATAACCGTGATGGACTGTATTTAAGTTACATATAATCAATGAATATAAAACAACCTGATGGCTTCGATGTGGTTGTTACTTGTGTATGACAATTGCCTCTTCTCAATGTGACGTCATCAATGGCGATATCACCTTGGTAACTACTTCCCACCACGCCCTCAAACACAAGATGCGTTGTTAACCTCGATGCAGGTATGTTTATGCATGCATGCTGCCAGGCATTTATTGAACCTACAAACAATTGTAGACTTGTAAACACATGAACAATGATATATAGTCTTAGTGCATTTTAATCACCACAATATTAAGAGCGATATTCCTTTTGGTCTAGTTCCGAAGAGAATTCAGTCATAATATCGAGGTTTTAATATGATGGTCCAGAGTCCATAAAGGGGAATAAACAACAGCCTAACAGCATTGATCCTTATGGGGGTCAAAGTGTAGAATTTTACTTTTCTTTTTGAGGGAATTTGAAACATCGATACAGTAGAACACGGTTATAGCGAATTACTTGAGACGAGAATAATTACCTAATTATATCCATATTTCACTATATTCATAAAATAAAAGTGGACGTCTCAATTCTTCAATGTAATCGATTCTTCGCTATATCCAAGTTCATTATAACCGTGTTTTACTGTATATTTACTATGCGTGCGTTGAAACACAGGTGTTCCAAGAGACGTTCCGTGTTCGAGGTAAACTTTAAGCGACCCAGTCGAGGCTCCGTATGAATGATACCAGAATGAAACATGTTGGACTTCGTTGGTTGAGAATGAAAGTGACTCCAGTAGGGCGTGTTCATTTGGTCTCCTTGGCGACGAAGTCTCGATGTACACATAAGATCCTATTACAAAAAGAAACAATCATGAAACGTTTAGTTTTCGGTTCTGAGAAGCAGTATGCGGCTTTATTTGAGTAAATAAAAAGCCAACATGCGTACAGGACCCGAGGTTATAAAACTTAAGAATGGTCTCGGAGCTCAAATCCTATATATTGTTTTTTAATGTTTCAAAGTTGATTATGATAAGACAATAAAGATATTATTGATACATTATTCTGACAGCATAATTGACCTGAATATGTATTTAAACATATTTTAGAAAAAACATGATTATCATAAGACCGTACCAGTATTACACATTAGGCCTACTGACGACCTGTTACTGAAAAAAAGTTGCACTTCTAAAAGAGTCTCGTAGATTTGGCCAATATAATGTTATGGGATATTTGATGCACAAAATGCAGCAATGATTACCTAGTCCAGATGTATGATCTTCCGAAGGTCCGGTTGCAGTGGAAACAGTGCCTCCCTTATGCCTTGTCCAATCAAAATTGTCCCTTGGGGAACCGAGGTTTTTAAAACCACATAATGACGTATCGAAATTACATGACACCAAATCCACCGTTAATGGCGAAAGTGACGTAGCTATGTTTGAACAGCTGTGACCGTGAAAGACCGTGACGTCATCAATAGCTATTTCTCCAACAACGCCACTGTGTAAAACCTTCACTTCAAAAATAAGTTCAAGAGACCCAGAGAACGACGGAGATACACAAACGTGTGTCCAATGAACGATACCGTGAACTGTAAAAGAAGCATTGATACTAAGAATAGCAACATCATACTATAAATAGTAACATCATACTATAAACAGTAACATCATACTATAATTAGTAAAATCATGCTATAAATAGTATCATCACACTATAAATAAAAACATTATAGTAACATTGATGACTAAAATAGTAACATTGATACCATAAATAGTCACATTATTCTATAAATAGAATAGTACTTCATAATGAATTGTAACATTAATTCTGTAAATAGAAACACCATGCTTTAAATAGGAACTTCACACCATAAAAGTGGCATCTTTTAACTTACCTAAGCGTGTGAACAAGGGGATGGTTGCGTATGAGGTTTTGGCTGATACGCTGAAATTCATGGCTGAATTTCCACTTCCGGATATTGAATACCAAAAACCGATCGATGTATAACCCAGTAATCCGGTCATTACCGGGGAATGTAACGTGGCTTTATCACCAACAATGTTGACTGATGACGTCTTGACGTTATACACGTGACCTTTGAATTGAAAGACATAAAACAATGAAACACATTGATGAACGACTGAATGTACAAAATATTTCGCGCTGTTTAACATCAAAAGAACTATTTATTGATATAAAGCTATAAATAACTTGCTTGAGAATTTATTACAGTCAAGGGAGACGGTTCTTTTCGCTTGAAGGAATGAGATTAAAACAGGTACCTCGTCCTCGAGTGTTTAACGTATGATCAGTATTCGGCTGTGTAACCAAGGAAACGGTTTGTCGATTCCAGTGCAGGCGTCGGTTTGTTGAAGCAATACTCGTGTAGTTGCAGGAATTATACTCGAATGTGCACGTGTAATTTTTGAAGTGGTATGTATCCACTTCAAAAAATAAGAATAAAAGAAAGTGACATCTGAATGTTTATATCATATAACATGTAATGTCTTTTTACCTATCATACATCGAGTAAGCAACTTTACTGACGACACTAGATTTTTTTAATTTGCGGATCAAAGTAAATACATCAGTTATTTTATATGTTCGGAAAATGATTATGTTGCAAGCAAAAATGTCAGCTTAATAATTCATATTTCGGTAAGATTTTAGTGTATGCATAATGAAATTTTTGGATAAAATGTTTTGATGACTTACGGATGAATCCAGACGCATGCGCAAAGCACGCAATCAAAAGAATGCTACCTGTAAGAATAAGGCGAGATATTTACCAGCATTATTCAACAAAATGAGCATATTCAACAATCATTCGTCTGATCTATCAATCAATCAAATCATAGTTGTATCAATCGATATACATGTATATCAATATCAAACTAATCATTCATTCAGTCAGTCAGTTAATCAAACTATCATTTAACCATCCACCCCACCCAGTCAGCAAATTAGAAAGTCAATCAATCAATCAATCAATCAATCTATCAATCAGCCAAATACTATTAACCAACCAGTCAGTAAATTAGTTAGTCAATTAATTTATCAATCTACCAATCAATCTACCGATCAATCTACCAATCAATCTACCGATCAATCTACCAATCAATCAATCAATCAATCAATCAATCAATCAATCTTTAAATCAATCAATCTTTAAATCAATCAATCTTTAAATCAATCAGTGACAATTTTATGAGTTCATGTACATTCTACATCTAAAGGGAAGATCCGACCACTAAAGATTTTAAAATCTACAAGAATCGTGCGGTCAAGTTACTGCACTGACCTTCAATGATAACATTCTACAGAAATGAGTCCATGATTAATATACAAACGTTTCATCCAAATTTACAAAACAAATATTCTAGCGTTCATTTTACATCGAATTTTCACTTACAATTCATCGTGAGACCAACTACTGATTAATTAATAGTAATTAGTCTGATTTCGTGTTTGTGAATTTTTTTAACATAAAGAGAGGCTTTAAAACCAAAATAATAAAAATAAACGTACGTAGAGTTCGTTCCATGGCCACGTTCTTTACACGCTCTTATCAAGAAATATTTATGTTATCTATATTTAGAAAGCATTTCGGTTAATTCCGACTATTTCCGGTACCTTCCGCTTTAAAAGTAAACACCATAGGTCTAGTGAACATCACTACGTTGAGTGACAGCATAGACTATCGAAATATAATCGACTGCATTACAATATGTATAGAATATACAGAAAGTCTGCTACACACCGTTTTTACCTACGTAGCATGTTCGTTCGTGCACAGATACTATTTCTATGTAATAGGTACACAATCTGACTTTCAGACGTCGTATATAAAGTTAATCCTAAATCTTGGCCTCGTTCACATGACGTCACATACACCGCAAACCCAACAATATAGCTTCGTTTTGGTACCAGGACTTCATTTACATAGCAAATCCAACAATACCACCTCGATCTGATAACATGACGCCATGTACAAACAAAACCAACTGTATTGCTTTAATCCGGTAACATGACGTCATAGCAAACGCAACAATACAACCAACCTCGTTTTGGTATCATGACGTCATGTGCTAGCAAAACCCAACAGTATAGCCTCGTTATGATTTCCGAACATCAAGTTCATCTTAGGGGCTATTCAGATTCGATCTGTGTTTATGTGTACAAATAAAGGTGAACAGTATTCAATTATGGGTTGAAGACTATATGACCTTTGACATTTCAAAAGTCTGCAAGAGAAAAAAATCATGGAGAGCTTTATTGTTATTTCATTTCTTTATTTTTATTTATTACTTTACACAATCATTCAGTATACAAGCATGTTCATCATACGGACTACCAGGACAATCAGACGGTATCCCGGTACTACAGTTACGTTTTAATGACGCAAACCCGCGACCACACGTTACACTGCATGCCGAAACTTGTTCAAATGGTAACCAATCTGAAAATATACAAATAGTAACCAATCTGAAAAATATATGTAGTGGCCAGTCCGAAAATATAGATAGTAACCAGTCTGAAAATACTAATAGTAACCATTCTGAAAATACTAATAGTAACCAGTCTGAAAATATAAATAGTGACCAGTCTGAAAATACAAATAGTAACCAGTCTGAAAATACAAATAGTAACCAGTCTGTAAACAGAAATAGCGACCAGTCAAAATATAACGTAATAACGAAAAGGGAAAAAATCGGATGGACATACATGGACATTCCACCAAATAGCATGCTCCTGAGTCTTTTCCGAAAGCGGAGCATTCTTGACCGCCATTTTGTGGGGCTGGGTTGTCGCACTTCCGATGACGATCACGTGTTCCGTTTCCACATGTCTGACTACATACTCCCCAAGTTTGCCAGGTACCCCACCCACCATCAACTGAATAAATACATCAATGAATGTATCGGTAAAATTATCACAATGCCAAACGACATTACAACAAAATGTATCCGATCATTTGTATGATACACAAGTGTACGACCATTCCCACAAGTTCAATTATGTACAACGAAGGAGGAAGAAGAAGAAAATGAATAAATGTACTCGTCAAATCTCGTCAGCACGATGTTTGCAGAACCGTTGAAAATATTTAAAAAGTTGGTGAAAATTGTTGTGTGTTCCGTGAGAAAAACGCGTTTGTGAAACTTGCTATTGTTAAAATATTTGTTCATAAATCACTCATTTTACCAGGACAAGGTCCTCCATTACACGCAACTGTTTCCACTGAACTTTCATTTCCGCAATCTACGTCATTTCCGGTACTACAGTGTCTTATTCTCGTCGTATTTCCGGAACCGCAGGTCACGTGACAGTTTCCGTAAAACCATTCAGACCATTCTATTGATAGACATACGCTGAGTATTACCGACATATTAGTCCGTGTATCTACATTTTATATAAAGGCTTCCAATTTCTATCTTTGTATGAATTCTTAATGATCAGGCTAAAAGAAGTGCCAAATGATTACTTAAAAATTACTGTAAATAAATTAAAAATGAAAAAAAAATCAGGAATATATGTACCTTCATACATTCATTCCGATCATTTTACAAATGCGTATGAATTCAGTGGTATGGTTTAGATCATAATTGAAAAGTAGTCCCAATAATCAAGCTTATATCAATATTTTTTAAAATTTTCCTACAGTAGTTTTACAAAGAAGAAATCAGTCACCTGGACATAGAAAGGTATACAACCTACCTGGACATGTGACACTATTGCACGTTTCCACTTCTGTCATATCACCTGTACAGGATTTCCCGCCATTTTGTGGAGCAGGATTGTCACATGACCTATCACGTGACCTTGTACCAGAATTACAGCTAACAGAACATGGTGTCCACGTTTGCCATTCGGACCATTTTCCATTGACTATAAAAATATTTAAAAACGTTCTTATTATTTCAAAAAAAAATGATATAACAATTATTCATCGTTACCTAGTTACCGTTCAAGGCAAAAAACAAAAAAAAATTCTGATGGCAAAAAACAACAAAGCTAAAACATATTAAGATTCTTGGAATTTTGACGTCATCGGTCGTCACCTGTGCATGGATTCTGCTGGCATGCGCTCTGTCTAGTAGAATTCCCCTGACACGAAAGTCCATTATTCTGTGGGGATGGGTTATTACATAATCTTGAACTAGTCATGTGACCGGAACCACACGTCACTGAGCATGCGCTGAAAGAGCTCCATTCGGCCCAGTTACCATCAACTTAAAGAGAAAATAATCGTCATGAATAGAAATTTAACTTTCAATTTGTCAGGATGAAATTTTGTAAGTTTTGATAAAACATTTTTTTAAGTATTGTTCTACTCTACATGCCTAACTAGATTCTCTATAAGGTGGACACATACAGATTTGGAGTTTAAAAAGGTAAACAATGATTTTTTAATGCAATATTATTTGTACATGACATTTTTCTTTGTGAATTCAACGTATGCAACAGGAGAATTAAAAATAATAATAATAAAAATGAGTAGATAAGATTAAAATTACAATTATTCGCAATTAAGTTGAGTGCTCTTATTTTGTAAAATAATGATCACAATTAATTCTACAAACAAATTCAGTAAATTTAATCATTCACTCATATGTTAATAGTTTACATAAACCAGATTTTCCCTACATACATGTATGTTATGAGCATGAAGTAATCCAGCTACGTGGATTTTTTCTATTTTGCATTTTGTTGTTGTTGTTTTCTTGATTTTTGTATTAAATATTCGTAAAACATGTCCAAATACCGGGACACGGCCCTTCGTTACAGGGCACGGTCTCCATCCCAGGCCCTCCACAATGTACGTCACTTCCAGTACTACAATGCCTCACTCTGGTTCTGGTTCCATTACCACAACTCACCGTACAGGGATCCGAATACCAGTGTGACCAATATCCTGTTGAAAAAAGAATAAAATTTCAATAAGGGGTGTTCAAAAAATTAATGACACATGTGAGCAGTCAAATAAAGTCAAAACTGAATAAATGGCAAACTTGTTAACTTTTTTACTTTAATTAATATGATAAATTTACTAAACATTAGAATAAAGGTCAGTGGTAGAAAAAAATTCAGGCCAGAAAAAAGATCATGTTTTTGGTTACTCCACCTTTTGGCACCAAAGTACGAAACTATTTGAGGACGAATCTTACCTTCAAAGTGCAAAAGGCAAAAGGAACAAAATGTAAAAGAAATTTTGAGACCTACCAATCCTATTACTTGGTAAAACAGCTAAAACATGATTATTTTTCTTGCCTTATAAAGTATAATTTAGCAATTATAATTAAAGTGATTAAGAAGTGTTTTTGCAATTGATGAGATTAATGCTTACCCATTACGTTAGTAGTTTGTAGACTGATACTTGTTGTTTTTAATGTTGTTTTTGTTTGTGTAGCTTGTGTCGTTCGTGTTGCTGGAAAAAACATACAAAAGTATGCTATATGGAGAATCACTCAACCTTAACCTTGAAGCTGCGGCCTCTTTGTTAAAGTCCTAAGTATGGTTCCACACACAGAAAAAATGAATTGTCTACAGATAATTATTGAATATACCAAGTTCAGTCCAACCCTTGAAAACTGTACCCCTTCCGGACTGTTTCCCGAGAATTATTGTTCATAGAATAGAAAAAATGGGACTTGAGAAATCTATACGTACAGGAAGTTGTTGAGGTTGGAGACATTGATGACGTCAACGCTGACGTCATAGTTGAAACCAAAGTAGATTTTGACGGTGACGTGCTGGTAGAGGTCGCTAAGGTTGCTGCAAATAGTTTTAAAATGTGACAAATAAAAATGTATACATAAAATAAAGACTCAAAACCTTTCACGAACTAAAAGTGACAAATGTTGAAGCATAAATGACTGTAAGATACTATAAGATATACATTGTAAAATTTCATCATTCGTGTACAACAACTTATAAATTAGCGATGCATTAGAACAGTTCCAACCAAAAATTTTGTGAGAGATTATTCAAAGTACGAATATTTCTGAGGCGAAAAAAAACAACATAAAACTGTTTTTTACTCTGACGGCCCTACGATTGGTCAGTTTCAAATTTTTTAATCAACCAATCATATTTCTGTCTTTGCTCTTTAGTGATTGGTTTATTGGTAGTGTATCATACGTACAGGGTAATGGCGTTGTACTCAATGTACTGCAGTTGCCTCGTTCTAGTTTTACGTCATCAATGCCAAGGTCACCGTTGTAACCATTACCAACCTCGCCCGTAAACACGATATGTGAATTGCTGTTTGAAGACGGGAGATCTACGCATGCGTAGAGCCAGTCTCGAGATTTTGAACCTAAAATGAATTTTTTTGCATATTGCTTTATTTAACTAATACTGTTTTTTTCACAATTCATTAATATTACGGCCCACATTTTCCCATACAGTGCTGCCGATATATTATCACATTATTAAAAAAAAATAAATAAATAATATTGCTACCTACCGACTCAATTCTTTTGGCCATGTAACCAGAAACAAACCTATTTTTAGGCCTTATTATGTTCTATTATATTTCCGGAGTGTGTACCAAAGAAGAAATTACCAGTACTAATAGCGAAGAGTTCCGTTGAATGCGAAATCAGTCCTAGAAATGTTTTGTCCGTTAGCGTCACCTTTAGTGTGCCAACGCTACTTCCGTAGGCACTATACCAAAATGTAAGTCGCTGAACTCCCTCAGGGCTGAAGGCGGGGGACTGTAAGGAGGCGGTGTCCCCAAGGACGCGTGGTGACGATGACTCAACATACATGTAGTAACCTGAAAAATACTAGAAGTAAACATTTAAAGAAAAAACATTTTTTGTCAAATTTTCATAGAAGGGTATGACCTGCCGCAACCAGGATTCGAACCCGGATCTCCGGGTTACAAGTCCAGCGCACTAACCACTGGACCTCAGCCGCTTTGCTAACAGAACAAAAACTGATAAGTCATTTTGTGATACTCCTTGTCTGTCCGTCCGTCTGTCTGTACAAACGAAAAGGTGGTCTCATTATCGAGGTTTTACTGTATATTTCTTACCATTCCCTGTGGTATGGTCCCCGTAGGGACCTGTAGCGGTTGACTGCGTGCCACCCTTGTGCCATATCCAGGAGAAATCATCTTTTAAACTATGGTAACCGCATATGCTTGAACTCTCAAAATCACATGACACTGAAACATGATAAATATGTGAATGAGGCCATCCTTTAAAAATGTTAGTTTGCAGTCACGTTACCAACTCATTAAAATAATTCCCGCTTCAAACAATTTTTGACAATTTTTTTTTGTTTATTACTTCAGATTTTCGTTCCTGTACCAGCATATTATATGACAGAAATAATGCCTACCCACCTACCTATCTAACTACTGCTAAAAGTTAGGTCAAGTAACTGCAAACCATCATTTTTGCGGTTGGTCTGACATGAATAGATAAAAAGTACTGTGCAACCTCTCTTAAGCAACACCCTTTGGAAGTAACAAAATTATGTTGTTGTTGAGAGGTTGTTGCTCTAGAGAGGTCAAATTAATAGTTAAATAATACAGTGGGAAAAAGTCGTGCTGTTGTTGAAGGGAGGTTGTTGCTAAAGAGAGGGCCGCTCTGGAGAGGTTTCACTGTACAGTCAAATTCCTGAGAACTGACACCCACAAAACAAATCTCACTTAACATACAAAATACATTACCCAAGCAGTACTGTATACAGAATTTATGTAAATAAATTGTATGTGATAGCACTGGCCCGATAAGCTCAGTTGACTTGCAAGCAGGAGGTCGCTGGTTCGAGCCCCGCATCGGGAACTTTGCTTTTGGATAAGATGGATGGTTTTGGTTTAGTAATCACACAATCTACAACATGTGAGCAAATATTTGGGACCGGCCATTGTGTTTGGATCAGGGTATGAGATTAGGATGAGAAATGTAATAGTATAATTAAATATATTCACCTTCACAAAAAACGTAATTACATTCCATCCTCTGTACATTAGATCCCGGACATCCGAATGACGAGCAAGCACGCAGACGTTCACGCGTAGCATTTCCACAAGTGTGAGAACAGGACGACCACGCGCCCCATGTTAACCAATGTTCTGGAATTAAACGCATTTTAAATTCAATTTGTGCGAATTTATTTATTTTACAATATATGCAAATCATTCATCCCATATTTTTTTCGGCGTAACTGTCAGATATCAAATTTGACCTATATTTCTTGGCATGACGCATTAATGATTCAGTGGAAATTCCACATTCTATTGGTTAATTTTATTAGGGCGGAAAATGACGAAAGTGTTGATTTTCCTCCATTTTTGGAGAAGTTGTAGGCTCCTTGTGGAAGGGTAAGTTAGTATTGATAAGTATACAGTCAAGGAAAGCTGGTTAGATGAACCGGTCGCCGTATATAACTGAAAAAATGGTTGAAAACGGCGTTAAACACAGTGACAAAAAGTCACATAAAACAAACAAACAAACAAACAAACAAACGGACATTTTTTATAAATGTGTTTAATTCCAATTGGTCTTTCTGTCGGAAGTATGTTCGGTCCTTTACACCAATAATATGACAATCCTCTCACTTCAAAGCCGTTGTTAACTCGAGTTTGACTGTACACAAAAAAAACAAAGTACCGTATCATCTATTTTTACGGATAAGAATTGGTTTTATCATGAACGTTTGCAAAATGGTTACCCGATGGCAGTGCATTACAACTCCCAGTGTCCAGTATGACGTCATCAATCGCTATGTCACCATGGAAATCATTGCCAACTATGCCCTCGAATACGACTTTCGTAAGACCAATAATTTTAGGGATTTCAAAACAGCCTTTTTTCCATACGGTATCATTGATCATGGCTGAAACAAATAAAATACATGTATACGCAGATACTGATTTAAGCAAAAAAAAAAAAACGCCTCTAGTCAAGAGAAATTTGTTTTTTAATGAAAAAAAAACGAAATTTTGAATAATTGCGCTTCTGACATTTGACAAAGCAAAAGGCTGGACAAGTTTGAAATCCATGTACTATCAGTCACATCGGTATCAATACAGTGCAACCTCTCCAGAGCGGCCCTCTCTTGAGCAACAACCTCCCTCCAACAACAGTATGTTTTTCCACTGCAGGATTAAACTATTAATTTGACCTCTTTAGAGTAACAACCTCTCAACAACAACAGCATAATTTGGAATCTTCCAAAGGGTGTTGCTTTGGAGAGGTTGTACTGTACAATCTGTCGCGTCCACAATACATGTATTAGTAACGTAAGAACTGGGCTTGTTCCAACACAATCCATCGTCATGAACAACCCCAGTTGTGAGGACGTTAACCTTTTTGTATAGAAAAACACAAAATGTAACAACCACCTTGTAATAGCGACCACATTTTTTCAGTCCGGCTTCAAATAACTCTCCTACAATTAAACTTGTTTTTGAGAACACCTCATTATCACGACCGATTTTTCGGCTCCCAAAGGTGGCTCTCATTATCGAAGTTTTACTGTATTCTCGACTTTCAGCTTCGTTAGAAATTATAATCCATTTATCGACTAATAGGTAACATATGTTTGAACTTTTATAAAGTAGGCCGAAGCCTCGGTGTGTCTGTTAATGTACCCTAATCCTAAACGTGTCCATACCTCGTGAATCCTGATACACCGGGGATCCAAGAATGCTCCCAGACTCTGTTAAATGCTCCAGATAAACTTTAAGGGCGCCAATGGAACTACCGTATGTGTTATACCAGAAACGTAATCTTTGATGACCATCTGCTACAAACGGCGGGGATTCAAGACGGGCGAAGTCACCTCTTACACGCGGTGATGATGTCTCGATGTACATATAATAGCCTATAATTAGACAATCATTTTTGTATGGTTCACACAACGAATCTGTCTAAAAACTACAACTGACTATTACTAAATATTTTATTCAAAGATAACCTCTTGTTCCTACAATTTAATAATGGTATAATACAGACATACATCTTTTTGGTGATTCACTTTTCCGTTGTTTTTTTTTGTATTTTTTTTATTCTCAGCCACGTTTTGAAATTCTCACCTCTTCCGGTAGTGTGATCAGCCGCTGGTCCCGTGCTCGCAGAAGCGGTGGGTCCTTTGTGACGTGACCAATCAAAGGAACCAGACTTATGCGCCACATTTGTGTAGCCACACAAGGAAGCTGTCTCAAAATCACAACTCACTGTTCCAGCTACATGAATATAAAATAACACATTGTTACATTTGAATGTACACTTGTAAAATCTGTTTGAAAACACTGAATAAAATACAGTAAAACCTCATCTAACGACTACCAGAATATATAGAACTTATTATAATGACCCCTTAATTCAATAGCTGATTTAGCGGGGGAGGGGCGGAGATGACAGATGTTTTTATTATGTGTATGTGTACCTTTCACTGTCATTTCTTGTAGGGAATCGGTCTGGAGGTGACATACCGGGAGGGAGCACTGTATATAGATAAGAAAGGATTTCAAGAAAAATAAACAAAAAAAAACATTTGTAAGTGAATATTGTGGTGTTATTTTCTACAAGAAAGTTTTGATTTAGACTTCCAGTTAATCTTACCGCTAGGCGGCGACGCGGTTGATGACGTCACTATGTTCCTAGAGCAGCTTGATCCAGACTCTACGGTGACGTCATCAAGGGCTATTGCCGGGTAACCGGATGTATAAATATAGTCCGCTTCGAATGTAACAGAAACATTTCCTGATGCAGAATTTGCTATCAAACAACCATGCGTCCAATAATTGACCCGTTGACCTGAAATCATGATGGAAACAATAAATAAATAAACATTAATACAGTAAAGCAAAGTTATAAAGACTTCCTGTGGACCCGAATAATTGCTTCATTAAGTTTATATCATATTGAACTACAGTAGAACCCAGATGAATAACAGAAAAATAAAGAACAGCGTGTTGGAGGAGATAAGGACTTTACTGAATCCAATCCTTCATCATCATAACCGTGTTTTACTGTACTTAAGGCCTAAAAATATCTTGTCTCTCCTACCGGCTTTGAAAATTGAAAAGGTAGGTAGGGATTTTTTTTTTCTTTTATTTTTTTTGTTTTATTTTTTTTTATTCTAGAATATGACTGACTTTAGTTTTATCCTGCAAAAAAAGTCATCGGGTCGGCGGCAAAAAATAGGGTCAGTCGGGGTAGCGGAAACAAACTATTTTTTAGGCTAAATGGTACCATCCAGTGACTTTGTGTAAGTTGTTATGATTGTTTCGTGTCTAAATCTGGAGTTATGACCCTTTAAAATTCAAAGTGTATGTGAATACACTTGTATATTTGGGGGAAATATCATAGTCTTGAGACCTTAATGGTGCATAGGTATTACAAAAAACATGTATGGAGTAGTTGCGTTTCCTGCGAAAGAATAAATGAAATGACTGTAGAACTTGTTCTTGAAATGTGTGGATGGTACATCTAGGTCAGGCACTGTTCATAAATTTTAGCTGACGGACGTCCGATAAGCAGCGTGCGATTAAACATAATTAAACCTTCAAACAAGGTAGACAACGTGGCCTAGAGAGAGGTAGTGTCCGACCTCTGATCCGAAGGTCCTGAGTTCGAATCCCGGCTTCGACGGGTTTCGTTCATGAACTTCACAATCTCATTTTCCGAACGCAGTACTGGTGTAGCGTCCAGGAAGTGGACTCTTGCGGGATTAATAAAAGTTAAAGTGCCTGTTTCATAATCACGCTAAAATAAATAACTACACCTTCAAACAAGCCGACACTAGACACTTACCGGTTCGAATCGTAGTTTGAGACATCCCGGTGCTAGAGTCAGTCACTGTAACGTTGAGTCTTATGCTCGAAGCTCCACCGGAAATTATATACCAGAACCCAACAGCAATGGTTCCCTTCAAGCCGTCTAGTACACTGGATTGTAATATGATTTTATCACCCGGCCTAGCCAAACTGCTTGGTGGAATATACATCACGTGACCTGTGCGATATTATTGTCACGTGATAGGCGTACATTACAATGAAATATGCATAAACATTGACAATTTGTGACCAAACTAAATCCTTGTGCCTAACAGACGGAAACACAATTTACCTATTGAATTATAGTAGTCGCCTCTTTTCCGTTCAATATGGCGTCACCGGAAATCTTTAGCCTCGAAGTGGTTGATAGAAAATTTTAGGCAAATTTATTAAACGGAAAATAAATAAATATGACTTCAGATTGTTCTACCTTTTCCGGTCGTATTGTAAGTGTGATCTTTTGTAGGAAGTGACGTCATTGGACCTATTTGATGACGTAACCACGCCAATCCATGAATAACAGGGCTTGATCCATATTGACACGTCGATACCTCGAAGTTACAGGAATATTGCTTATGTTGGTAAGAGTCCACTGAAAATATAGATTTACGGGTGTTCACTTCCACATCAGTACCCCCTGCTGAGCGATTCCCTCCCCTGAACGACTGTAATTTTTTCCTGTGCTAAACATAAATGTTTTCTGCGCGTGAAATGCTCTGTTTTTGACTATGCGTGTATATTTTGGGTTGTTGCAATAAATAAACCGTTTGCATTAAAATTTATATTGTAATATGTCTAAAGACCTAAAAAATTTTCCTTCAATTAATTGATTATTTGTGTATTCTTACGCAGAAATCCTTTTGTGGCACGTGGGACTGACGTCACAAGGAATGACGTCAAGAGTAGCAATTCTGAAACAAAATGTAAAAAAATGCAATGAATGTAACGATTCGTCGCAATCAATAATTGAAAGCCCTCCCCCCCCCCAAAAAATGGAATCGAACAAAATATTCAATCCGGTCATGTCCGGATTTAAGAAACTTTACTGTGTCGCTTTGATTAAGATCATTAAGCCATTCTTACAAAAATGGTTTGCTGTTGTGCGACCAGGCGCGTAGCTGCCTATACGCGAGTACGCAGCTGAATCCACATTATTTTGACCAAAAAAAAAAATTTTTAGTAAAAAAAATGTGGTTTGAAATTCAGCCGCGTTCGCCAGATCTGATAATTACCACACTGAATGCTTTATAAATCATATAGCCTAAATCGTACACCATACCGTAGTATTTTTTTGAAAAGTTGTCGGCCTTTGCAGCTCTTCAAAATCGGAAGTTTGCACGCGCCGTATTTTCGAAATGTAAACAAATGTTTACATCGAGTTCTTAAAGAAGTCATCAGCAGAATCAGCGATAGAAAAGAGGTAATTATAACTAAAATGTTACTATGTATGCATAGTGTTTATTTGTTTCGGTCTGTTTGTTGAGTAATGACATGTTTGACCATGTCTGTGAACCGATTCTAGCGAGACTGACAACATTTTGAACTAACCAACCTGAATCAGTGAATTCATGATGCAAAATTTATGTGAAAAATTCTGGTGCATTTGTCGTATTACTCTGCATTTTTGAAATAGTTCCTTCTTGGTAGATTAGTTATATTGATACATGGATTTTATGAAAAAAACATTTCTGGTAAACACAACGCTCGTCATTTTTTTCATCTACGGAAGCGCATAAAGGTCAAAAGTATTCCGATTTCATACATGTACGGAGCCACAATTTATTCTTCCAGGTTCTAATTACGCAAGAAATATGGCACAGAAGAGAATTGACAGCTTCTTCAGCGTAGGTCCAAAAACTGGGCTGTCTGAAAAAGGCACCGATGCAACCGAGCCTAGTACATGTATGTTTACTTTAACATGCTTTTAACATAAAAAGCTACAAACAATAGTCAGTACATGTTAAGTTATACATGTATAGTTAATGATGACAACAATTGTAACTTTTAATTTTGTTTAAACTTTTCAAGATTCAAGGACAGTATGATTTCAAACTTTTACATTACATTCATTGCAATTCATGCTTTAAATATTCGAAATCAAATTGATTCTATAGATTTAGTCAATTTTATGCACCAAAAATTCTAACACTTGTCCAAGTATCGTCATATGTATTCCATATGTATATTTATAGCGCCCGGTACGTCTGGTGTGAAGGAGGGTCCTGAACCTATGACTTTAGATAAAGATGAGCTCGTGGGGATTGCGTACAGTCCCGATGACTTGTATCCTGATCCAGCAAGGTTAACAAAGGCTTCAGATGACTCGATAAAAGTGAAAGTGCTGCAAAACAACAAAGAATGGGCCAAAACTTTTAAGTTTCCGTCAAGGTAAACTGATTCTGATTCATTTGATTTAAAGATGTGAAGTTATAACGGTTGCAGATCAATAGAAAATTGTAGTTTAGTCAACCAGTATTGTATAGAAAAATACCGTTAAAATCTCTAAACACAGTCCCGAGGTCTCAAAATCGATGGTTTATGTTGAGGTCTTTTTGTGAGTGGTACATGTGGGAAAATAGACGCAAGCCCGTCTCTTACCACTCGATTGTAAACCCATATTAATATACTGCTTCTTCCACTTGTTCGATGTTTGGTTCCATTATAATTATATTAGCGCGCCATGACATGTTTACTATATAATTAAGATGAATAAAGTATAGTGAATATACTCATATATCTGATAACGTTATTGAAGTACCAGTATCATAAGTATACTAGTAAGATACTAGATATATACTATTAAAATGGAATCATTTGCTTCCCTGCTTTCCGGATTTCTACGTATTTGGTTGCAAAATTGTTCCATTTCAAGTTCGTACACTATTTCTTTATAATTTTATTATTTCAGTATTGAGTATGGAACGAAGCGTCAGTTCTCGGTAGATTGGCTAGAGAAATATGACTGGCTTCGATATTCAGTTTCCGAGAATTCAGTGTATTGTGCTCCCTGTATTTTGTTTGGTGCTTCATCTCCAAAGGAGAAAACATTCATCAATACCCCAGTATCAAAATGGTCTAACCTTGGAAAGTACATCAAGAGACATACCGAGCCTGGTTCGAGTCATCATAGCTGCTGCGCTAGTGCTAGTAGTTTTATGAAAATCATCGAAGGGAAACAAGCAAGCATTACAGCACAACTGTCGAGAAACAAAGTCGAAAATGTTGCTAAAAATAGACAGGTGCTTGGATCTGTTATAGAGGTCATCATTCTGTGCGGTCGACAAAATATTCCACTTAGAGGTCATGATGACAACAATAGTAACTTTACTGTCCTGTTGAAAGACAAGGCCAACAGGGATGAAATCCTGAAAACACACCTGTCCTCTAAATCTAAAGTTACTTACACTTCGCCTATGATCCAAAATGAATTAATCACTTTGTTGGGAAATAACATAAAAGGCAAGATAGTTCAGCAGTGCAACGATGCTATTTGTTATTCATTTCTTGCAGATGAAGCTACTGACGCGAGCACTATGGAACAAATTGCTATGTGTGTAAGATATTATTCTGAAACTGAACAGGACGTGCGTGAAGACTTTGTGGGCTTTGTGCAAGCAGAATCTACAACAGGAGAGGCTATTTTTAACAAGTTTATTGAGGGGCAGCGGGACGCAGGATTAGACATCTCCAAGATGAGGGGACAAGGGTATGATGGGGCCAGTAATATGTCTGGTTGTCATCGAGGTGTGCAAGCTCGGGTCCAGCAAGTAGTTCCCCAAGCAATGTATGTGCACTGCAAAGCCCATAGCCTTAATTTGTCAATTGTGCATGCCTGTAAAGAGGCACTCGTCAGAAACTTGTTGGACACAGTACAACAAATCGGATTTGCTTTCAAGTACTCTGCCAAACGTCTTTTAGCTTTCAAAGAGGAGCTTGGCAACGATCCCGTGGCACAGGAAGAGATGCAGAAGAGAACACGTCTTCAAAGTCTGTGTGAGACGCGATGGGCTAGTCGGGTTGACGCACTTTACACTTTCAAAGCTGCATACACATCAATTGTAAGTGCACTGGAAGTGCTAGAACGAGAGGGAGACTCAAAAGCACGGAGCTACAGATGCAGTATCCTTGGGTTCGACTTCATCATCTCTCTAGTTGTGGTTGAATTCGTCCTCCAGGGTGTTATGCCTCTAAACAAGCTGCTGCAGAAGCAGAATATCGACTTGATCGAAGCAGCCAAGGAGAGTCGAGTTCTTATAGCCACATTTCGTGCAGAGAGAGCCGATGATGCTGTGTGGGATGGGCTTTACGACAAAGCAGTTGCCATGGCAGAAGACCAAGGAGTCGAGCCTTCAAAGCCTAGAACAGCTCGACGCCAACAGCACCGTGGCAACGTGCCTGCCGACTCTGTTTCGGAATACTGGAAAAGAGCATTGTTCTATCCATTTCTTGATCATCTAGTTGTGGAACTAGAAGACCGTCTTGTATCCAGCAATGAGAGGTTTAAGGCTCAATATCTCATCCCAAGCCTTCTTCCTGAGCTCAGCCGAGATCACGAGGATTCCATCTTCCAGGAGTATGAGAGTGACCTCAGTGGGGATCGGGAAGCCTTCCGAAATGAGGTTTCTAGATGGAAAGTAAGATGGGAGCTGGAGGGGACAAAACCCTCAAATCTTACTGACACATTGAAGGCTACGAACAAGACTCTGTATCCAGACATCTTCACCTGTCTAGTTGTACTAATTACGATGCCAGTGTCTACCGCTACCGCCGAGAGGCAGTTTAGTATCATGAGACGCCTGAAAAACTACATGAGATCAACGATGCTCACAGAACGGATGTCTGGACTAGCCCTGTTGCACGCCTACAGACACATGGAAATAGATATTGATATTGTCATTAACGAGTTTGCGGCCAGCAAAGGCCGCAAGTTAGACTTGCTGTGAAATGTAGACTAGTTGAAATAAACGAAAGTAAAGCTATTCATCTCCATTTTTATGCTAAAATAAATGGATTTTCGTTGGTCAAGAAAGCTCTCCGGAGGCCCCCAAACGCACCAAATTGCACCATTTATTTCAAAATTTTCAGGGGGGGCATGCCCCCTGACCCCCCTAGATTATTTTGAATCCACATTCTTTATAGGCTAGCTACGCGCCTGGCGACCAAAGATTTAAACGATGGGTAAGTCGGTAGGCATTTGTTTTCATTTTTATTTCTTTAAAAATTGCATGCTTATCAAAATAAAACAAATCGAAATATTTAAAAGAACAAAAAAAAATTGTCACAATCGCTGACAATAGGGTCCGGGATTTTAGTGCGTCAGTCTCGTAATTGAAAACCTACAATTTTTTAAGGATGCCCTTGTTTCGATATTTTATGCATTTTATTGATTTCTTTCTGGTCATAAATAGTTCTAAAAATGTAGTCCTGTAAAATTCAACATAATATGTACATATATATGTAATCATATATACACAGATAGTCGGAAAGCATTACTCACTCAGGCAATACATCCTATTCGTCACCGTCTAAGTGCATGAGCAACGACAGAATTCCCCTTTTTCATCATCGTTAATTTCCGTCGAATTTCGTAATTGCAAAAACACATTCAACGAAGTTCGCCGATCGGGGTTGTCGTTAACTTCCGTAAGTCTCTGCGACTTTATCTTTACAATGTTTCCGTTATCAGGCGACTTTGTCATGTTGTAAGAGACGATTATGATAGAAAATGTCAGTCCAGACCACGTGACACGTGACTGACATATCTTGATCACGTGGGTGATCATTAAATCGTTATTTTCTATTAATACAATTAAACCTGTGAACAAAACCCACTTAAGGGGGAGAGGTCATATTATCCATCTATTGAGTACAATTGACCTTTGGTCAGAGGTTCAGTTGACCTACATAAGACGGGTTATTGTTCTCATTCATATGGTGGCGCTTTACGTGTGATCCATATACAGTCAAACCTGTGAACGAAGGTCACCCTCGGGAAAGACAAAATGTGGCCTTTATTCACATATGGCCTTTATTCGGAGGTCATTTTGTTCCAAATAATCACCGATGGTTAATAATAGCCTTTATTCACAGGGTGGTCTTTATTCGGAGGTGACCACAAACACAGGTTTGAATGAACATACAAACCTTTAAATAAAGACCAACAAATGGTGACAATAACTATGCGCAGAGTTGAACTTAATTCAGGGGTTTATGGAAAACACCTTTTTAACAAGATACAGTGCAACCTCTCCAAAGCAACACCCTTTGGGAGACGCAAAATTATGTCGTTGTTGAGAGGTTGCCGCTCTAGAGAGGTTAAATAAATAGTCAAATCGTACAGTGGGGGAAAGCATGCTGTTGTTGAAGGGAGGTTGTCGCAAAAATGAGGGCTGCTCTGGAGAGGCTGCACTGTACCATTTTGGCCTTTACACGCAAGTGACCGTTAAACTCAAGTTTGACTGTAGATATAGCAAAAATACAGTGTCAGTAAATTGTCGTGAAATTTTTGCCGGCATAATATTCAGAATATATACATCATAAGCGACAGATAAGGAACTTTTACATGTAATCATAAGTACGACATTCCTCAGACGATATAAATTTTCAAAATGTGTGATCTGAATTGTACGTAAGTGCATGCAGTATATCGTACTGTCATATCAATTGATTAAAAGGTTCTAAAACTTTTTTAAAAAGTCGTAATGTTGAGCTTGGACTTTTTGGTATAATTAATTAAAATGATAAAAATGTTACAGTCAAACCTATGAACAAAGGTCACCGTTGGGAATACAAAATGTGGTCTTTATTAACAGGTGGTCTTTATTTGGAGGTCAGTTTGTTCTAAATAATCAATGATGTTTTATTCAAAGAATGACTTTATTCACTGGGTGGCCTTTATTCGGAGGTGGCCGCTGGTTAGACTGTACTTTATTTCAGACGTGTTATTGGTGTTGGTTTGTTTTCGTGACGTGTATGGATTTCTGCTGAGTAAGTTGTTTATTTACTTTCAGATATACACATAAGAGTTTGTAGTTTGATTTTTATATGACTTATTGTCACTGGGGTTTAACGCAGTTTTTCAGCAATTTTTCAGTTCAGTTATATACGGCAACCGGTGCACCTAACCAGTTTTCCTAGACTGTATACTAACCAGTACTAACTTACCACTCCACACGGAGCTAGCAACGTCTCCACATATGGAGGAAAATCGACATTTTTGTCTATTTCTCATAGAAGTGTATGAACTGCCGCGCTCCGAATTTGAACCCGGACGTCCAGGTTACAAGTCCAACGCACTAACTACTGAACCAAGGTCGCGTCCTGTTTGATTTTTTTTCATAAGTTTAACAATAACCCCGGCTTTTGAATGCTATACATGTATTTTCTATACATTGTCTCCTGTACGTACCACAAAATGACAATCTATGGAGAGGAAAAATGATGTTGCGTTAAAATTAAGGGAGATTACTCCCAAATAAAGTTCAAATGTACAGTAAAATCTCAAAAAGCGACCGCATCAACATTACGACCACCTTGTTATAACAACCTCTTTTTTCCTATCCAACCATATACAGCATAACCTCTGAAAACTGGACCCCTTCGGGAGCGGGCCAAAGGTCCGGTTTTCTGAGAATTCCGGTTTTCAGAGAAAATAGTCAGACTCTCTAAATACCGGAACTCTCCGAAAACCGGACTTTTGACCCGGTTCGGACAGGGTCCGGTATTCAGAAGTTACACTGTACTTAATTACAACACAGACACGCCTACTTCTTCACTGCCACCTTACCAGTGTACTTTCGAAAATTCCATGTGCGGTTATACTACTACGGTGTCGTCCCATGGTGTTGGGTGGACGAGGCACCCAATTGGCTCTGGATTGCCTAATACCGACCATACGTACAATACACCGAGAAAAGGTATATTTTTTCCACAATCAGGACTTGTCCGAACCAGACTTGTCCGCACCTGTCAATAAAGGTCACATTTTGTCTTTTCCCAAGGGTGGCTTTTGTTCACAGTTTTGGCTGTAGAAGTATTATTCCACATATGATTAAATCCTCGGTTATTTCCGTGCTGCTCGCTACATCTCGGCAAATTCCGTTAAGATGCATTTGTAGGCAATACAGACATTGCCGAAGATATTCGACTGGTTAAAATGATGGACAATATGCCGACAATGTACGCTGTAATTTGTGTAATAATTATTACTTTAAATGTTGTTTACAACGACAGGTCACGTGCTACATATAGCTTCCGGAAGCAGTGGTGTTGCTAACCAAATAGTTAATCTGACGTCACCGACGCTCACTGGGTTTCCTAAAAACGATTTCGCGTCAATTGGATTTTGGTACACTTACAAAGGGAACTCACAGAAAGGGTTAAGGTTCAAGGTATACGTGAAAGGGACTTCTTTGTCCCCAAGTACTGCTATCTTTTCCGAGTTCGGTAAGTCTACGTTGAATTATCTTCCTTGACATTGGCATATGAAATAAACGTAAAAAATCATTCTGTTAATTTTCACCAGAAACACTGGAATATACGTAATTTTATTAATGTTTATGATATTTTAAGAAATTTCTGACACACCATGGAAAAAGGGATGCTCGACAGTTCTTGTAAGATCGAGCCTCGTCCTAACTTTTGAGATCGTTATTCTACATTCCGGAAGTACAGGAGAGCTCGCCATTGATGACATCATAGTTCAACGAGGCTTGACCTGTTCTGACCTTCCTGTTCCACCAATCATTACAGCGAGTCCACATTCGGTGACAACAACTCATGCTAGTAAGTTGTTAAGAATATCAAGAATTAAACACTTAAACAATATCGTAGTAATACAGTGGAACGCGGTTATAGTAGAACCCCTCTAAACCGGCCAAGCCTATGACCAGGTAATTTGGCCGATTTAAAGAGGAATCGGTTTAGAGGGTTTCCACTGTACCTGGTTTTGATTCAGATAAAACCAGAAAATTTCGTTTCTGATATATGTATTCTAAGTCTTCTTTTTTAAAATCAATTTCTTTCGGTAGTTGCCTAAGATAAGTCAAACCTTTGTCAAAATGAGGCCACAAACGGGAGAATGGGTATATAACATCAGGAGCGTACATGCTTATACGCAAGTATGCAGTTAAGGCCACAACATTTTTCAAAAAAAGACAAATAGAATAAAAGAATGATAATAATATGTGGTTTGAATGATATATTGTTTTTTGGCAACGCGAATAGAAGACATTGAAAGTGTCCATTATCAAGTTAATATAAAAATGAATACTGAAAAAACTATCCTGAAATGAGTGGTCATTATACCGAGACGGTCTTATCATCAAAATGGTTGCTAGTTGAGGTTTTATTGTAAATTAAAATGATTTTTGTGGTTTAATCTATGTTTTATTTTATACTCAATTAGCAACTTCACAATCCGTCACGTGTGATTTTGAAGACTCCCATATTTGTGGTTATCAAGATACTGGGGTAGCTGGCGACAATTTTGATTGGACGAGGCTTCGTGGGCCCACGTTTTCAACAGCGACGGGGCCAACTGGGGACCACACTACATCACATGGTAACATTTATCTCTGAATGCGCGCCTTGCATGTATTACGACTCTTATTAAGCGCTCATTCCACTGTAACAAATACATAATAAAAAAAGAGACAGTGGTACAGTTTTACTCGAGGTCTATCAGCCTTGAAATGAGGTCACGTGGTATGTAACTCATAAACTAACGAACACTTTTTCACTGGGTTTAACGCCGTTTTTCAACAATTTTTCTGTTATGTACGGCGGCTGGTTCACCTAACCAGTTTTCCTGTACTGTATACTAACCAGTACTAACTTACCCTTCCGCAAGGAGCTGGCAACTTCTCCACATATGGTGGAAAATCGACATTTTGTCAAATTTTCATAAATGGGTATGATCGGCCGCGACCGGGATTTGAACCTGGAATTCCGGGTTACAAGTCCAGCACACTGGACCACAGTCGCGGCCTTAACGAACACTATCTATCTTTTTTAAACAAAACTAAATCATGCTGTTGTTAAAGAGAGGTTATTGCTAAAGAGGGGGGAGCTCTGGAGAGGTTGCACCGTACTTTGATTTTCTGTGTCACATTTCATGAAGGATACTACATGTACATCGAAACATCGTCACCAAGATTAGCCGGAGACAAGGCAAGGCTTATCTCCCCCAAGTTCACACCAAACACGCAACATCACGTGACATTCTGGTACCACGCCTACGGCAAATCACTTGGTTCCCTTAAAGTATATGCGGCACGTGTCGAACTATCAGGTTTGGTCTATGGAAAACCGTTATTCCAATATTCAGGTACGGTTGTCATTTACTCAATATTAAAATTTTATTTTTGTTCTGTTTGGTGATCATGTATTCTGCGTACAAATATGTTCTCCAGTGGCAACATGTTTAGTCACATTCTAGAAACATTAAAAACCCTCAAATAGTGATCATCTCAAATTTACGACCTCCTTGTTGTAACGAATATTTATTTTCGGACCGGCTTTCAGTAACTCACCTATAATTCACCATAATAATGAGACAACCTCAGTTTTACGACTGTTTTTTCGGGTCCCGAAGGTGGTCTCATTATCGAGGTTCTACTGTACATCATATTTTTTATTCAGTCGGCGACTTCTTTAGTTGAAAATCTTTCTTTGGGACGAAAAATCTATAAAATATATATAAAACAGGCTTGAGAACCAAAAATTCGAAATTTGGGAGGTTTTCATAAGTACAGTGCAACCGCTCCGATGCAACACCCTTTGGGAGAAGGAAAATTATGTTGTTGTTGAGAGGTTGTTCCTCTAGAAAGGTTCGCTCTAGAGAGGTTTCACTTTGTATGAAAAGTTGGGTAAAATTCGAGACCATTTTTTTGATTTGATGTAAGCGAGAATTCGATAAAAGCGAATTCGACGTGAAAAGTTCTGAATATTTTAGGACCAAGTGCCAACAGGTGGAAGCAAGGATGCATAGACATACCCGTCACTTCCGGCGACACAAGACTGGTTTTTGAAGGCATCCGGGGAACCAGTTACTTTGGTGATATTGCGATTGATGACGTTAAACTTGGTGCGGGCACCTGTTCGTCTGGATCTAGCGTTACGACAACTCACACAACCACTATATCAGGTAATAGTATCTGTAGGTAATGCCAATGATGATGATGCTGATGATGACGGAAAATTTATTATTGTTGATGATCATGAAGATGTTGATGATGGTAATGACACTGTTACTTCTGTCAGCGCAGTATTTACTGTTGCTACTGTTGCTGCCAATTATGATAAAGCCGATGATATAATTACATGTTGATAATAATGTTATGGGTTGTGATAATGGTAATGATGACGATAACAACATTAAGTATGCTGTTAATGATGGTAATGTTGATGTTAATGATGATGATTCAGATGCGGATGATATGCTGGTAATAAATATCAATAAAATATCGATCTAACTTTTAAATTATTCATTGAAGTCGATGGTGGTTGGTCGGATTGGACCACGTGGTCGGCCTGCACAACATCATGTGACCTTGGTATGATATCGAGGTCAAGGTCATGCACTAAGCCATCGCCAACAGCAGATGGTAAACAGTGCAACGGAACATCCATAGAAACGCACGAATGTTCGCTAGGATCATGTCCAGGTATGAAAATAAAGAGCGGTAGGCCTCTCAACGAACAAAATCCACTGACGCCATTTTGTTTCTATAATATATATATATCAATGTGGAAAGCGCCACCTTCGTTGCAAGAAACAACTCATAGCGCTAATGAATGCTTTCTTTCGGTTCCACAAAAAGTTTTGGTCCCAAAATGGT
The DNA here is from genome assembly GCA_008271625.1 of Lutraria rhynchaena. NCBI lineage: Eukaryota > Metazoa > Mollusca > Bivalvia > Venerida > Mactridae > Lutraria > Lutraria rhynchaena. The sequence continues at coordinate 201,899 of VIBL01000287.1, forward strand.
TTCTATATCGAGGTTAAACTTATATTGTGCTACGGTCTAGTTACTTTTTTGATATTTTAAACTTTTTTACAAAATTTCAGTATGGTCCGAATGGTATGATGGCAAATGTAGCTCAACATGCGGAAACGGAACTCTTCAGCGCATGCGCAGTTGCAGTACCGGAAATAATGCCGATTGTGTGGGAAATTCACGTGACTTCGTTTCATGTGTTGGCATTGAATGTATTTGATTGAACTGTTTGCGTATATTCAATGTCAAAGTATATCTGAGTTATAATGTATTTATTTCCTGTTTCGATAATTGGATTTCAGCCGAATCTATAGCATTGTTTTCTGCTTTTATTCTTCTAGCCTGTCACATCTCACGGAAAGATCTTTACAGCACAGATTTTCGGTAGACATATTCTGGCCCCAAGCGCGTATATAACCATTAAATCTCCCCGAACATTAAAATATAAGGGTTACCATTGTTTTAAAAGGAGTACGTTCAGCTGACACACCAGTCTATAATTTTTCTTAGCTATCGCCGGTCCCTCATGTATAAAACTGGCCGGGGACGCTCCAACCTGTGAATTAGGAGTTGATGGCAGTGAGGGCCTTTAAGTACTGCTGTCGTTCATTTTTGGGAGTATTTTGTCCATTTTATCAATACAAGTGTGCAAAATAATGATCGCTAACGCCCAACATGAGTTATTGCCCTTTTCGAACAAATATTCCCTAACGTAGAGCACGATATTTTGCAAGGTAGGAAACGCTGCGCTACTTGGTAGCTACAAAAATATTTTCTTATAATGGCCGGAATGGTTAAATTTGTCACATGCACGAATTCGGTTTAAAGTTTCTCTAGACAAACGCGATTTTAACCATAAATGATTGAATATAATGATTTACAGTCAAACCTATGAACAAAGGACACCTTTTGGAAAGATAAATTTGTGGTCTTCATTGAAAGGTGGCCTTTACTCGAAGATCATTTTGTTCTAAATAATCAGTGACGGTTTTTCAAAGAATGGCCTTTATTCATAGTGTGGTCTTTATTCGGAGGTGGTCACAAATACGGGTTTGACGGTAGACGAAATGGTAGGACTAAGATTGACCCGAACTTACTACATGAATTAGTAATAGTATTACAAATATAGACACGTTACATACATGTTCATTAGTAGATAAGATTGTACTGAGATGGCTATAATTTCGAATACAATGATAAGTATGGATTTTTTTCTGATGTTCACTTTCTGTACCGCTCAGTTTTATTTTTTTTGTGATATTTAATACAAAATTAATAAAAAATATTTGACATTTTTATTTCAAAATGAAACAGAAATCGTGTTCGTATAACGGTGCATACAAAATGCGTTTGGCATAATACATGTATATTTATTTGTGCTCATGGCGCGAAAAGCAATTGATCGGACTCAGAGGCTTTGGGTGCGACTCTCACTGGAGGCATTTTCACCACATTCTCGAATTCAATGTCTTTAAAAAACGGTTTAAAATCTTCGAAGCGGTTACCAGTATTTCTGCATACTTCGACTTTAAGAATACAATAAATCTAAAAATAATGATGGAAAACTATTCGCCCTAAAAATTTTCGTACTCACATAACGTGGATCAAATATTCGTGCTCAATTATTATCGTAACGATCAACTTTATCAATACGAATGTGTAAAATAACATAATATTCACAGGTCTAGCTGTGTTTATGTCGGGTTTTGCCTTGGTATCTGGGTTTATTGGTAAGTTAATATATTTTCTCATAAAAAAATCTTCTATGTATCCATGTAAATAATACGAAACTTTAAATATATCCATGCAGCAATGTATGTATTATCAATATGTCTTTGGTATTATTCATATTTGTTATACGTTGAATAAATCATGTAAGCCAATGAGAGATTTATCAGTTTCATTGCTCATATCCGCCATTTTGAATCTTTAAGCCAACATCCGGACGTATCTGAGCTCTGATTGGCTGATATAAAAAAGACGGAAGTGATCAATTCTCATCAGTGTAAATCTTTTTACAGTTGACACTTTCATTCATAAAAACTACTCCTGCACTTTTGAGGGGAATTCGTGCGGTTATAAAGTTAGCTCAACAAGTGGATTGTTCAGGTGGACGTACATTTCCGTTTCCAGTCTAACTAGACCGTTTCCCACGGATCATACATTAAACATAGACGGACATGGTACGGATTTTATAGCTTCCAATATGCTAATTAGTCTTGTACCCGTTCCTAGAGTACAAAGAATAAAGTTGTTCACAGTAGGAAGTGTGTGAATCAACAGGAACCAGTTTATCTAGCAAGCAGAAGCTAGTGCCAGTTGATACCTCACACAACCAGACACCTTAAACACAATACAATCGTGAAAACGGGTACCAATTTACTATAAATTGGTTAATATTGGTTCCCGTTCACAATTTCTGTGGGTGTTTTGCTTCCATGAAACGGAGCCAGCTATGTGCTTTGACTTTGATTTTACGGGACTGTCTAAACTACAGTAACAATTTTCCTGGTTTCGTGGCGTAGCAATATTTTTAATCAAAGTTTGACAGTTAACCTTTAAGTTATAAAATTGAATTGTAGCATAAATAGGTCAGTGCTTGATAATAATTTTCCGTTGAAATGTCATTTCATGTACACTTTGCATGCCCACAGGTCATGAGTTCAATCTGAGGTCAACCGGAAGTAACAAAGTGGGTGATAAAACCAAGATACAGTCCCAAAAGATAACCGGATATCTGGGTCCTACAACCATCGAATTCTGGTACTCAACATCCGGTACTGGACCGGTTGTGATGGATTTTAGCGTATCTTCTCAAACTAATGATAAATCGGTCTTATTATTTAAAAGATCGGGTAACAATGTTAAAATGTCTTTGCAGTACTTTAAGGAACCTTCACCTTTTAGCAATACTCACGATAAACTTATTTGAGTGTCTTAATAACTTAATTAATGTCATCTCTTATGTGTAATAATAATAATGTTTTCACGGATTGTTTGTTCTTATGTGACTTATTTCACGAGGTTTTAACGCCGTTTTTTCAACAATTTTTCAGTTATTTCGGTTATATACGGCGACCGGTTTACCTAACCAGCTTTCCTAAACTATACACTAACTAGTACTAACTTACCATCCCACAAGGAGCCGGCAACTTCCCAACATATGGTGGAAAATCGACATTTTTGTCAAATTTTCATAAAAGAGTATGACCTGCCGCGACCGGAATTTGAACCCAGATTTCCAGGTTACAAGTCCGGCGCACTAACCACTGGACCACGGTCGCGGACCCGCGTGGATAAAATTTGTCTTCATTGTATTTATCTCATTTGTGGATATATTTTTGTCATGAAAAATGCAAACTCGCCTAACATTCTACATACAGTCGAACCTGTGAACAAAGGCCTCCTTGGGAAACACAAAATGGCGCCTTTATTGACAGGTGGCATTTATTCGGAGGTCAGTTTATTGTAAATAATCACTGTTTTTTTTTCAAAGAACATCCTTTATTCACAGGATGGCCTTCATTTAGAGGTGGCCGCAAACACAGGTTAGACTGTATTTACGTGTTTACACATACAGATGTATACATATATATGTGTGGACGGTATTATACATGTCCAGCGCAGAAACAATGGCAGATATGTCAATAGTTAGCAATAAAATTATAGCGAGCAGGTTCTGTACAATTCTGTAACATTTTGTGTGTTCATTTTTTCATGAAGTTCAAGACATTGTGCCCTGGACGCACGTTTGTGCTGTGAAGGATGTATTGGGGCCTATAGAATTAGTTTTTGAATCTAAGATTCTACACAGTGGTTTAACAGGAGAACTATCAATAGACGACATCACTGTAAGGGCCGGAAGTCACTGTAAGACCACTCACATACCAATAATTGTTCCACCGCACGCCGTGGAAACAGGTATGACAGTCCCTTAATAATATTATTAGTTTCATGGCTTCTTCCTGACCCAATATGGCGTGCCACAGGGTCCGTAAAAATATTTGGCGAGAGCGAGTATTGATTCAGGGATCCTGTATCACACCGTATAGGGTCAGTAAGCCAAGTAACGAATTTTTCTAACTGAACACCATTTATAAATCAATTTTCCAAACTTTATGCTATCTCGGCCATTTTTATCTGGAATTATGATTACTGACTGGATATGACTGCACGTGACTCGGCTCAACCAATCAACAGCAAGTATTCTGTACGAGGTATGACAAAAATATGGACTACTTCATGATTTCTTGGAAGTAATCATGACATTGGTAATGGATAATTATTGTTTTTGTTGACGAATTCTTACTGTTGAAACTGTTGCTATTTTGCAAAATTAGGCATCATTTTGATGCCAAATTTATTCATTTTTTCAAATAGATACAAAGCTACTCTCGATTTGAAATTTGAAAAATACGTACATACCGGCTCTCATTACAAGAAAACAAATTATTTTCTGTTTCGGACAATAAAACTGCCACAGTAGTTTGCTACCAGATATGTAGTGACATTTTGCTAAATATAGTAACATGTTACCATACATGAAGTGACATGTTATTATATATAGTAACATATTACAATATAATATTATGCAATGACATATTGCTATATAAAGTAACACGTTACTATATATAGTAACAAAAATATCATAACAAAAGTATGAAGTAATCTCCTTTATCCTATTCATACAGTGTCATGTAATTTCGATTCATCGTGGTGTGGTTACACAAATGTTAAGGCGCCAAGGGACAATTTCGATTGGGTAAGACATCATGGAGCAACTGTTTCCACGGCAACCGGGCCTTCTAAAGATCACACAACCGGACATGGTATGATTACCAATAGTGGCATTCGAACAAAAACGTGACGTCATTTATTGTATAATAATTTATTATTCAAGTACAGCAAAAATCGTTGGTGTATACATATCTCGAACATTTGGTATTTAGTATTTAAATTGTGGTAGCTTTCATAGACAAAAGTAGTGTAAAAATTGCTTTTGCAACATTTTGACTTTACCGTAGGTTATTACATGTACATTGAGACGTCGTCACCAAGGAAACCCGGAGAACATGCTTTGATAGAATCGCCGACGTTCTTCACATATGTGTCTCAGCATCTTATATTTTGGTACCACAGTTACGGATCCACGACGGGAGCTTTGAGAGTGTACACTGAACATGGGACATCCCTTGGACAACCGTTGTTTGAGCTTGCGCACAGTAAATATGTACAGTTAACACCTATTTATAAAACCACTTCAGTGCAACGACCATCTACATAACGACCACTTGCTTACTGTCTGGCATATACGCCACAATTTTGGATGATACAGTCAAACCTGTGAACTAAGGCCACCATTGAGATAGACAAAATGTGGCCTCGATTGGAGGCCTTTATTTGGAAGTCAGTTTGTTCTAAATATTCAGTGACGGTTTTTCAAAGAATGGCTTTTGTTCACAGGATGATCTTTATTTATAGGTGGACTCAAACACAGGTTTGACTGCATTTGTATTAAAACAGCATATCGCGATATGTATCAGCCTATTAATATAACGATTCGTATCGGTCCATCAGTATCGCGATAAATGTCGGTCTACTGGTATTGTGATAAGAGTATCACCGATACACAACTTGTTTAAATCATTAAAACATACATATGTACAATTTAAATGCCTACATCACAATTTCAATCATTGTTGAAAGGTCTTCTTAAGATTCAATAGAGAAGGTTATTCAATTATTTTTAGAATCCGCGACGGGTTGGCAATATTCATGTATAGATATTCCTGCCAAACGGTTAGTGACGCGTATTGTATTTGAGGGAGTGGTAGGCTCTGGTTACCAGGGTGATATCGCTATAGATGACGTCAGCTTGGGAAAGGGAGTTTGTCCACCAGGTGAAATTTATATTTTTCCTTATTGTTGTTACTTTTGTTATTGTGTTGTTGTTGCTACTATTTCTGTTTTCGTCTGTATATAAACAATATTTCTGGCAGTATGATAACATTGCTTTTATTATTATTATTATTACAAACGCATCATTATGATATTATTATCAGTAAATGGACACTGGGGATCGTGGAGTTCCAACCATGCGTCATCTTGTTCAGTAACCTGTGGCACGGGCCACTGGACGAGTAGGCGATCCTGCAATCATCCAGCGCCATCTAACGGAGGTCATACTTGTCCTGGTTCACCAACAAAAACAGTGACATGTCAACGACCAACATGTCCGAGTAAGTCCGAATATCGAAGTTTTACCGTTGTCAGGTACATGTACCTGTTCTTGTTGCTACATTACTCCTGAACTATCAGCCGGAAACCATTGACTGCTACCCGTATTATTATCTATTCGTCGTTAGAATGCTTACTTTCAACTCATAATCAGTCAGAACCAGTCTCAGCGAAATTTTTTGGAATGGCCAATAAAAAATCCCTATTTACTATTTTTTGAAGGATAAAGACAAAAAAACCTCATACACAACCATAAAATAGTCGAATACTGTAGAGTTATTTAACCTTACTTCGATTATATCTTTAGCATGGACGCACTGGTTTTCTGAATCGTGTTCGGTAACCTGTGGCAACGGAACCATGCTTAGAATACGTCATTGCAGTTCCGGAAATGACGTACATTGTGGCGGGGTAGCTACAGAAAAGATGCCTTGTAACGAAGGCAACTGTCCAGGTATCATTCGATACTTTTTTTAAACATAACTTGGTGATTTTAATTGTTCACAGTGTTCAGTCAATTAATTCATCATTTTGCTCGTACAATGGCGGAAATTGCCGAAGAATGACGATTAATGATACTGTTTATACCGGTATAAGCATGTATTTTCTCCACTGATAAGTTTAATTTCTAAATCAAGTAGGCGTTGGAATGTTTAAAAAGCATAGTTTTGTTTGTTTATACAATGAATCTTATATTCAATCATATAAGAACATGCTAAATGATGTTGGTTACGATGGTTAAAAAAATATTCTTTGCAGTCAATGGTAACTGGGGAGCGTGGAGTTCATACAGCACATGCTCGGTGACATGTGGGAACGGCAACATGACTAGTACCCGAACTTGCGATAGCCCGGCACCTGTGCACGGTGGTAATGATTGTCATGGTGATGCCATCAGGATGAAGTCGTGTCATCATGCACCATGCAAAGGTAACGTAAAAACGCATATATAAATCTTACACGGAGGACGCAGTTATAGGGATTTACGGATAAGTCATGTTTTCAGATAATGGAGACCCTCGTGTAGGAAAGGAATGGATAAAGGTTCCACAGTACCTATGTGAGAATCATTTGAAACATATCGTCATTCACAGTGAACATAATGTATCTTCTTGACTTTAGCATTGGCGCACCATGATTTCTTCCATTTAACACTTTGATAATAATGGAAGGTAACTCCGCTGAATTATCTCCCTTGAAAAAAAGAACTATTACTACTAAGGGAGATAATTTTCAACACGGTGTTTGGTTATGATATAATGCCAACATGCCTTGTAAGTTAAAACGGAGATGATGCCATTTTCATGAGTCGCTACCTAGCAACAGAATATTCTTAAAAAGAATGAAAAAAAGAGATAAAAACAGATCAATACTTCATCATTACATGTGGATACGTCAACATGAAAATGCAAAATACATGTATTTCTAATACAAATGCATATTCACCACGCAGTTGATGGTGATTGGTCAGTTTGGACATCTTGGTCCAGCTGTTCAGCAAGTTGCAATACCGGAACTAGGTCAAGGTTACGAGCCTGTGACCATCCCCCACCCACACATGGAGGACTCGATTGCAAAGGCAGCAATAACGAAACGGAGAATTGTAATGTTGTCAAATGTCCAGGTGAATGATTTCTTCTTTGTAAAACTAATGTAAGAACTATTTTTTAAAAAATTATCTTTATGACCTTGAATTTTGGGACTACTTTTCGGTTATGATCTGTGCAGATATAAACCGAACCACTATATGATTTAATCTTCGTAAAATTTAACACTTCCACTGGGGCTGGATAATTTTATTCATACGCGATGTTTTGTTCGTCTGTTCCATGTTTCTGGCTAAATACTGCTAATGTCAGTCAATCGTTTTTCAACGAGGACTGAATGTTGTAATCAAACAGCAGCTAAACCCTTGACCATCATCAAATTTCACTGTCACTAAAATATAGACCTGTACAAGTATATAGTTTACCACAATTCAAACACTGTATTAATAGAATGGACAGGGTGGTTCTATGGGAAGTGTCACGTGACCTGCGGTATCGGAAATACGACGAGAATAAGACACTGCAGTACCGGAAATGACGCAGATTGTGGAAATGGAAGTTCGATGGAAACTGTTGCGTGTGATGGGGGTCCTTGTCCAGGTAAACAAACCGATGATGGACACAAATTCTTGTGTTACCAGACGAATTATTTAGGTTGTGTTGTATCGTTTAAAACAAGACTTCAGCAATATCGTCTGTTGCAGGTGATAATTTAGCAAATCAGACATTTAAAAAATAAGGCGTGTTCTGATTGGTATTGGAAATATAACTACAAGTCTTAACATCTACATGGCTCTATTCAGAGGTGTTTTTAGTATATTTGTACTATTTTAATGTATCTATAAGACAATTTTGTATATTTTTCAGTTGATGGTGGGTGGGGTGTCTGGGAGACGTGGGGAGTATGTAGTCAGACATGTGGAAACGGTACACGGGATCGTCATCGGAAGTGTGACGATCCGGCGCCACAAAATGGCGGCAGGGAATGTTCCGGTTTTGGGAAGGGCACAGGCACATGTTATCTGGTAGAATGCCCATGTATGTTCATGCAGATTATCTAGTACCGTGTCATTTTCTTACTCTTTCAGAATATGAATTAGGTTTAGAATCAAGTGTAGCATTTATCCTATTAAATTAATCTTACATAGCCATTTTTTATTTTTCTACTTACAAATAGACACAGATTTGTAACGTAAAAATCGAAATTCATATTCTTGAAATGGTTACAAGTTTCATCAACATTTTCAGACTTGTAAATATTTCTTAATTCAGACTGGTTACTATTTACATCCTAATTATAGTTACTATTTCTTTTTTCAGACTGGTTACTATTTATATTTTCAGACTGGTTACTATTTTTATTTTCAGACTGGTTACCATTTGAACAAATTTCAGCATGCAGTGTAACATGTGGTCGCGGGTTTGCTTCATTAAAACGTAACTGTAGTACCGGGATACCGTCTGATTGTACTGGAAGTCCGTATGATGAACACACTTGTATACTGAGTGATTGTGTTTAAAGATAAAAATATATCACTTTCGATTATTGGTAAATTTCACGTTACTTCATGTGACCTATGGTGACACTGTACACTAAAATGACTGTGACCGGATCTCTGGGTTACAAATCCAGCACACTAATCGCTGAACCACGGCCTTTCTCATAATGAATGATACTAAAAGAAAAAAAGAACAAAGACTTAATGACACAGAACACTGGACACAGAGAACAACTCAACTTGTATTTCATTCATGAAGAAAGATTTTGTTTATTTATTCATGACTTCATAAACTTACACAACCAATTAACTGAAATGACATCAATGTATTCTACAGTCTACATTTCTTGCTATCTAATAAGCATTGAAACGCATCAGGCGTAAAAAAATAGGTTTGTTTCCGGTTACCAAACCTACCCATTTTTTTACCTGCTGACTCAAAAGTTTTTACGGCATCCAAAGCATAGTCCTGTATGGTAATTTTCACAACAGTGTTGCCGATATATATAAAAAAACGTAAAAGAAAAATTCCCTACCAACCGACCCATATTTTTTTGGGCATGTAACCAGAGACAAACCTTTTTTGTTTAGGCCTAACATAAAATTTTTATAAAAGCTGTATAAAAAAATCAAAATATACGCAAAGTAAATATAAATTTATATACAAATATATGTTGAATATACAAATTGACCTCCAAATATGGATTTTTTTAACATAATCAAAACATACGTTCAAAGATTATAAAACTCAGTTTGGAAAACCAGATTAACCTTACTAGCATCTGATTGGTTGTCACTGAGCCCCCTTTTAACGTAATTGACCAATCGCAAGGCTGCGTTCAAAAAATGGTCTCAAATTACAGTTTTACAGTCTTAGTTTCTTTTTTAACTCACAGAATGGCAAAGAGCATTGACTTAATCATTTGAAATATTAATGGTATACAGTAATTTTAGGGTCAATAATGAATAACAATAAACCGTATCATGAAATGTTTCAGCTATTTCCAGAATTAAATTTGTTTCGATTACTTGCACTTTGTCTATTTCATACCAATATCATTTACTGGTTACTTTCTTATTCCAGCCAGTATATTACAAATGGAGTACAGCTATTAACTCCAAGCACTTTTATATACATGAAAGTTGAATTTTTGAAAAATCAGACAGCTTAACCTCATTGCCACGGAAGCAATAAAACCAGTACAGACCTGACTGGCCAAACAAATGGATATCCCAGCACAAAACCTGAAAACTTTCACATATGCTAGTGATTTCACAGCAATTTTATACCAACTTCACAATGAAAGGAGTATATGCAATTTTTTCTTGCAAATATCACTTGATCAATCACCGGGTTACCATGGTTACGTGAATGAATAAAAATTAGCTCATAATGAGGGGAGCATGCGAAAAAAATCTTAGTGATATTACAATAAAATTAAAAGTGGGGTAAAAAGTTGAGACAAACTTCTGTCAAAATAAAATTCACATTATTCTTGCCATCAACAAATACAATATAAACTATTGAGATTTTTTTAAGGAGAATAAGTCCAATGAATTAAGGACAATTATTGTAAACTAAGACAAAAAACTTGAACAACAAATTCATAAATTTTATCAACAATAAACACATCTATCATTGGACACAGAGTTTTCTCCAAAAATTCAGTTTACATCAAGTTTTTTTCCCTTTTTTTACAGAAATACCCTGTTAATATTCTTTGAATTTAAGAAAAAGGCCCCTTCATCTACCTGTGAAAAAACCCCTGTATCAGCAGCCATGACATAAAAAACAAATGGTTTCACTCAATGTGTATAAAGTCATGACTTGCGGATATTGGGCTTCAAACATTTCTCCTGAGGGGAAGACGCCTATAAACAACCCCTGCTATAGAAGGGATATAAAAAAACTTGCAAACTTTTTTTTTTGATCAGTCTACATCTCAATAATTTTTCATCCATAAGTAAAACCATTTAAAACAAATCAATACATCGATCGATTTTCAGTTTCAAATGCATTTTTGTTACTATCCCTAAAACATAAAATGGAATGTTAACAAAAACTTACAATTAAAGTTCAACAGTCATTAAAATATAACCAAACAAATAAGCACCTGGTTTCCACTAACTTTAAAAAAAAGTTACTGTTGGTAGGTCTGCAGACCTTTTTTTGAAATACATATATACAGCTTTCATTCGAATATTAAATTTAAAAATGACAATATCAACACGAAATACTTAGACCAAAAAAAAGTCTAGGGTTGGCAGACATGCCAAAGTGTAGATGGGTATAGTCTGGGAAACCACCTTTTTTAAGCCGTAATATATTTACGCTAAATAATGCTTTAATCGAGCTGTTCAAAAAATGCTTTGTAACAACAGAAAAATAGCACCTTATTCATACTGGCACCAATCTGTGAACATATAACAAATCTATAATGTGTCAATAATGAGACCAGAAAATCAGCTGTGTCAACAGTCATCCTATCATCCTTATTGTTTGGCGCTGACCCAAAAGTTTGTAAGAATAAATGTTGGAACATATGGTTGGTACGCTTAAAAAGAAATTAAAAAGTTTAGTGACCACCTCGATTAAGTAGACATGACAATTTTTTTCTAGCTTGATAAAATCAAGTTAAGAAACCAGTCTAGAAATCTAGCCATGCTATTGGTCAATTTTAAGGATTGGGCTCAGATTCAGCCAATCACATGCTTGAGATCTTAGACTGGTCTCTTCATTTGCGATTTGCAACTTGATACCTCAGTGCATGCTTGCTTAGACGAACTACATGTTTCATGAATTAGCATTAATTAGAAATAAAAATGAAACAAATTGTATTGAAGCTATTGATGATAGAAGTATGACACCAGATTTATTTTTCTATATCTTAAAACAACTTAACGTGGGAAATATTTACAAGTCTGATAGAGCAGCATTTTATACTTTTAATCTTACAACTTAAGCTAAATTAACTGATAATAATGAAACTTGACTTTTAAAAAGAAATGCAACCATTCAAATTAACAATTTCTCCTGCAAATCAGGAGTAATGTCCCTTTAATCATATTAATATCAGGGGTAGTGTCCCTTTAATCATATTAATATCAGGGGTAGTGTCCCTTTAAACTATTAAAAATTCAAAAAAGAATCCTGTGTACAACTATATTACATAGAATGGCATAAAATGATCACTTACATTACAGTAAAACCTCAGTAGTACAACCACCTCAGTAATACAACCACCTTATTCCAAGGACCGGATTTGATTATTTTTTCCGACAGGCTTCATCAACCTTCATCAGGTTCCGAGGGTGGTCTTTTTTTTAATTGTTATCTTAGGACAAGAAAACTGATTAAGACGTCGTACTGATTACATTTTGACGGAAATACGCAAATGAGGTATATGGTGATTTCCCCGCACAACACGGTAACAAAAATGCATGCACATCTAATAGACAGCCCTTAATATGTGACCCCTGTTCTGGTGACCCCTAACAGGTGACACAAAACAAATGTTTGATACGATTATTTCATGATACATCAAATTTCAATACAATTTTTCACCATAGGCCAACTCTAAAAAATTATTTGTTTGCTATATATATATATATATATATTTTTTTTTTTGAGAAACATTCTTCATTAGCTCTTCATTGTTCGAAAACACATCAACAGTTAGTGCGCTGAACTTGCAATACTGAGATCCGGGTTTAAATTCAAATTCCAGTCGCGGCAGGTCATACCCTTCTATGACAATTTTATAAAAAAAGTCGTTTTTTCCTCCATACAATGATTGGCGCACCTATTTGGATTATGGACCAATTCTTAAGCTCATCCCTAACAATTATTTGCACCAACTAATCAGCCATTTTTTTTGTTTTGACTACAGCAAACATATAATTATTTAAGGATGGTCAAATAAAACGCAAGCAAACACAATTCAAGCACCACTATATGGTTGAGATCAGCAAACATAAAATCCAGCAATTAGCACGTAAAACAAATGTTGACACTAGGGCAAAACAACAAGATTACGTGCAAGATATAGCTACAATGAAACACGACAGAGAAAAAGATGAAGATGATTTACAAGAGAAATCATTAAAATTTTATGAATACCCCACCCATCCATATCGCCATACAAAAAAATTATCATTAGTTCATGCGGATTAAATTTTTATAAGAAAAATTTAAATTTCCGGTTAAAAAAATGTCAGATAACCTCTGTTGACGGATAGTTGCCAGAACGTGTGTTTGATCGTAACTTCTACATTTCATTTTCTCTGTGTGTTAGCACTTGATTAATTGGATATTGCATCAAATATTATAGATGAACACAGAAAAAAAACTCACGTTCTGACTAACTCAATATTACGACCACCTTATTACAACGATCACTTATTTTCAGACCACCTTCAATAACGCCCCTATAATTCAACTTGATAACAAGACCTTATTAATACGACCGATTTTTCGGGTGCCAAAGGTGTTCGCATTATTAAGGTTTTACAATCATTAAGATTATGCTGAACGTTCATTTGGCAAAAATCCATTTCAGAAAAAAAATTCAATATTTCATCTAAGTTTATCATTTCAGTACATAACTATTGTGATCAAACCTTTGCCTCATAATACCACATTTCCCTGCATCTGAAGAGGATAACTTTTGAAAACATTGTGACAAAGAAGCCACTGCTTATAATAAGTACTGGCTTCCTTTGCCACAATGTTTTCCACTCTGTCAGAGAGAAATAACCCAACTTTCTTAAATAAATTGATGTTTTGTATATTTGCTTTGATATTTGGAAGAGTCCAAAATATGTTTACACGACAAAGGGTTAATGTATTGTACATCATGTAGTTAACACAATATTTCATGAGAAAGTACACAACAACAATTGAAATTAATACATGTACATTCAACACATTCTATTTTGATTTTTTTAACAAAATAATGCATACAAACAGCATAAAATCGTAAAAATGGATTGAATCCTAATAATGTAAACAAAAAAAAAACACAACGGAGTTACCTCCCTTTCATAAAGAATAGTAGCCATGCACAATAGATCCAAATTATTTCCCTTAAACACGAGAATGAATGTCATTACCTCCCTTTAATAAAAAAAAAAAACAAAACAAAATAATTGCACAATCGTCTGTTTATAATGGTATTGAAGCCATAACACATCGCGAATCCTCACCACGCACTAAAAACGCCAAAGCATTTCATTCACCAGCAAGAGACACTGGAAATCTTTCACCCGCTTTTGTAACTTGAACCCATTAATTCCTGTCAAGTCTATGAAGCAAGCATCCAAAACATTGTAAAACTGATGTACGCCAGTAGATGTCAATTTAGTATGACTGACAAAGATAATACCAAATAATAAGTTAGGGTTCAAAGTCTGCCAGACTTAAGATTATATCAATATCTAAAACACAAACAACAAAGTGATGCCTTAAAGATGGGCCTTAAGTGAAAAAAAGTATGTTTCCAAAGTTCAACTTGAGTTCAATGGCTCAAGAACTGAAAAAAATTCTAGAAAAATGATTTCGTGAGTGAATATTTTACTAACTCAAGAATGAATCTTCACTAATGATGTAATGGCATATTTCGCACAGCCCATCTTGGAAACGAACCAATGACCTCAACCCAGGAAGTAGCCCCTATTGACTCGAGTTTCATTAAGGGGCATGGCTTGTAGTACTTCATCCAGGAGCTGTAAGGGTCTGTGGAGTTGGACCTCAATCCAACATGGCGTCTCCTTTATACTATGTCTAGGATAATCAGGGCCCCAACCCTTAACGAAACTTAATCGTAGAATACATAGCCGTCGAAGATCATCAACGCCAATACCTGCAGCAGCGCTCAACCCTAAAATAGGTAAAATATTGTACAAGCAACAATAGATTTTTTTCACAGGGTATAATGCTGTTTTTCAACATTTTTCCAGTTATATAATTATGGTAACTGGTTCAACTTACCGGTATTCCTGGACTGTATACTAACCAGTAATAACCGTCCCTTCCACCAGGGGTCAGCATCTTTCTAACATTTGGAGAGACATTAACATTTTTTGTCAAATTTTAATGAAAGGGTATGACATGCCACAACCAGGATTTGAACATTGATCGCTGGGTTACAAGACCTGGACCTGGGCGCTAAGCACTGAACCACAGTCACGAGTTTTTGAACTTCTTAATGAAGTAGAAGTATTATAACACCATAGGTACTCCTTTTTGTTACCTCATTTAACCATTCATGTATACTGGATTTAATGCAACCAACATGAGACATTCACAGAAGTTATAAATTTAACCTTAATAAATTTGTAAATAGGGAAAAAACAATCTTAACTTCATACTCACCAACTGCAGGCGCAATACCTCCGACTGACGCAGGTCCTGGCACGGTGCCAGCTACAGCTGCCGCTTGGGCTGCAGCAGCCGCTTGGGCTGTAGCTGCTTGCTGTTGCATCTGCCGGTGACATTGTCGTATATCAAATACCTGTATACAAAGAAATCAACATTTCATCAAGGGAGGTAACTCTGGTAAAGCAGAATATAGACAATAGTCCAAGGGAGGTAACTCTGGTAAAGCAGAATATAGACAATAGTCCAAAGGAGGTAACTTGTATAGTAGCGTAATAGTATAAATTTAAAGCATAAGCCTCAGTCATTGTTGTAGATGAAATACTTTTAACATTTAATAGTTTAAAATGTAACTTCAACAAGAAAATTAATCTCCAACAATTCATTCACAACACAACAGAGCAAAATGAGCCCAAAGAGTAGAAAATGTACAAGAATTATTGAAATGAACCCAAAGGACATTTTAAGTAAGTTAGAAGACTCGTCATACTTTTATGTAAGCACTGGGATATATTTTATGAACCGCATCACCCGGAGCTCGCCCAGCCTCCCGGTCGAGGTAGTAACTTTGTACGAATACACTATGGTCGCTCACACATCGAATCCACACGTCACCCTCACCACGATAGTCTAGCTGTACACCTTTACCAATATGTAACCTGAAAAATATAAACAAAATTTACAAATGAAATTAAATTTTTTTTTTCAACAGTATTTCAGTCACAAACAGATGAGACAGTGGTTCTACATGGAAATGTCCCTGGCTGTTGAAAGGACTAGTTAAACCAGGGTTGTCACTAGACGTCAAAAGTCGAGAGTCAAAAATAACACTTGGCTAAAGATGATTTGAAGAGTCGACAAAATTTCCTTCTAATTGTATTGTAAATTTGACCTTTTGGTACAAAATCTCAAGAGTCAAAAACTTTATTTTACTGATATAAAGAGTCAAAATGCTGTTTTAAAGGTCAAATGAAAGCCCTGTAATCTGAAGTGTGAAAAAAAATCTCACCTGGCCCTCTCGCTAGCTTCTGATCTATGTACGTTTGAGAGCTGACCAAGACAGAACCTATCAAGACTCGAAGGATCCGTGTAGCCATCTACAGTCACTGTGCTACAACTATAGGGTACCTTAAACGTCTCGCCAACTTGTTGATCCAACTCAAAGTACGATATAGTGCACCAGAATTCGGGAGCTAAAACAAAGAGTATGCCATCAAAATTTTTGCGCTTAATTTCAGACAAAATTTTAAACCAAATATCCTTCATGGAATTAAAAATCTATAAAATCAATCTTTTAAAAAAAAAATTCTCCGTCACAGCAAAATTCCAAGGAGTTAATGGACACACAATCACTGGGATTGCGTGGACTTTTGTGATTTCTGGTACTGTAAATATCACAAAGCATTCCACATATGTAGTGCAAAGTGTTAACATACCAACACTTTCAACCCTTTGTCTCAAAATACCACATTTCCCCGCACCTGAAGCAGATGACTTTTGAAAACATTGTGGCAAATTGAAAAGAAGCCATTGCTTGTAATGAGTAATGGCTTTTTTGCCACAATGTTTTCCACTCTGTCAGAGGGAAATAAACCAATTTTCTTAAATAAATGGATGTTTTGTAAATTTGCTTTGAATTTGGAAGAGTTCAAAGTATGCTCATGTGGCAAAGGTTTAAACAAACTGACTCTTCTCGATCAGGATGATATTGTCGACAGACCTCCGGTATATGAGTTCGAACTTTAGGTGTGGCATTTGGTTGTGATACGTTTTGAGGCATTTTAACTGCTTTTCTTCCACTGCTGTTCCTTCATGTCAAGAAATTGGCGGTTACATGCGGAGAACAAGTTTAGAATTATAAAAAATATTATTGAATTACTTACGTGGTTGATTAGTCAATGGTTGAACGGGTATCTCCGGACTTTGAACACTGTGATTATTCCCTGAAAACAAGATAAAAATCTCAACCATAAGGCTAACTTTAAACAAACATTAGTTTGTGGTTACACCATCCAAACTTTCATCACAGGAAGGGTAGGTAGGTAGGCAGACTTTTTTTAGAAATTTACCTTTTTCTGTTAACAAAACATGCATGTACTGAAACAGGATTCCCACAAAGAAGATAAATCAAAATTCTCTGACTTTTCTCCAACTTTTGCTTATTTTTCAAATTTCCCTGACCAATTTCAAAATTCTCTGACTTTTCCCTAACCGTGGAAACCCTGTGAAAACGAAAAAAACTGGAACAAAAAAAAATCCCCCCAAAAATTTTGGTGAGCAGAGATTTTTTAACGAGTCAGTCACATAAATGCAAACCAGTAATTATCTAAGAATAGCCTTATTTATTTCTTACATATGAAAAAAAAGTGCGATGAAACCACCATTTCTTTATCACAGGTCGAGAACAAGAATAACTAATAAGAATTTGTGAAGTTAGGAAGTCATTTTATGAGACATATCAATACATAGTACAATTTTGTCACAAGGGAAAGTTTTCACAAATAACACCATATCATATTAGCAGTACTTACAATACTGTTGACCATCATGTTTCTGAGTAAAAGAAGCATTGCTCCCGTCCCAACTAGTAGATGAGGCTGTAAATAAAATTACATAATTAATAACCACACTTGTTAATTGAATTTTACTTCAAAATGCGCTAATTAACATCCCAATGTAGAAAAAACAGGGGCGTAGAAATGTTTTCATGTAGCCAGTAAGCTACTACATAAGAAGGGTCCCCACCAGTAGCTGGAAAAGGGGCAATGCAGTCATATGTATGAATAAATTAATAAAAGTATTCAGAAAATTTTGTTGGTCTTAAAAGGTGGTTCAAATATCAGTGTATTAAGATTCGATCAAATTTCAAAAATTTCAAAATGAACGTACTTCGTGAATACGATGTTATTGATTGTGTATTTGCGATTCCTGCAGGGTATGTCTGGGGTGACATTGGGTGTCCTGGGCCCAGCCCACTGGTACCTGAAACAATGCAGACTCTATCATTAATAATAACTTTTATTTTTCATACTCAATTTTTAATCATCCGAGGAGACAATAAAATCGCAGCAAAACATGCACAAAATTGCTAACTCCCAAATAATTCAACTTGATAATGAGACTACCTCATTATTACGACCAATTTTTCTGGTCACGAAATTGGTCTCATTTACAAGGTTTTAATGTATTTTAGGACGATTCATACCATCAAAATATGGAAGGTACGTCTAGAAAAAAATAAGGAAAGAAAAGTTTTTCTACCTACCAACCCTAATTTTCTTTTTGTGAACCTTATCTTTACTTTTTTCTAGCGCTAAACAAATAATACCACTACAAATGAGAACCAGAACCTGACCAGATCAAAAGTCCGGTTTTCAGAGTCCGGTATTCAGAGGTTACACTCTACTTGCATTTACACTAAGTATATTGTAATGAATTATAGAATTTGTTGCTAAGGCATAAACAAACAAAAAAGCAAATAAATTACCCATTCCCCCCAAAAAATTTATTAATAAATATTAATCAATATGTAACAGAATAATTTCAATAATATCAATATAAATAATATAGACAATATTAATTTTCAAAAAACTAATTATCTAAAATACCAGGAGAATGGAAAAATATACACTTTCAACATACTGTGTTCAAGAACAGTCAAACCCGAGTTTATGGTCACCATGTAATCAGAGACAATAAATCTCAGGCAATCAAAACATTGCATTACGGTTATACTCAACACTCAATCTTTCAGTAAGTTTTTTTCACTGAGTTTAATGACGTTTTTCCACAATTTTTCAATCATATACAGCGACCGGTTCACCTAACCAGTTTTCCTGGACTGTATGTATACTAACCAGTACTAATTTACCCATCCACAAAAAGCCAACAATTTCTCAACATATTAGCTTCAGCTAAAATGACAAGTCAACTACAGTAGACCACAATAATTAAGAGACACTACTAGATTAGTGCAATGAAAATGGAAAAGCAAAATGGATCAACATAAAATAAGACTGTTAAAATTTATAACCCATGTCAAGTTTTATTTTTCCTTCTATAGCAGGGGCCGTTTATAGTAGTCTTTAAAATCATGCAGTTTTCCCTTAAAATTCAGTTTACAACAGGTTTTTCTTCCCCTTTGTGCAAAAATACTGCAATATTTTTCTTCAAATACAAGAAAAAGGCTCCTTCCCCTACCAGTAAAAGAAAGCCCTGCATTGGTGATAAAGAAATCGAGGTCTTCTAATTTTACAAACTAGCAGCCCATCACATTCAAGGGCAAGTAACTCTCAGGAAAACTGCAGCATTCAGGGGCAAGTAACTCCGTAAGATTAGTAATAAGCACATATAACAGCAAGACCACAAAACCAAAGCTTGATAAGAATACATACATAAACTACTACTTGATTTATAACAAGCATTAAAGTCCAGGTTAAATACAATAGCGCATACAAAACTACAAAGCAAAGATCACCACAGTCCAAAGTTATAAAACTGGAGAAAATGTACAATCCCAAATCTCATGGATTCACTTTCATTCATATTTGTTACTTTTTGGTCAAATCAATACTTTAGGTCATTTTATCATTTCTTAGCACTTTTTTTAAATCAAATTATCATTCTCATCATACTTTTTCTTCACACTATGTGGTCAAATAATTGAACCCTGTATCTTTGAGAATTCATTCAAAACTTAAGAAGACATAAAAAAGAATGTTGATGAGGCCATTCTCAAAACATTTTTTTTGTACCACGACCAAAACTAAAACAAAAAGCCAGAACGAAGAAGCAAAACTTTTGTAAAAATCGCTGATAAGCTTCGGGTCACTGGATTATAAATGAGTCAGTCGCATAACAGCAAACCAACAAGTTAAAGTATTTCATTAAATTACTTAAATTAGAATTCACGATTCAAGATCATTCTCAAGTTTTATAACCATGAATCCAAGCATCTAGACATTCAAACACCAGGGCTCCACAGAACGGCGCCAACACTCATCTATTTTACATCATTCTTTTTAAGAAGCAATATTAACCAAAATTCTAAATTAAAAAGGGGTATAACTCCAAAAATACAGCTTTCAGAATATTGCCCCTTGTCTTGCCACTGTGTCTTACCATGATAATCGAGTGTTCCAAGTGTCATGTTGATATCTTCAAAAGTGTTTGAGTAATTGGATACATTAAAGATTTTGCAAGACTACGACACCTCAGAAATCATAATAGCTCAACTTTTTTCTTCGAAACAGGCGAGCTAATAGAAGCATAAAATTTCTTATTTTGGAGACCAGCCACTGATAACAGCCGAGCCATTGGTCATTTTGAATATAAGGCCAAGAGACAACCAATCAGTTTGTCAAGTTTACAGTCTGGCTCCCTGATTTGTACATGAATGAGACAACACACTAGAAGCTAAGAGAAAATAAGTCAAGCCTAGCGATGACCTTGACCTTTAAGATACGGACAAGATTCTAATGGGAAACTCGACATCTCATCAGGGTGAATATTAATGCCAGGACATTTCTATGTCCCTCGAAAAACAAGAGATATGGACCACTCATAAATAATCAAAACAGACAGACAGATGGGCACACACACATACACAAACAAGTGAAATTAACGGAATAAATAATGACAAGAAAAAACTTCATACTGATAGACAGAATAATTGAAAAAAAAAGATACCAAGATAAATAAACAAAATAAATAATTAACTGTAATACAGAGTAAGTGTGGAGCGAAAATCCTAACAAGAAATTTTTAAGAAGTCAAGGTTACAAAATCTATCTAGCAATACTAAGTATCAATGTATGGTATTATAGATTATGGATTAGTAACTGCAGACACGCCACGTGAATACACTCACTTATTCGACTTCCGCTGGCCGAAATTGAGGTCATGGGGTTCGATATGACCCCGGAAACTCTGGGGTCAGTGATCTGGCTCGCAGACCCTACGCTGGCTGAAGAGGGTGGCCCTATTTAAGGTAAAGAAATTATTAAAAGGGACACAACTGAAGACTGACATCAGAAATTAAAGGGACACAACTAAAGATTGTCCTAAAAAATCATATTCATGACACAAAATCCTAAAAAAGGATAACGGTCATTCATAAATATTTCCATTGATAACTTCAAAAATACAGGAAATTAAACAGCAATATTCAAAATGAAATTTAATAAAATACTAATTTTACTTTTTTAATATTTCTAACAATATTACAAAATGAAAGACACATCTGTTCCTTTTTTGACAAAAATATGCATTCATCTGAAGTCTTGTCCCTTTAATCATAAACAATAAACTAAGGAAATAAAAAAAGTAACTAATAATAAGAAAATGTAAAAACAAGGCATTTGGATGAACGTTTTATTAAGTATATTTTTTACCAACTTTAAACATTTTATTTAAGCCCAGTCAATTAATTTTCAATTAAAATTACTACTACTGTTGCTTTCATACAAGAGAATAAAAAATGGCAACATACAATATACGTGTATGAAAGAAATCCATTTTCTAGTATGAAAACAGTCTTTGCCCAAAGTCACTTGTCCATAACCTGGGGCTTGAAAATTTCTATTTAGGCTAGTGAACTTTCTCTCGAATTCGTGTATTTGGGCTCGTGGTTAATTGTTCATTTCAAAAGCCCACTAATAATTTGGGCTAGTGCTTTAAAATAAATAGTTCAAAGACTGTATAAACAGACAAAATTAATAAAATCTTTGCAAGCAAACGAGAATAGAAAAAAAAATATTATGCAAAATATTGAAAATAATTTGACAACACATTAAAGCAGCGATTTCCTTGTCTTGTACTTTTTCTGCATTTAAACACAGTTTGTGCTCGTAATGACCCCAAGTCAAAAACAAAAGGGTCATCATGACCCTTTCTAGAATTCCAAGGAAAAGCATGAAATTATTGGTGATTACGAACAAATTAAATTCTTTTGAGATTATGTATCATAATTTGGTTATAAATATAGTATAAATAACTAATATACATGTCTGAAGCAGTGTTTATGGTGTATTCAATGGTAAAATTTAATACATTAAAGGCTATGTCTGCCTGATAATGATTTAGAAGCTTAGGCTTCATGGATCCAACTATTGCAGTAAAAAAACATATACAGTAAAACCTTGTTATCACAAGCATCAATATTAGAGCACCCGACTTATCTCGAGGAGCTTTTAAAGTCCTGTCAATATTTATTCTAAGTTGTGTATAATTTTCAACAAACAAATACCTGGTTATTACGACCACCACTTATATCTCAAGTATTTAGTCTGTTCCAATAACTCCTCCAGATAACAAGGTTTTACTGTAAAAGCAATATTTAAACAACAAACAATACAAAAATGCTCCAGTCACTATGGAAGTGATACTTACCCATGCCAGACATTGGACGAAATCCATCGCCCGGAGGGTGCTGAACAGTTTGAGATAAATCGCTCGAGGTACCACTTTCAAGTCCAGCAGCTGACCCGATCTCATTACCATATTCATCTTTTACGAGTCTTGAAGGCGGAGCTAAAATTAGAAAAAAAAACGTAATGGAGGCATTTACTCTCATAACTGAATGTATTTGATTTAACATAAAATATAAACAATATATTATAGTACAGAAGAATCAATAAATAGACAAACATTTGGATGATCACTGCTTCTTTTCACAGAGGGGCCTTTAGGCTAAAATTAAAAATATATTTGTTTGTAGTGCTACAACCGACCCCTCAAAATGGCCCCGACTTTTTTTTTGGCTTCTTCTGCACCTGTTCTGTTAAAAAGTACTTTCCACTACATTTTCATTTATCATATTATACACATTCATGAAAAAGATGATATTTATTTAAAATATAAATCTTACCAGCATGTTGTATAGTCAACCCAGACAGATCTGAAACAAACAATGAAAATGTAAAGTTGTTAAACAGCAATAAACAATAAATTGAAAAACATTAAGTACACTACAGACTCTCTGTTTCATTTTACAGGGTGTCAAAATCAAAAATACTTAAAATGAAATATTGCCGATTTATGTCATAAATCAAAATTTTTACAAAATATTCACAACAAAATAATAATTAACAAAAAGATCTATGAGCCTACAAGTTCATTATCCTATCAAGATATTTTTCATTAAATTTATAACTTTAGACAACTCATACAACAGCTGCAGTTTGTAGATCAAAACATATAAAATATACCAGAAATCCTCAGATAAATGCCCCTATTTTAATGTGGTACATTTTTTAAGAAATTTTCAAACAGTTAAGTTCATTTGAATCATTTAATTTTTTTTTTTGACAAATGGGATAAAACTTAAATGTTTATGACAGTATACTATGTTGAGCCACAATTTTTTCATCTTTCTAAAAAATCATTTGCGTGGGGCATTAATTAGAGAATATCTGGTAACTCACCAATACCAGGGGAAACAACTCTTTCGTAATGATAGGGATTTACGCAGACACTGTCTTGTTTCAGATCAAAAGCATACTGGCAGTATTTCACGTGTTTAAGTTCATTTTTATGTAAGTCTGGCCATCTCCATATGCGGGCATAAATAACATGAGGGAAACCCTTTCTTCCAGCAACCTAAAATTAAATAAATTTACAGGCATTAAGGACTCACGAGCAAAAAAATAAACATCTGGCTTTCCCTAACCTGCCCCCCCCCAAAAAATAGGATAAAAAGGTAGGCAGAACATTTTTTTTCCAATTCTTTTAGTTCAGAAATACGGTTCATATGAAATTAACTTCTAGAGCATCTTAAATAATTTACAAATTGGAAATCACAAAAGTTTCGTACTTCAGTTATAAATCCACAAGGGAATCACAGTATTGAAAATATCCACAAGAAAAAAAAATCGCTGAGAGAATCAGTCAAGTGACAGGAGAAACAAGGTACTTTTCAGGAATTTTGAGGTTTCTGTGACACATCCAAAATTTTTATCAGTGGACAGGTAGGTAAGTAGGTAGTCTTCTTTTGTAGACAAATGTTCCAAAAAATAACAAAAGTTTTCGTCAAAATCACTACAATTTTGGGATTAAACGATTGTGAATGAGTCAGTAACTGCATGCTGACTTTTTTTTAAGGATAGCTTTACATAAAAAACTTATTACCTGAAGTCTACCATCCAAAGTCCTCTGTATAGTCACACATTTCGATGGATGTGCACCACTCGTAGTTATAGCTGTGATTAAACTGTCCAACTCATCTCTCTTCTCCTTTAGTTTCTTAACCAGAGATTCGATAGCGCGTTTAGCAAAAGATTCACTCTCACCACCTTGTCTATGGCACATTAGACTGTGTACGATACTTAGACAAGCATCGGCACTAGTTGGTGCCGAATGAGACATCGTGATCAGAAGTCCAGCACAGGTGATAAAGTTTTTTGAAGACTGGTAGTGTTAAGAAATTAACATTTTGAACACATTAATTGGTGTCAGACTGTCTTGGGAATTACAAAAACAACTTGTCGTCTTGCCAGTCACATGCAAGAAATTGATGTGTTTGCAGCTATAGTTTACAAATACAATCACACTAGTATTCACTTCCAGCAGAAAGAAGTCTCTTCTATCCAACTAATCAGGCATGAAACTTTACCTACAATAAAACATTAGAATTTAAAATCATTTCATAAACAGTTCTGCACCTGCAGTGTTTTTTCCCCAATGGGAAAGGTGGCAAGAACCTTTTAAGAGGATGTATGATATAACAAGGCACAAATAACAAACTCTTCAGACAGGGAAATGAGTCGATCAACATGATTCACTAGAATAGAGGGCTAACAGGAAGACAGGACTCTCTCTCTCTTGGGGACTGGGGCCCTGGGAGGGGGAATTTCGCATCATTTTCAGTTCAAGGGGGAATTTCAAAAGCCTAATTAATTTAATAGGTGGGGGAATTTTTACCAAAAACAGGGGAAAAAAGTATATTCCAGAGGTGGGGGAATGGGGCCAAATTTCGGAAGATTGAGAACCCTGGAAAAGATGGTATGTTTTGTAAATGAGCATAGATATGATAAATGTGTGATTAGTATGTAAATTGTAGCATGAAAACATCATGATATAGTCATACACCATCCACTCGTCTTAAGATTCTAACTGCTATGATAACTACTTGCCACGAAAATGAGAGGAGCCCTTCCATAGACATCTCAAAACACAAGTATCAGGATGAGAAACATTAACTTCAATCTTAAACAAACACGGTTTGGGAGTATTATGCAGTTACCACATTAACATCACAATTCATATAAATAACTATACCACAAGGAAGGCCGTCAATTTTGGGCAGAACATGCACACATTATCAGCTATAATCCAGATTTCATTGGCAAGAAAAAGAATTGTATAGTCAGGGCAAAAAAATTAGGGAGTGTACATTTTAACTGACATCATGTTTCATTGTTTACATGACAGACACGGTGGAGCCAGTGTAGAACTTTAAGCAGGGGCTCGTTTTTTACCGAGTTTGAAATGAGAATTGTAGAGTTAGACGCCATCTAATCACCGTGATGTTGGTGGTGATAGGAAGTTTAAATATTATCTAATCACTACATACGTACATTCATTAACTGGCTGTCCGGGTATTGATAGACTATCAATAAGTTTCGATGAATTTGGTGACTTTTCTTACGCGGGGGAAATCAAAATACCATAATACGCATGCGTATGTTAATGGGGAATCTAATTTCCGCCGGTGTCCTATTTATTTTGCATATCATGAAATTAATAATATAGAGGCCCGTCACGAAAGAAATTTGTACAAACCACCCATTCATATTTATTTATCAATTGTACAGCAGAATTTCATTCATCCGTCCGCTCGTCCGTCCCTGAAATGAAAAAAAAATGATAAAAGATCACACAGAATGGGTAATCAGTAAGTATTTTTATTCAGGTCCGTAGAAAAGAAATGCACAATATCAAAGACCAATTTGTCGTATAGGCTTTTGACTACATACAATTTTATCACTAATTTTTATCTTATTGGAGACATTGCATGACAACGAAAACATTAAAAACAAGCAAATGATAACAAACGTTTTCGTCAAGAACACTCCTCGGTTTAAAAACCGAAAATTTCCTATGTAGTGACAAGCGCGGTTTTTTCTTCAAAGGGACGCAACTCGTCAAGGAATATACTACAAATTCTACGCGGTAGTCTCCCCTACAGAATACTATAAATTACAGGTCCGTTAACAAAGCGATTAAGATTGACACTGATTCTTTCACAGTCTGAACAATAATGAATGTGATTTTCTTAAAATTCTTTTTAAAAATGAAAACACTTGCACGCTCGCATGAGCGGAAGTTCACTTTGCAGTCGGAATACCCCTACTTTGAAGGAAAACTACGAAATTATCCGCGGTTTTACGAATAATTTAAGTTCAAGATTTTGACATTTCAAATTTAAATTAATCTTTTTTAACAAATTTTGGTGTATAAACAAATATTATCTTTTTAATTTGAAATTATCTTTATATTTGGTGAGTTAAGGAAAAATATCCCAGTATTGACTATTACACAGATGGAAACTAAAACATGTATTTTATCATATTTATGTTATCATATCAACGTATAAAAACCAACTTTTCAATGATAGAATTTCACTCAGTTTGGAAAATTGCTTTTTAATTGACTTTCATTTGATTGTGACGTCACGCCGGAGTATGCAGTTTATTTGATTTGTGTTTTTCGGTCCCCTTAATTAAGTAATTGATGGATTTTTCCTCCTCGCCTTTGTGTCTAGACGCTTCGACAATACTATAATCGAAGTATAGCTTAATCGGCGAGTGATTAAGGTGTGTGCAATTTAGACAAATTATATTCAAATAATATAACCGCTTTTTTGTCAAAGTGTCTCTCAACGAACATAATGATGATTGGTTACGAATAACTAATAATAAATGAAATTTAGGCCATTCTTAAAAAAATCTCGGTTTGAATTGAAAAACTTTGACCCCCCCCCCCAAATTTTTCCGTCAATTATTCAATCCTGTCGTTCTCAGTACAAGCAAATGTTGATATCAAGACTTTCTGGTACGAAGTGAATCAGTTTTAATCATCAGGTGGTCTCATTATCAAGTTGAAATACCAAGAAGATATTGAAAACTGGTCTGAAAGGAAGTGTTCTTTCTAATTAGTTGGTCTTAATATTGTCGTGAATGCAAATGAAGTTTCACTGTATTTCAAATTAAATGAAGTAAAACCTCGTTAAAGAGACCACCTTCGGGACCCGAAAAATCGGTCGTAATAAAGAGGTGGACTCATTACCAAGTTAAATGATCGGAGAGTTATTGGAAGCCGGTCCGAAAATAAGTAATTGTTATAACAAGGTGGTCGTAATATTGAGGTGTTACTGTATAGTGGTGTGTGAATCAATATAAATTACGACCAGGACTGTTGCTGTGAAGTTAAACTTCAATGAAATAAAAAAAAATAAATAAAACGATAAGAACATTCTAACCTGTGCTTGCGGCCACCTCCGAATAAAGGCCACCCTGTGAATAAAGGTCATTATTTGAAACAAATCATTGATTATTTAGAACAAACTAACTAACATCCGAATTACGGCCACCTGTAAATAGAAGCCATATTTTGTCTTTCCTAAGGCTGGCCTTTGTCTACAGGTTTGGACTGTACTTATGATACATGTATTAATATCTTAGCGAGGTTTCGTCTGAGTACACTGTTGATTTGGTGACGTCACCAGAAGACCCGCATTAGTGACGTAGTGTCCGCGACAAAAAAAAGTGGAATTCCAAATCATTATCTCGAATGGATTGGTTCCCCATAGACTTTCATGCTCCGCTATTCTAGAACCGAAAAACTGGGAACCACTCAGCTTAAAAAGTGGACGCAGGTTTTTTTACTGCAGTGGCGTCTGACAGCGACGATCTTTATAAGGATGAAAATGACGACTTTATCAAAACCTACACCGGATGGACGGTTGGCATGGTAACTGGCGCCGGGTCCAATAAATTTGTCAAAACGGATTAGATAAAAATGCAAATTACATGCAGTTGTTTGAATTGAAAAAAATAGGATGAAAAAGCAATATGCATTTTTACTGCGAGAATTGGATTAATCTTGAAGACACGAAGCACATATCAGACCTACCGCAGATTAATTTTCAGGGGTTTTTCTTTTGTCTGTGTCATCAAGGCAAATAAGACAACGGTGTGACAGGTCAAATTATGCCAACTTTGATAAAAAATTACGGACAGAAACGCTAAAATATATGCAGACCGATCGCTCAATGTCACGGAATCAGTCGAAAAAAATCGACAGCAGTTTCAACTTTGGTGAAATGTTACGTTTTTCCCCGAAGTGGGGGAGTATTTGACGAATGCCAGCGGAATGCACAGAGAAAGGGGAATACTGGTAATGATATAAGGATATTCTTTGTACCAGACTAACCGGCGACAAAGTTTATCTGGTTCATGCAAACATGGCGTATACTTTGTGCAGAAACAAACATGTCGCCGGATGGACTGTATTTCATGTTTTTTTTTGTTGTTGTCGTGGCTGCATCGTTTTCGGAAGACATGCGGAATTTCCCATGGCAACAGGATATACTTTTTTGAATAAACTCGCGTGTGAATTCTTATTCCGAGAAAGAGAACATTTCTCAGGCACAATTTTGTGTAACCCTCTCCAGGGCCTCCTCTGTCCAAATGCCACATCGTAGACTACTGTAACGATTGAAGTACAAACTATCGTCCTTTGTTTGTTTGTATGTGACTTATTGTCACTGGGGTTTAACGCCATTTTTCAGCAATTTTTCAGTTATATACGACGGCCGGTTCACCTAACCAATTTTCCTGAACTGTATACTAACCAGTACTAACTTACCTTTCCACAAGGAGCCGGTAGCTTCTCCACATATGAAGGAAAATCAACATTTTTACCAATTTTCCATAGAAGGGTATGACCTGCCGCGACCAGGATTCGAACACGGATCTCCGGGTTACAAGTCCAGCGCACTAACCACAGGACCACGGTTGCGGCTCTATCATCCTTTGAGTTCAATAATACAGACGGACACGGAGATTTCAAAGGCCATCCTTAAAAAAGTGTTGGTTTGTGATTTTGACCAAAAATCTGTCTTTATGTCAGCTTTCTGTTTCCAGAACAATCTTTTAAGGTTGACGAAATAAAAAGTACGTACCTTCACACCCACTGATAAATAGTTCGTCACGTAACAACAAACTAATATTTTATGGATGGCCTGATGGTATCTCATTTGTGAAACGTACATTTTGACTTTATATCTTAGATTTTTCTGCTAATTTTTCTGTGTCGATGTATACTGTGTATTATGTTATTTGCGACAAATCAACAATTTTAAGCGTTAATTTTGTAAATTTTGGATAATATAAAAAGAAAAATATTAACTGAATGTTTGGAATTGCCCATACATATAATCCTATATGATACAGTATGTAATCATATATGATACAGTATGTGGTGTCTGACCAGTGAATTTGGCCAATCTAAGCCATTAAACGTTTAAATACGTCACAATGGTAGTAAATGGGAGACCAGGACCCGAGGTTATAAAACTTGAGATTGGTCTCCGTGCTCAAATCTCATATTTTGTCTTTTATTGTTTCAAAGTTTACTATGATCAGACAATAATGATATTATTAATACTTTATTCTGACAGCATAATTGACCTGAATATGTAATTAAATATTAATCAGCTCTATCTTTTCAACCATGATACTATGACAATGGAATTGAGATTTGAGCTCAAAAACTCTTCTCAAGTTTTATAACCTTGTGGCCTGGACGTAAGTACATATATTACCATACCTTAATATTTATGCTATTCCAGTGCGCGTCAGTTTAAAAATAGATTTATTAATGAGACAGATGCGTCTCTCTCTATATATATACGTTAATGATTCTACATTATTATCAGAAAGACAGCATTTTTAATCCAAAAATACCTGTTCAAGTTTTTCATCGGGGAGGGGGGGGGGCTCGCTCGTTTGTCTTCCCTACCATTTCCCTGCATGGATCCCATTGAAAGCGTTTGTGGCTCAGATCCCTGGCGCAGTATTTGACCCTTCACCAACCCTTTTTACAGTCCATGGTTTTCTGTCCGTTACCAGAAACAATGAATTTACCCATTGTGGCCTTACATCAGCGTTGTACTCCCGAGGGGGAATGAGTTAGCTACACACCCCGTGGTGTAGACAATCATTCGCCTTTGTAAGCGCCAGTGTCCTTAGATCATAATGAATTAAGTATGATTGTGTTATGGTTAGGCTAACAAATTTGTTTCCGTAAAATGAGCGAATCGTGATTACAAAATACCGCCAACTTTTGTATGACTTCATAAGCGAAATCCGATTCTCGACAATTCAATTCACCGCGGAATATTGCAGGCGCGTAGATGGCCAAGCTAGGAGGAATCAATACGCACCGGCTGCTATCGGCTCTATCTGGGCTTTGAGGTACATTTTGGATGCAACTCCATCCCTCGAAAGTCCACCATTGATGGGGTCAGAAAAACAATCACTTTAAGGATTATTTAACCAAAAACTTTATGGTTGGTAGGTCGAAAAACTTTTCTCTTCTTTTCTAAACACCGTGAGAATTCGGGGAAACGATTCATCCGCGGATACTTTAGTACTTCGGATTTGCTGTTTGAAACTTTAGGGTTGTCGCCAAAAAAGATAGGGTGGTCAGGTGACCGTTAACACATGAAATAAAGGCACGAATTTAGAGTCACTCTTCAAGAATAGTATTTAATTGAAGCCTTAAAGAGAAAAGGTTTGTTTCCTGTTACATGCCCAAAAAATATGGGTCTGTAGGTAGGGATTTTTCTTTTCTGTTATTTTTAAACATCAATCGGCAATACTGTTTGGGAATATGCACGCCATAATATTAATAAGTTCTGAAAATTACAATATAGCACAACGATTTGAATACCGTAAAAACTTATGAGTATTAAAAAAATATTCGGTCAGTCGGATAACCGGAAACAAACCTTTTCTTTTTTATAGGCCTTACTTAAAGTTGAAGAGAGAGAGAGAGAGAGAGAGAGAGAGAGAGAGAGAGAGAGAGAGAGAGAGATCCCGGAAACAGAAACATGTATATACTTTTCTTTGAACTGAATCAAACCATTGTCTGGTTAAGGGGAGTTACAAGTAGTTTAGACAGACAGACACGTGAAATTCTTCCTTTTACGTCGCGTTGGGGAAAGTAGGGGAAAACAAAATTAAAATTCCAAAGGAGATCTCTTGGTCCCGCAAGTTATTTCAGACTACCAAATTTGTCTCCTAAATAACTGAACAATCTTGCGATAGCTTTGTATCTATCAAACATAAGCGATCTTTCTGCGTTGTTATGGATAATTAATGGAACGTAGATACAGCAAGCGCGGATCCATCCGAAAATATTACTTAACCGAAAAATTCTCCGCTTCGAAAAAATCTCTTATCCGAAATTTTCTTTTCTCTTAAAACCTCTCTAATAAGAAAACTTCTGTAATACGATAATGTGGATGTTGTTGTGGCTGGTGTTGCTGCTGATGCTGATAGGGAAGTTACGGCTGGTGATGATGTGGCTGTTGTTGGCGATAATATTGACAACTCAAGAGAGATTACTACGATAGGTTTTTTTTGCATGCGTTGGCAACGTTGATGATGAAATGTGAAAATTTGCACGCGCAGCCAAGTCAAGGACAAAAGTGAAGATGTCAAGAGGATGTCGTCTGCGCATTTCCGGTCTCCAAAAAGTCGCCATTATTCGGCTCGTTTAAGAGTGTATACAATGTCTGTATGAGTATACGCACGTTTCATCGTCAACAAAGATCAAATCACATCCGGTGTCTCAGCCATTCTCATTCAAAAAATATGTCAGCGTGGGATTATTTGAAAGACGTTTACGACATTCCTTCTTGAAATTTGTAAGTACGTAAGTAAATCACAGGCAGTACTACCGCAAGAGCCCCGCCCACTCTACCCCTGGCACGGAATAGAGGAGATAATGACTTGGGGTATGATTCTGTGTCACATGACTCCTTTAACGAATTACCAATCTCTGATTGGTTGGTTTTGAACAGAGACTTAAAATTGGACCAATGACATGAGTTTAATCTCAGACTGATATCGAACTATTGTTTCATAATGTTGAATAATGGTCATAACTCTGGCGCAAGAGAAATGAGTACAGGCCATGTAGATAGTAGAAACTATGAGAAGGGGCGGGGCTCGCTATGCCGAAGTCATGAAATTTGAATACAGATTTTGTAAAGCATGCTGCAAAGATGATTAATTAATATCTTTTTAACAACGTCGTAAGGTAGCATTATGATATCAGGGCTTTCATTTGGCCCTTAAAATGGCATTTTGACTCCTGAGATTAATTAAACAAAAATTTTGATTCTTGCGAATTAGAACCCAATGGTCAGGTTTACTTTAATACTTGTTGACAATTTTGTTGACTCTTCAAATTATTATCTGCCAAGGGTCATGTTTGTCCCTAAACTTTTGAGATCTAGTGAGCACCCTGGCGATACGTTAAATACAAAGAGGACTTAGATAGAATGAAATATAAATACTTAATCAATAGATGTGATTCTTGGATTGTTACGTAAAGCCAGAACAAGACCGTCCTAATCCCGTGTCGTGAGTCATTTGCCGCCCGTAGTTATGGCTTCAAAGCTACGGTGTTCGTATTTCAGTCCTGAGTAACATTAACAATCATTCAATGAGTACATTCAACTCATTCAATCGCTCATAAATGATACTCGCATATACAGTAAAACCTCACATTACGACTCACCTCAATATTACGACCACTTATTTTACGACCGGCTATCAACAATTCCCCTATAATTCAACTTCATAATGAGACCATCTCATTCTAACGACCGAATTTTTTGGTCCATAAGGTGGTCTTAATAGCGAGGTTTTACTGTAATCGACAGCCTTATAAAAGGCACGTGTCCATATGGCATGGAGGCGCATTTTCTTTTTTAAAAGCCGGTTAGTCTATGCGATATTACATTATATATACACCACTTCGTTAATTTGTAATTAATTAATTAATTTATTAAAGACATCATATCTTACAAATATTAAAGAAAACAAAGGCGGGATCAATGTTTACGCCTTATATTAATGAATGAATTCAAAACCGCCGGCTTATCGCGCCTGAAATTTTGAATGAAATTTATTGTCGATAATTAGGCTCTAAAAAATCGCTATCTTTTACCTATCCGTGGATATCTCGTCGCATTGTTTATGTTGATACATACCCAGTAAGTCCCTTAGCTATTCATATATAGAAAACCGTATGACAGTTAACAATTGACACGCGGTCGTTCAAAACATATCAACACTGCCCGCGGGCGAAGCTAAAAACCAATTAAGATATTCAAGGTGCGCATAGTCAATTTGCGTTAATGTATTTTACAATAATCGCCATTTTCCGTGTTGGAACTCTAGAATATCTTTTCCCTTCTTTATTTAGCATGTTGTGACAAATAAACAACGCAAATACACTGAAAACATCTAGAAATTCAACGACGATGAAGCAACGTTCATTTCTGAAGACTACATGCGCCAAGATGTCTAGCCGTGCACGTGACTTCGGTTAACCAATCAGCGAGCAGAAGTGGCGACCTGATAAGATTATCCCATTTCACACAAAGTGGGAGGAGGGTTGTACCTATGCGAACGGAAGCCACACTTTATTCAGTTATTGGACTTTTATTCATTCTAAAAATGTTTGAAACCAAACGCGATTAGGTCATAAATAACAGTGACAAACAAAACGTTCTAAATTGCGATTAGGAATTGACCCGATCATCGAATAGTATCGCGTTTGTCGCACCTAAGGAAAGTTGTCATACCTGACTTGTGTTCAACTCGTCCAAACTTCGATGTACTGTGTATAATATCGTCACGAAAAAATTCGGGATGAGAGTTGTTTTACGAAAGTTTTGCCGTTCAAAGGATTAATATTATAATATACGCATTCTTAGTGAAAGACTGTTCATTGGATTTATAAACTAGTGTCGTATTGTATAAATTCAACGCAGCATTATCGCGAATGCAGTTATTATTCACTCCGTAATTGAATCAAAACACGAATTAGTCTACCTATTTGCTATGAGATCTATACATGTAAGGTGAACTCGCGTATATAGGTCACTTGATAGACATTCTGGAGCCACGGTTTTGGATAGAACATGAATGCGCGTTATAACATTCAAAATATGGTATTGTTGGCTTACAAGAGATGAATATATTTGTTATAAAGGAAGGATAGCATTAATTGCTGATTTTTATCTGTTTATAGTGTGTTAAACATTTAAGTTCATTTATACATGAAGTATTAGCCGAAAAGTGAACAGTATTTTGGATAACACATATATCGGATTGAAAATAGGTGTTATAGTTGGGAAAAATGACTTTTTGATTGACATACTGACTGTTCAAAGAAATGTATGTTAGAATTCGACAACCCTATGTTATGTTGTATGTTTAAACCGCGAAGAACGGCACACGTGCGACGACTTTGGAAATTAAGGGTCCACAATGAAACCGGGATTTCGGAAGAAGGTCCAGAAGACCTCGAGTTAAAATCATTTACGCATTCGATGCTTAAGCGCCTGAAAGAGAAGCAGCTGGACTCATTATTGCAGAGTGTTGAGTCGAAAGGCGGTGAGGAGTCGGACTGTGTTTTGTTACCCAAAGGTGATTTTAGACTCAGAAAGAAAGTAATGACTCCGCTAGTTTTGTGTTGTCGTATGTGGCGCTGGAGTGATATTACTAGTTTAACTGAACTGAAACGGTTGCCATGTTGCACGAGTGCTAATGACCCTGCATATGAGTGTTGTAATCCATACCACTGGAGTTTACTTCTTGCTACAGGTAAGTATTGAAGGTTTCGCAAAATCAGGCAGTGATTCTTTTCTAATATTTCAAAACCATTGTAATCTCACTAAATGACAGAATTATTCGAAATATTGAGTGATAAATCATGAGCAAGGGGAAAATTTTGAGAAAAAATACACTTTAGGGCAAAATAATTAAGTATAGACTTTTTGGCTTTGGGAAAGTGTCTGTATAACCCAAAAATTGCACAAAAAGTCACTGTCAGGGTTTTATTTGACCCTTGAAACAACACTTTATACTCTTTATACGAGTAAAATAAAGCTTAATGAGAATTTGTGTCAAAGTGTCAAATTTACAATA
The DNA here is from genome assembly GCA_008271625.1 of Lutraria rhynchaena. Lineage (NCBI taxonomy): Eukaryota > Metazoa > Mollusca > Bivalvia > Venerida > Mactridae > Lutraria > Lutraria rhynchaena. The sequence continues at coordinate 237,798 of VIBL01000287.1, forward strand.
AAATTAGAAGGCAATTTTGTTGATTCCTCAAATTATCATCAGCCAAGGATCAGTTTTTACCCTCAACTTTTGACATCAAAAGAAAACTGTGGAAATGATTGCTAGTATAGTGACTGCAGGAATGTAGACCACTTTCAACAGCCTTGCTGTTGGGTTAACTCTTGTGATGTGGTTGAGTGTCCACATACAGTGCTAGGGGTCCTGGGTTCAGTTTTCGGTGTGGACCGTATGGTTTTTCTCACTCATTTTCTGTGTGTGATCCCAAAATTCCAAGGGACACCTAAAATGTTGGAGATGGGAGTCCCAGGGACCCTCGGGTGAAAAATCTTAGGGAAAACCCTGACTCTGGTATAAATGGCATGGAGTTACTGTTGCCAGATTTCAGATTGGACCGTTACCCCCCCCACACACACACACAGACTTGATCCTACCCTGGTTGAGAATTGAAAAACAAATGTGAAGTTTGAGTCAGGGCTCACTTACTAGGTTGAGCACCTGACTTCAAACCCGGAGGCCGTTGGTTCGAGTCCATAAGTGGTGCATTTTCCAGTTTGGAAACTTGGATTGTCAGGGTTATCTGTACATTTTGGGGGAATGGTTTAGAGTTAGGTTTACATGTTTATTTTCTCTACCTGTTATACAGGGCCTGTTTTCCTTCAATAATGGAGGCCAATATTCGGTGACTTCCCAATCGCAAAAAGCCTCTTTCCCATTTCAATGACAGCATTTTCCCAAAATACAGTGCTGGAATTCCCAATATGTTGAAATATGATTCTCCATATATCTAGAAAGTCTGTGAAAATCACACTTGAATTTCCCAAAATGACAGGCTAAGGCCCCTTCCCAGTTTTTGGAAATATTGTGAGAATTTGTTCTTCATTTTTGGGGAAAAAAACCCACACCAATTCGAGGGGCGAATGGGGCAGAGTTCCGCCCCCAAAATTTGCAAATCAGGGCCCTAATTATGTACAGCAAATATTAAATATCGAGGAAACAGCTGGATATCAACAGGTTACGCAACCCCTGAAACTCAATATTTCATTCAGTCACTCTTGTTTGATATTCAATGTAAATTTTATGTAAAGAATATACTGTATTGGTTGTTTTGAAAATAGTGAAATTACTCTTTAAATTTACAATTGATCAATATCTCGATACGCTCTATGTCAGCGTGGGACTGAATTTAATATACCTCTACATACTTGCTCTGAAAAGTTCAATACTGTTAAAAATTCTCTTCTTGTTAAATCAGTGATTTTTCTCTTTCTTTGTTTGGGTCCAGGAAAACAAGCCCTTCTCAATAGAAAATAAAGACATTTTTTCCCAATTCCTGACCTAAATCTTCCCAATTTTGGCATCACACCATGCATTTTTCTCCAATGGGACACGGACTCTTTCCCAAAATTGCAAAAAATCATCGTTAAAGTAAAATTTAAAAAAAACGGAAATCGTAACCTTGGTGCCGCGGAAACATTAAAACACCAGTAGGGTATGGACCAGGAAAAAAACTGAGGTTCTGGAAAATTCCAGAAAACTTTTAACTATACTCAAGTTAGGCCAGATGCTTGCGATATAGATGTTCTTGATAATGAAGTGTTACTCTTATGACCTGGACCCTTTCCCAAAAATGAAAAAAAGTCACTGTGAATTTCCATTTAATTTCGGTAAGATCCCATTTTATCAAGATATAAATTTCACCCTTCATGACCCTTAAAAGGGGTTGACCTTTTAGCCAGTATTTGTAATAAGTAAATGGGAGGCATTGTGGTCTAGAGGTATGGCTTCCAACCTTTGATCCGAAGGTCCTGAGTTCGAATCCTGGCTTCGACGGGTTTCTTTCATGAACTTCACAATCCCATTTTCTAGACACAGTACTGATGTAGTGTTCAGAAAGTGGACTTGGTCATGATTAATATAAGCTTGTTTCGAAATCGAGCTAAAAATTTGTATAAACTAAATGTGGACTCACGAGAACAGGTAATAGAAATATCAACTACAGTGCTATGTGTCCCCCCCAATGGGTTCAGTGTAGGCCAACTTTACAAAATTGTTTGGTTTTTTGTCTAATGCTGCTAAACCAGTTTATCTGAGGCCAAATTTGTTAAATCATTACATTGTTTGGTTACAATGCTAATCCTGTTAAAAAGAGGCCACCCCATCTGTTTAAAGGCCAACCCATTTTGAAATTTTGTCCGGGCCATCCTAAGATGATGTTAGTGTGCAGTTAAGTGGCCCAATCTTTTAGCACTGGGTAGGTAGGTTGACATTTTTTGTGTTATTAAAAACATTATATGCTTGTAAAATAGAATGAAGAAAAAAAATATGTCAAAACAATTTGGGTTGGGCTATTTTTGAATGAGTCTGTTGCATAACTGAAAATCAACAATATGACATAGTTTCAAGATTTTTTCAGCCGTATTTAACTAGGGCCTAAAAAAATTTGTTTCCGGTTACCTGACCGACCCAATATTTTACCTGCTGAACTGTAAGCTTTTATGGAATCCAAAGCATAGTGCTACATTTTAATTTTCACTACTCATTAATGTTACAGTGCTCATATTCCCATACAGTATTGCCAATATATGTAAAAAAATAAGATGAAAAATCCTACCTAACAACCTATATTTTTTGGGCATGCAACCAGAAACAAACCTTTTCTTTTGTATGCCTAAGTATATGAACTCCCCTTATGTTCATAAGATTCAAATGATTAAGACCCTATTTCAAGAGTTAAACAAACCCCCCTTTTAAGCCCTTTTTAGCCCTTTTTAAATATTTTGGTATTTTTTCAAGCTGTTATACATTAGATTTGGGGACCAATTTGTTAATGATACGGCATTACAAAAATACAATACCCCTAATGCATTGAAGTGGGTACTTAATACTGTCTTGGGAATTGAAAAAAAAGAATCACTTGGGATATAAACGCTCTTTAACTGGGCCGCACCATTTATCCCACAATTCATGATCTCATTTATAAATGTTTATCGCAATTTGCAATCTGTTCGCTATTCTAATGCAGAGGCACAAGACATAAGGTGCACCATTACATTCTACTTATTATATTTATTTTTTTATTGTTTTTTTCTTATTTTATTTTATTTATTGTTATTTTGGGAAAATATCTAGTCCAGTTTTTACGAAGAATCTAGCTTCTGTTTCATTTTAATTCTTTCAATTTATGTGTGGTATATATATCGAAAAGAGAAAAAAATATGAAAAAAAATTGAGAGAAATATTGTTGAAGAAGTTGTTTGGTTAATGGGGTCCATCATAGAAAAATAATGATTTTGCAGTTACACAAGTGACTAATTGAAAACTCTGCAAGCCCCATTTTTTTTCATTCTTTTTTTTCCATTCTTTTTTCCAGCTTTTCTTTGTCATATCGTGCATATAATGTTAACTCATAAATAATAAATGCCTACCTACCTACTGTCATAAGAAAGTATAGGTCACGTAACTTCAAAACAGCAATTCTTTTAAAACCAAAAAGTTTTTTATAGTTTTTAAACGATGGCCTGATGTAACTATTTTTGTTTTTTTTTTACCAAAACTGATGAATGACTTTAAAGACATTAACGATTACATGAACATTTGTTTGAAAGCCTTCAATTTTTCAGTTTAATGATTTATGGGTAATATTGTTCATAGAAAAAGACTGAATTATTATAATTGTATTAATAAAAGCTGAGAAAAATTTTAAGTCATTTTTTAAACTTTTTGGTACATTCTTTTTCTCTTTCAGATTTTTATTTTGAAATTTTTAAGTTTATATGAATATAATTAGCAGTCTTCAGGGTTTCCACTGGACATTATATTTTTTCCGCCACATGTACGAAGGGGAGGGACTGGGCATACTAAAAGTATGCTTAATTTGATTTTTTTCACCACTTGCAGATTTTTTTTTCGCCATTTGCGAAACTGGCGAATGGCAGCGAAAACCCTGAGTCATATTTAATGGTTTTTGGGGAACAGGTATTTGGTCCCTTTGGTTGGGGAAATTTGCATTGTGAAGCACCAAATTGTGGAATTAATAAAGACTTACATTCATTAAAGAACTAGACACGAAGTTATGTCTCAACCATTCTATATTTAACACAGTACTTAAAACACAATATTTTGTATGATTAATTCTATGGAAAAGTAATTTTATGTATATAATGATGTAATACTTTTGATTTTTTTAATTTTGGGGAATTTTTTCTCTATCAATGGGGAAAAATATATACTTTTTTACTTGGGGAACGGGGCCGAATACTGGACCCAAAAAAAAGGGTCTGAAATTAGACTCGTATTTAGTGATTTATAATACCTGTGGTTTTTGAACCAGTGTTTATCTATTTGTAATGTATGTAAAAAATAAACACAGCATGGCTAGGTTGTCACAATGTAGAAGTTTTATACAAAAAAAATGTACACAAATGGTCTGTTACCTTTAATGGCTTACGGATGACTCATGTACTGTACCGCATTTTTCTTTCTTCAGACGTCAACCATTAAAACGATAATTATGATTTAGGTTTTCATTCAGGTGTGGATGATTTTTTTCTAGGACCCTAGGGGCCCTTAATTGTGATATTAGGTCATATTATAACTTAACCTTTTCATTGTCTCTGAATTGGGATTACTAGGGTTATAATATTTTTCATTGAAATTCCTTCAGTTAACAATTAATATTTTTTGGTACTGAACATGACTGCACCAACAGCCGGGGTCATGTGGTGACTTTTGCAGTATTATGGCAGTGGAGGGGGACCCTAGGTGTACACCTGGGTAGAATCAACCGACCTTCCGAAAACTACCTGGACAGCTTCTTCTTATGTGAATTTTTCTTGTCCTTGGTGGGATTCGAAGTTGGGATACGGTGAGGGGCTAGCGATTACAAGTCAGGAACTTTAACCCCTACCCATCTTTGTTTCCATGTGATTCAACCAACCCTTAAATAAAACCTCAAAGGGTCATGTTGACCCCTTACCAACGATTCTAAGGACCAACCCTCTGGCATTAGCAGTTTGTCATTGTTTTGTGTATCAGAGAGCTCAAAAAGGGGGACTAGAAATGAGAAAATTGAAAAGGGATCTGGCCCTTAGTACAGAAACCACTCAGAAACTGGGATGACTGGTTGATTGTCCCGATGATTACTGTAATGGATCAACCAATGGTCTTTGTTGTTAAGTAGTTATGGTCTCTGACTGGTAATCACTAGCCCCTCACGGCTGTGAGTTTGAATCTCACTCAAGAGCAGAGAAAATTCAAGTGTTAGAAAGCTGTCTAGTTGGCTCATGGATGGCCTGTGGTTCTACCCAGGGGTATGCCTTCATTGTTAAAGCAGGGAAAGTCACCAAAATGACTCCAGCTATTGGTGTGACGTTAAAACCTAGAGAAAAAAAATTGATTTAATTAGTTAATACATCTTTATAATGTTAAATTGAATTTTAATTGAATTTATTACAAAATTATGAAAAGTTATATACATGCTTTTGCATTTATTTTCAGATATTCCATTGACTTCATCTGAGTTTGATGACTGTAAAAATACTAAATACAGAGGTATGAGAAATTCTTTTAGCAATTTTGATATAAATCTCAGAAAGTTTTCAGCGATTTTTTTCCTTCTTTGTTTGGTTCTGGTAAACAGACCCTTCCCTATAAAAAATAAAGACATTTTTTTCCAATTCCTGACCTAAAAATTCCCAATTTTGCCTTCACACCACAATTGAAATGGCCCTGGACTCTCCCAAAATTGCAAAAAAAATCACTGGTTTTCAAAGTTCCAACAAAGTAATTCATCTAAATCTTGAATCTAACAGTGTCTCACTATTCACTTACAAATGTGTCAAATTTTAACAATTTCATACGTTTTTCTTGTTTGAGAGTAGAAAAATTTTAATATCTGCTTCAGAGGTCAACAGCTAGGTGACCTTTGTGGGAGATTATAGTTTGAGGACCAGGTAAATGTTATTGAAATATTTGCTTAACGTTTATGATAAATAGCTAAAGTTTCATCAGATAACAAATTGTCACAATTATTTACTCGTTTGTAAATCTGAATGAAAAAAAAATTGAAATAGTTTCAAGTGATATAAAAAATTGCCCAAAACATGGGCTGAGTTTTTTTTTTGTTTCTTTTCTTAAATTGATTTCATGCGGTTCGCTCAGTGACTTGAATTCATTTTGGTAGTATCAGTGATTTTTTTTTCATATATTATACAGCCAAACATCAGCTGTTTCCCTTAGCCCAAAAAGTTATATTTGCCCCTACAAATGCTTTGTGAATATGTGAAAGGTCTTCAAATTAAATAAGTGACAGTTTTTCAAATTTTCCCTTTTTTTAGCTCACCTGAGCACGTAGTGCTCTGTGAGCTATAGAGCTCACCTGAGCACGTAGTGTTCTGTGAGCTATAGTGATCAGTCAGTCTACTCTGTCGTCTGTCGTCCACACCTGGGTGGTTGTTAGTGCTTTAGTGGTCACACTTTTGAGCAAATCTTCATCAGACCTGGTCAGAATGTTTGCCCAATGATATGTTGGACTAGTCCGTACATGGGTCATCTGGGGTCAAAAACTAGGTCATCAGGTCAAATAGAATGGAAATTTTGTGAACACTCTAGGGGTCACTGTTTTGATTGGATCATCACCAAACCTTGTCAAAATGCTTGTCTTAATGTTATGTTGGTAAAGTTTGAACATGGGTCATCTAGGGTCAAAAACTAGGTCACCATTTCAAATTATAGGAAAACCTTGTTAACCGTCTAGAGGTCATAGTTTTGATTGGATCTTCACCAAAGTGTGTCAAAGAGATTGTTTCAATGATATCTTGGTCAGGTTTGAACATGGGTCATTTGGGGTCAAAACTAGGCCATCAGGTCAAATCATAGAAAACCTTGTTAATGCTCTAGGGGTCACAGATTTGATTGGAGGTTCACCAAACCTTGTAAAAATGCTTGTCTTTATGATATCTTGGTTTAGATCGAACATGGTGCATCACAGGTTAAAAACTAGGTCACCATGTCAAATCACAGGAAAACCAGAGAAGTTGAAATCTTTACTCAGGTTAGCGAAAAAGGGCCATCTTGGTCCTCTTGTCTGATTTATCGCACTATATTTTCCCATCCAGAAAGCCACAGGTAGTTTTGAAAATTCCAAAAAAATCACAAAAATCACGATGTAAGTTACGCTGATTTTACATAGCATTTTTGTCTCCCATTTATATTCTCCTCGTAAAATATCGACTGAATTATGTAGCAGATTTCAACATTATAAAACTTGAGGTTGATCTCCAAGCTCAAACCTTATATCTTGTTTTATAATATATAATGAGCATACTGTACATTGCCCATGGCCGGTAGATGACCTCTGTTGATTTTGATGCCATTAGGTCAAGGTCACTTAGGTACTTAGTGTAAAATCACTACTGAACAAGAACTTGAGAAGAAATAAGCTTAGGTTTGTGAAGCTTGTTAGGGACATTGCCCATGACCTGTAGGTAACCCCTATCTATTTTGAGGTCAAAGGTCAAGGTCACTGTGAAACTCGTAATTACAAGTAGAAATTACGAGTTGAATTGCTGCAGAACTAGTTAAAATTCTTAGCAGGTTGTCCTGCAGGACAAGTAGCCAGAAAAAAATAATCACGCCTTGCTGTTGATTATTTAAGAAAATGCTTTGCATTGTCTCGTATTCATTTTGTGATGTGTTGACATTTCTGTTGCAGATGATTTAGACCCTCCCCCTGATGAAGCCATTTCCATGGAAACGGGTTTAACTCCTACACCCAGATGTACAGATTACTCAGGTATTTTGTCCACTAAATTTTTGGGAAAGTAGTTGCTTTTTCTTTGTTTCCATAGACACCAGTTATATTTTTATTTCATTTAGTGTAATTTTGGATCTATGACTTTAACAGGCTGTTGGAACTGGTTTAGCAAAAATCTAAGGGAGAAATTTAAGGTGTGGAATGGAAACACCCACTTACTTTGAATTAAAGGACCATTCCCACAACTTGAGCTCTGATTGGTTATTTTTGAACTCTGGTTTTTAGATTGACCTATGGATAGACTGCATTTATTAACTGGTCTACAAACTTAAGTTTTTATTTGCACAAACTTCAAAGAAATTCCTAGCATCACCTGTTGTCAATTGCTGTCAAATCTTGTCCCCTTAGGGTCAATATAATTACAAAAACATTTTATCAAAATACCTGTCTAGCCCCTAAGGGGCTGTTGTAGAATGAACAGTTGATGTAACTGTGAGTTAGGGTCATTTGTTATTAATTGTGGTTACATGATACCAATAGTATTTATCTATTTGGATATTTTTGTATGCATGAAAAAAAAATGTTCGTTTACAGGGATGTAGAAATGAACTGGAAGTCGGAAAAATCAACTGGTTGTTTAATCACTCTCGCTGAATACTTTACCTCATGGTGGGTGGGTGGGGTGAGGTGGTTTTGCTTTGACCAATGAAAAGGCTGTATTTCAGACTGGTTTAGGCCCTGTGGCTTATTGTCCCACAGGGGTTTGTTACTCTGCATGTATTGAGACTGGAACCAGTGATTACCAAAAATTAAACCCCTGTGGTTTTGTTAGCCATTTTACAATATCTGAAAATTTTGTTGAGATATTTGGAGTACACTGTGAATACTAAACGAAAATAACTCACGTAAATTGATGTTCATGGAGGTTTACGGATGTTTAGACAATCTCTGTAAACTCCCTGCCTAATGTTTTCATCTTCTGTGTTTTACTTTCATGAATGCAGGCTTCTCAAAACTGCTGGAATACTTGCATGACATTTGGTCAGACAAAGTTAGAATTTCTGTCTGACCAGATGAAAATTTGTCTGACTGAGTGTATATCTTAAATATGCTGTAAATCGTACCTGACTGCAGGACATCTGGTCTGGTACTAGCTGAAAAGTTATTGGACTTGTCCGAAGGTCAGGCAACTTTCAAGAAGCCTATGAAGGTGCTTAGTCTGTCACTGAAATGTGTTTTCTTTCACTTCTCTGTTGGCAGGGCCTTTTTTCCAAAAAATTGGGAAGGGGCCTTAGCCTTTCGTTTTGGGAAATTCAAATGTGATTTTCGGCCAAATTTTTGGAAAAGGTGGACACGCTTTCAAGATGTAGGGAGAATCATACTTCATCAGTGTAGATTGGGGAAATTCTTTTACAAAATTGGGAAAAAAAGAGTTTTTTTTTGCTATTGGGAAATCAGCAAATTTTGGCCTCTGTTATAGAAGGAAAAAAGGCCCTGGAGCACCTTTCTCTGTGTCCGTCTGTCAGATCATATTTTCTTTCCACCCCGAACAGCCCTATCCATTCACTCCACTCTGTCCCTCTCTCATATATTTAATTTTTCCACGTTGGTGTCTTTGTATCTGTGCGGTGATATGGGATTTGAAGCTCAACTTGTAGAGTGTTTGGTTTGTTTACCCGGGTTTGAGAGTTCGAGCCTTTGGCACTGCTCAAGTTTTCTGACAGTTTGGTTGAAGACCTTCTGTCTAATTCTGTTTGTGACCAGTTCTTGTCTTTATTAATGAAATAGTGACAGAAATTTCCCTTCTGGTCTGATTTATGCGGAGAAGTTGGCAGTTACTTGCGGAGAGCAAGGTTAGTTCAGATGCAGAATCTCAAACAGCTGGAATTGAAGAACTGTTGAAACAAGGTGTGATTTACAAAAAGCGAGAATTTGTCCCAAAATGGTCACACGTCAGGCAAGGGTATTTCTTGCGATAAACTTGTTTGCGAAAAACGTGTCAAAAGCCGAATCATTAAAGTCCTTAATGATTAGTTATACCTTATTGACCTCGGCTATCAATGTAAAATAATGGTTTATTTGTATGAAGTGTTCGTTCACCATATTACCCAAGTCAAAGAGTTCTTGAGTTGTAATGTTAGTGTACTTGTCTCATAATTTATGGCGGCTTCTCAGAGATTATAAGACCGATTATTGACCGAATCCCGAAGATTTTAAGATTGAGCGGTTGTAGAAATTGGACCTTATGTTTATAGTGCTGTTCATAATGGTCTTCGTGAGCTGAAACACTTGACTGCTTTTATTATTGTCAAACATAGGTCTGTTATAAACCCAGTCCACAGTCTGAAAGCACACATATAGTACAGCCATGATATTGAGCCCACTTTGGGAACTGAAAATGGTGGTTTGGTAATCAGGTGGTCTTACTGTCAAGGTGATATTAAGTCCACTTTTGGAAGGGTGGTCTCATATTGAGGTGGTCCCACTATAAGGTGATTTTTAGAGGAAATACAGATAACCAGTCTGAAAGTGTTTGTCATAATTAAGTGGTCTCTCGTACATTTTGTTTGATCAACTTCATTGGTCTAATTCCTTAATGGCCATTTTAAGGTCCGTATTGACCCCTTATTTCTCAATTCATAGCCAGACCAGCATAATGAATTGTTTCTATTTTATATTCAGATTCTTCATTTCATATTTCAAAGTTTGGCCCCTAATTTCTAATATCTTAATGGTCCCTTATTTCATGGTCATGTTGTTTATTTTTTACTTCAAAGTATGGCCCCTAATTTCATGTTTCTTTGTGTAGTTTTTTATTTCATAGTTAGGCCTTTGATTTCTTATGTCAAGATATGGCCCCTAATTTCATATTTCTTGGTGTAGTCCCTTATTTCATTGTCAGACCTTTGATTTCCTGTCAGGATATGGCCCCTAATTTCGTATTTCGTACTGCAGTCCCTTATTTCATGGTCAGGCCTTTTTCTTACTTCATTGTGTGGTTCCTTTTTCAATTCCTCAGTTTTCCTGTTTTTTTATTCCGTTTCTTTGGAGAGACAGAAACATACCAGCTGTGTTATTTTTATTCTTTGAATATCTTAGCTTATACACGAACATATCGAGATATATTTATATATATAACCTGCAATTAAATTACTTTCAAAGTATTTGGTTTCAAAAAGTGACAGTTATTGTCATAAAGCCTGTTTTATAATATTAATATGCTTGTATGATATACCATGCTTCATTAATCTCGTACATTTTGAGGCCTCTCTGTCTGCTTTCGTAAATTGGTAGTCTCCGCAAATATGTCAGGTATTAACCTTATGAGGAGACTACGTTAATATGAATGAAATTTTTTTTTTCGGTCTGACAGGGAAAAAAGGGATAGGCTGTGATTAGACAAGGATTTGTGAACATTGAACACTAATAGATTATGTCTTTTTTTATTCATAAATTGTGTTGTTTTTTTTTAATTCATAAATTGTGTCCTTTTTTATTCATAAATTATGTCCTTTTTTATTCATAAATTATGTCTTTTTATTAATAAATTATGTCTTTTTTTTATTCATCAATTATGTCTTTTTTTATTTATATAGATTTTTTTAAGTTGATTATTCAAAAATGAATGTCAGTTGATACTTCGTTTTTAAAATTCTTGAATTTCACATAATGAAATTTCTCGTAATCTTTAAGCTTTGGAGTTTGATAAATGTGATCCCAAAGTGTTGAGAATGAGGTTTTAACCCCCTCTCCCGCACATCAAAATACAAAAAAAGCATTCAAAATTTGCATGATATACAGCTGAACCTTTAAAACAAAGACCTTCTAATTAAGGGGGAAATTTTACCTTTTATGTATACATTCACACCTGTGAACAAAGGCCACCTTTGGGAAAGACAAAATGTGGCCTTTATTGACAGATGACCTTTATTTAGAGGTCAGTTTGTTCTAAAGAACAATTGTTTAAAGAATAGCCTTTATTCGCAGGGTGGTTTTTATTCGGAAGTGGCCACGGACTCAGGTTTGACTGTAATTGGACTGTATTCGGTGGTTTGAGTAATAAATGTGCTAGGTTGTGACCTGTTGTATATTTGTTTTTTTTTTACATCTGTGTCCTGCAACCTAGATGTTTCGAAGTATGAGCTTTCATGCGATACATAAAAATTACAGTTGAAGAGTCTCATTGATAACTATTTTACACATATAAGCTTTGTAATAGTTTTGTGTTTGTAAACTCAAATCTGATTGGACGATATTACTATCCTCAAGCCAATCAAAGTCATTCTTGCTGTACATGCACTGAAGTGCATGTGATTCATATTTTTGGTCTGTCACTCACAGATTTTTAGTGCAGGAGTCCCTAGACTGGTATGTTAAAATTTGTAAAAATATCACTGCACAGGTTTTTAGTGCAAGAGTCCCTAGACTGGTACGTTAAAATTTGTAAAAATATCACTGCACAGGTTTTTAGTGCAAGAGTCCCTAGACTGGTATGTTAAAATTTGTAAAAATATCACTGCACAGGTTTTTAGTGCAAGAGTCCCTAGACTGGTATGTTAAAATTTGTAAAAATATCACTGCACAGGTTTTTAGTGCAGGAGTCCCTAGACTGGTATGTTAAAAATGAAAAATATCACTGCACAGGTTTTTAGTGCAGGAGTCCCTAGACTGGTATGTTAAAAATGAAAAATATCACGTCACAGGTTTTTAGTGCAGGAGTCCCTAGACTGGTATGTTAAAAATGAAAAATATCACTGCACAGGTTTTTAGTGCAAGAGTCCCTAGACTGGTATGTTAAAATTTGTAAAAATATAACTGCACAGGTTTTTAGTGCAAGAGTCCCTAGACTGGTATGTTAAAAATGAAAAATATCACGTCACAGGTTTTTAGTGCAGGAGTCCCTAGACTGGTATGTTAAAAATGAAAAATATCACTGCACAGGTTTTTAGTGCAAGAGTCCCTAGACTGGTATGTTAAAATTTGTAAAAATATCACTGCACTGGTGACTGTAACTCTTAAATTAGTAATTTATTGGCCATTTAATGTGTGTCAGTCTATAAGCTTTCTTATGTCAGCCACCTCTGAACTGGCCCCTTTATTAAGACCCAAAGTTGCCCTATAATGAAATGATACATCAGTCCGTCAAAAAAATCTTTAAAATAGGACTAGTTACAGCGTAAAACAAAATTTTCGAAGCAGGAATGCTGTAACTCTATTTTTAGTTAATGAGCATTTAAGACGATTTTGTGTCTAAAACTGTGATAAGCCGAAAAAAAAACAAAAAAACTCTTGTTTCTGGTCACGGTCATCAAAATAAACTGGGTCGGTAGGTCGGGATTTTTTTTTTTACACCTGTCATTTGTAATAACTGCTTATGTATGCAAAGCCATTGCTTTGATAAATTTTGATGAGCTTCATGCTTATTCCAACAAACTGGACACACAATAAAATACAAAAATGGACACATTTATCTACTATTACAGCGAGCAAGCATCATAGTTGTGCAGCCATCTTAAAATTCCGTTTCCAATGGTAACAATAGCGTGGACTATTTCCCGGTATACGGAACTGAAATTCTGGAATATTTCTCAGTAAAAAAAATGTGGTCGGGGTTAAAAATTAACGGTCGGTCGGGGGACCAGAAACGAGAATATTTTTTTTTTCAGCCATATGAACCAGTAGTAAAAAATGTTGTACAGAAAAAATATGTCCACCAAGTGATTCATACTGCGGGGTTGTTCTCCCAGTAGCAAGTAACAACCGCATGAATCACTCTGGTATCATTAATAGATAGTCAAATGTGTGTCACGCCAAAGATTCCAACTCACAAACCTGGAACCAAGATTTGAACTCTTGAACCTGGCACCATAATTCTAACTCCGAACTTGGAACCAAGATTTGAACTCTTGAACCCTGCACCATAGCTGTAACTCAGAACTGGGAACCAAAATTTGAACCATTCAACCCGGCACCATAGTTGTGACTCAGGACTGGGAACCAAAATTTGAACCCTTGAACCCAGCACACTAATTCTAACTGTGAACCTGGAACCAAATTTTGAACCTGGAACTGAATGTTCTAAGGCTTTAACCTTCAGATATACATCCTTTAGAAGATAGTTTTCATCCCAGAGAGTGTAAAACTAGCTCATCAACTGAGATTTGAAGAAAATATATTAACATGAAAAACTACTTACAATTGACATTTCAATGTTCGTAAAGGAGAATTTTTTGCCAGTTTGTCTATGATTTGTGAAAACCAAGATAATTTTCTTCAGGTTTAAAGTACAGAAACTGTTGTTTCTAGTTTGTGTTGGATATTCCTTTCATTATGCACTGGAATTACAGAAATTCATGAAGCTGGCAAAATTCATGCTTTCTATGAATGTATCAGTGATTTTTTGGCAATTTTGGGAAAGGGTCGTGGGCCAGTTGAATTGGAAAAAAATGCATGGTGTGATGCCGAAATTTGGAATTTTTAGGTTAGGAATTGAGAAAATATTTTAAAAAGTTTTAAATTTCGATTTGGAAGGGCAAGTTTACCTGACTCAAACAAAGAAGAGAAAAAATCTGAGCTGATAGACCTTATTTTTTTGTGTTCATGGTAAAGTTTCTAACAAGGAAGTCAAAAGTTTGAAAGTTTTGGGAGTTAATCTTTCTTTTGGAAGTACAAAGGGTGTATTTAGAAAAAAAAATTAGAAATTTTTTTTTACCTGCTTACCCTATTTTTTTGTTCAAAGAACAGTAAACATGACTTTCTAGCCTCATCATGTTTTGTAATGCTGCCTTCTCATTGGTCAGTTTTGATGTCCTGGCTTAGAACCAACCAATCAGATAGCTTCATCCATCTGCAACTTTATATCATGGTAGCAGTTTATATGAGACATTGTGTAGTTTTTCTGTTTGTTCAAATGGTTTAAAATTAGCCCGATTAAGTAAATTAAGTGCACTGTTATTTCAGCATTTCATTTAATATAAATTCGAGAAATTTGATCATATTACTTAAAGGAATGGGGACCATTCCCCCACCGAACAGAAAACAAAGGCGGCAGTAAGACTGTATGAATTTTATCTTTTGTTTCTTCAGTATGGCGTGCAGGGTTCTTCTTCAGTAGGTATTATTTTAAGCATATTTTGGACTCTTCCTAATTCAAAACAAATATGCAAAACATCAATTTATTTAAGAAAATTGGGTTATTTCTCTCTGACAGTTTGGAAAACATTGTGGCAAAAGAAGCCATTACTCATTACAAGAAAAAATGGCTTCTTTTGCCACAGTGTTTTCAAATGTCGTCTGCTTCAAATGTGGAAAAATGTGGAATTATGAGGCAAAGGGTTTACCTGCGTTCCTGGACTCTGTGCCATTCACAACTTTATCAACAAGTAGCTTTGCCTTGTTCTATTCTGTACAGGTGCCTTCATCTCAGTTTTGACTGTGTATCAAGGAATGTGTGCAAAACAGTGGCCTTTATTTACTAGTGGCCTTTAACACGGATTTTACCGTAAATACGATCTGAAATAAAGGGTGCTTTATTTAATCAAAGTCTTTCTTTGAAAAGCAAAACAAAAACGATACAAAATCAATGCAAAAGTGAAGAAAGAAGAAAAAATCCTTCTTGTCCGAAGAAACAAATACTTCTAACATTGCAGCCTGATTACCATACAGACTGTATCTTTGTTTATAATCAAAGATATTAACAAATGCCGACTACAGTCTGAACGTCGCCTGTTCGATATGCTTTACAAACTGAAGGTGGAAAAAAAGTGTATGACTGAGTAATCGACATAATATCGGGATTGTCAAAACTACGTCTAGTTGTTAGTCCCCATTGTCTAGGGACCATCTCTTCCCCCACCAATTTTTTTAAGGGACCCTGTTACTTGTAAAGGGTTAATCTTGCGTCGTAAAAACTTATGTTTAATGTTAATTGTTGGTTTTATGTGTTTTAAACCATTGCATGTATTACCTACATTGTTGAGTATTATTTTAAAGATTTTGGAATTTAAATAAAAATGGTGATGCATTAGAAAGATGTCCGTAATGAGTTCGTTGTTGACTAAGACTTTTTTGTTAAACTCTGGTTTGAAAGAAAACTTTTTAAGAATGTTGTAATTAGCATGTCATGTGTTTTAAGTCCTTAAATGAATTTAGTGGTTAATTCACTTGTAATAAGAGTCAAATATTTGATTTTATAATTCATACATAAATCGTCACCATAGTTGATTGAGTTTATATATTACTTGTCATCATTCTGTAATTTGAATTGACATATTTTCAACAGTTTCAAATTTTTTTGTATGTTGCACACAAAACAATTCATTGTAGCCGTCAGTAAGGTATTTGTGTCATTTTCAAAACGTTTTGGATGAGATTTAAGCACTGTGAAAACTTAAACTTGCCCACGGTTTTTCTGTAGTTCAATACCAGTTTTTCCTTTGCCTCTTGTTTTGTGGTGGCATTATATGCAATGTCCACCCCACGATATAGATGGCGTGTTGATATAAAGTACGTCTCTAAAAAGCCCCATTAAAACTCAATTACCATTCATCATTGTGTTTAAACAAATCATGAGTTGAGTAGTTTAGCATTTGTATCCCTGTGGGAGGCCCCAAATTTGAGTGATATGAATGATGGGATATCTCATTCTGGCTAGACTGGTGTCTCCTATATGCAGACATTACAGTAGAGTAAATAAAGATAACATTAACTTAATACACTGATCCAGTCCATTGAAAAATGTAGAGGCCTCCAACGGGGAAATGTGATACAAAAATTAATTTTTGAACGAAATACCTGTGTGAAGGAGAAGTATGTGTATTTTTCTTATGTTTGGTGACCCAAGATAGGTGAAATTCTTGAGAAGGCTCAAGATGTTTAAAAATTGTACTCATCAGTTCAATACGCTATTTTATAAGATAGTGTTCTAATATTTTTCTTATTTATTAAATTTCGTAAGATTTGTTTTCATTGCATTAATCAATTAAATTTTTTCAATTAAACATTTCTTAAAAGAAGAAAAAAATGTCTTGTACCCATTTGATTGGTTAATTTTTTTTCGTATGCTACAATATCTGGCGCTATGAGAGTGAAGTGGTTTTGAATAATATGGGTAATAGATAGCACTGTATTGATAAACATGTTTAGTACTGTTACAGTTTTGTAATGACGAAAATTGTAACTAACACTTTGCTTTGTATCTTATCTTTGAAAACTTAGTTTATATTGTATGTTTCATACACGTATTGTTACATTCGTGTTTCCCGTGTTTCCGTGATAATTACGTTTCATTGCATTTAAAATCAGAATCTTGAAATCAATTTTTATCAAATTTCCTTTTTTAAGATCATGTATTTATAAACCTGTATTTTTGGCCCTGTAATACTAGGGGCCAAATGGACCCTAAATGTTACCAGTGGCAGTATTAGTTTGTTAACATTGCTAGGGGCCATATTGGTCCCTTAATGTTACAAGGACTAGGCGCTATATTAGTCCCTAAATGTTACAAGGGGCCATATTAGATCCTTTTTTTCTGGTAGGGGCAATATTGGCCCCTTAAAAAATTCTTGTTCTAAAATATTAAATAATCTTTCATTTAATTTTAATTTGGTCATATCACTGGCCTGTTATTAATTTGGGTAAAAAATGCAATGAAAGCTGATATAACGGCCGCTTTTCTATAAAAACCCAGGGCTTTCATTTAACTTTTAAAACAACATTTTGACTCTTGAAATCTTGAGAATTTTGTACCTAAAGGTCAAATTTACCGTAAAATTAGAAGGAAATTTTGTTGACTCTTCCAATTATCATCAGCCAAGGGTCATTTTGACCCTCAACTTATGACGTCTATAACACTGAAACCAATTTTGTACATCAGGCACACTAGCATATACTTAATGTAATAGACCAAAAGTATACTTCAGCATAATGGCTAAATATTCGTGTAGACCATACATTATTCATTTGGTTGCCTTCGTTAAAACAGCCACTTGAGCTCATTTATTATTTTAACTAACCTCTGATTTATGGCCAACTGTCCACAAAGGCCACATATTTCTCTTTAAGGTGGCCTTTGTTCACAGGTTATTATATATATTTAGTAAAACCTGAACTAGCAACAACCTCAATATGACGACAACCTTGTTATAACAACCACTTATTTTCGGACCGGCTTCCAATTGCTTACCTGTAATTCAACTTGATAATGAGACCACCTCATCATTACAACTGATTGACCAGGTTCTGAAGGTGGTCTCATTATCGAGGTTTCACTGTGTATTAGCAATTTTTTTCTTGCTTTTTATTTTGCAGCCATCACTTAACATTCATACACAACACATTTTAACAAGGGGCCTGTTATTGGACCTTCGTGTCCTGGACTGTGGACTAGAGTATTTTGGGTACTGTCTTCTGAGGAAACGTAATTGATCATTGTTCAAATGTAGTATTAATAACAGTTGCTTTTACGCAAACATTAAGTGCTGCGTATTAATTACTTGCTTTATGTTCTCGATAATGGGACTTCTCTAGACTGATTCTCACATTGTGGTCATTTCTGTATTGATGCCCAGACTATCATTGGAGCCAAAACAATCAGAAATGAAAGCAAAGATACTTATGTATCATTAAGCTTATGGCTGAATCCACTTTATTTTGTATTCTGAGTCAACACTATTTTATTATGTTTTTAGTCTTTCAGCTCATCCTTTGGAGTCTGCAGTTACTTATTTTATGATCCTATGTCTACCAGTTGTCTGAGTGTTTTTCTATGATTACAGTTTAACCTCTTTTTATCGGTCGTAATTCGGACTGCGATTTCGTCTGCTGTTGCCCCAGCGGAATGTTGTTAATATGTTTCATGTTACGAATATTTGTCATGTTTTCCATATAGAATCAGTGAATTTTTGTCTATTTGTGCTGTTTATGCTGTATTTTTGCTGTTCTGGTCTCTTTGCGGTATTTTTATCATCTTTTGTCTCATCATCTTTTTTTCTATGAATTATGGGTAAAATAACTTATACTTATCTGCATTCTTTAATTTAATCTAAAATAACAGTAAAGAGGGTTGTTCATTTTGTTTAGATTTTTATTTTACGTTTCTAACGAAGAAACAAAGAACACAAAAATGTTGGTTCGTGTATATGGCTTAATGTTGAAGTATTCTTAAAATGATTTGCTTTTACTTTACAGAGGGCTGGTTAATTTTATGCTACTTTTCAGAATGGAGGACCGTGAAATTTTCAAATCGAGGGTGGGCAGAAATCTGACAAATTTTTCTTACCTTCAAAACAATGGACTGACTACAGTTCTCATAGCTCTTCACTATGATGGAAAAATTACTTTAATGCTAGTCTTTAGTGTGAAAGAAATAAAGTCTATTTCTTACAACTCTTCACAGTGGAGGAAGAAAAATCACTTTCACACTACTCTTCGATATGAAGGAAATAAATTCTATTTCTTACAACTCTTCAATATGGAGGAACAATAAATATTGTCTTATATTTTGTCCTAATTTGATTGCTTTTAGCTTAACTATTGGTATGAACTGACAAATATCTTGCCTCTAGGAGTCATATGTATTCCCTTATGGAAATGGTTGTTAGGTTTCATAAATGATGTATTTGTTAAATCTGATACAAGTAAGTGGAACTTGGAGACAGATTTCTTTGCATTCTATATTGCAGACCAGTCTGTTATATTAGACTGGTTCTCTGTTTGGTTCCATATTGGGAACCAGTCTATTGAGTTTTGACTGGTTATTATTTTTGTCATAAAGGGACCAGGCCTTTTGTAAGACTTGCTATTATTTTCCAGTCACTACTGGGGAAATAAGTCTAGCCTCTGTGACGACTTGAACTGTTGGGAGAATTCAACTGAAATATTCCAACAATATGGGAATAAGGTGAACAGTTCGGCTAAGATCGAAAACTGTATGACTTGTATTGGATTGTTTATTTAATAGGAATTTTCTTCAGAGAATGAATGTATTTCCCTTAAATATTTTGGCTATTTAATAATAGATGTTTTTGTTATCGTATTGATGCAGAATCTTGGTACAGTCTCTAAATTCCAGGCTTCTGATTGGTTGAATCTGAACAAAGTCTCTAAATTGTCCAATGACAAAGCACGATTCTAAATGTCATCCATAGTCATCACATTTATTGGTCATGTGACCCAGTTGGATATCCATTGAACTCCACATTTTGTTATAGAAAACTCCCAGTAAGCGATCTTAGGCCAATTTAAAAGAAAACATTGCTTTTCTTACCCCAACCACAAATTTTATGATAGATCCCTTTGGTTATTTTATGAAATACTATAAGTATATTATTTTGGCCTTAAACATGAATAAACAGGTTACTAAACTGCAGAAATTATATTATTTGTTTATTTTTCTGTATACAGACGCCCAGTCCATTAGGGACCGGAAACTAATTTTATAGTTTAGTATGGCCTAAGTAATCTTCGCTTATAAATCATGGCAGATAATCTGGGGATGCCATGTTGTCTCTATTTAATAATTTGTGTCCAGTCTCAGCGTCTCCTTGATTGCCTGATTTCTCTCTCTGGTATAAGATATTCATCTCGTCTGCTTTGGTAGTACTTACATCTATACAACTGGCTACAAGCAGACTGGTTCTTCATATGGTCATTTCGAAGTAGGTGCCTGCGTGTTGTGACGGTAGATTATTTTGTCAGTTGGTCATAATTACAAAACTCCCATTGTTGATCATGTTTTTGCATGTCTGTACCCCTCCCAGTCTTATAACTGTTGAGTATCTAAGACAGAAATTTGGTTGTTACAGTCAAACCTTTGACCAGAGGCCACCCTTGGGAAAGACAAAATGTGGCCTATATTGACAGATGGCCTTTATTCAGAGATTGTTTTGTTCTGAATAATAATGATGGTTTTTCAAGGAAAGGCCTTTATTGACAGGGTGGTGACTATTAAGAGGTGGTCACAAACACAGGTTTGACTGTGTGTGTTTTTCTTTTTTTGGGGGGAGTGTAAATTAATTACCGAGCTTTCCTCTTCATTTCTTTAGTAAAATAAAATACATTGCTCCATTTTTTACTTTAATTATGGTAAGATTTAGACCAAAAAAGGTCTACGGTCGCAGGGTTTAACAAGCGAAAACCCATTTTTTCATGGTCCAGGGCCTAAACTGCTGAACTGTTTCTCGCTGTTGCATATCCATGGAAAATATCTTTTGTAATTTTGTGGAAAAATATGAAACCAATGTTATTATTTTACAAAGTTTGACTTCTAAGAAAAATACATGTATGTATGTAGGTAAAAAAGTTCTTCACATAATTCCAAGCCTTGTGTTCTATTTTTGTTTTCTTCAATTTTCAAAAAAGTCATCTTAATTGTACATTTTAGGCAAGATTTCTATAAATAAAATTCACTTTAAAGGGTTATTTTGGACTCCCAAAAATGAAGCTGCCAAAGGAAAGTCAAAATTTGGGTTCTGCACATAGAAAAGAAATAAAAAATTGTTCTGAATGTAAATGGTTGTTTTTTTTGTGGCGATGACTAATAAAGATTTATGTTGCTTAATGAAAATTTTGGCATTGGTGTTAGAACTTTCGGCTCCTAGGAAAATATTGTGTTTACTCTGCCCAGCCGTTTTTTGCTGAAATTGTGGTCAGCAAAGAATTTTTGGCAACCCGCGGCAGATTCGGCAGATTCGTGTCTACTGGGGGAGTGGTCAAACATTTCGTTGAGTGACCAACATAGATTGATAATCTAGATTGCTTTGGCGTTTTGAAGCTTTGGTTTATTACCGTGTCTGTAGGGCACAATCGTAGTATACAGAGAACAATGATTGCTCTCTTAGGAAATAACCTGTAGACTATCTTGGCAACTGTTCCGAGAACGCTGTCTCCGTGGAAATAGTCGAACATTCTGAAAATAGTTGGAATCCATGATATATGATCAGATCTGTGTCCTTCTTGACGCCGCTTGACCAATGTCTTGGCAATACAAGACATTAATTGTCCATTGTGGTCAAGTTTGGAAGTTGACCTCACTGTGGAATAAATTTTATGTAGGAAGAAAGTTTTATTGGTTCTGATCTGGGGTCTTAGGAGGATTTCTGTGTGTGATATGACTCAAAGTTGAAATGACTGGTTTTGTTTTTTTCTCTGACCATATATACAGTTGAATGATGAAATAAGTGGGACCAGTCGAAGAAAACATTTTTGGACTGGTGTACTGTAATAAATGGCTTCCGGTTTGTTATTTTTATGAAGTTCAATTCAATTTTATTTCTTGTTGATAATTAATTAAGTGGTATGTTCTTGTTGATAATTAATTAAGTGGTATGTTCCAATTTCTTTATCTTTCTTATTGACTTATTAATAAATAAAAAATGGACTGTTCCAGCATACTAATATTGCATATTGATTTATTAATAATGATTAAAATGGACTGTTCCTCTATGTTATCATTGCTTATTGATAATTAGTAAAATAAACTGTTCCAATTTATCATTTTTGTTTCTTGTTAATTAGTGAAGTGGACTGTTCCGATAAGTTACTGACTGAGTTCATGACACACTATAACATTATATTCCCATAACTTTATTGTTAAACCGTGTGAGGACCATAACATGGAGCCTATTGTCTGTACAGCAAACATTTGTCCTGTGTAAAACATAATCTTACGAACTTCTAGTGTTGTCAGTATTGCGTTTGAATAGCTTCACCTCTGTGAATGAGCTATTGTATGTTTGTTGATATCTTTCTCCGCCTAATATTGTCTGTGCTGAACATCGTGTCGCCACTTTTTATACATTTGATATTGGTTTGTTGTGAACTTTTGTGCTGATTAGATGTATCTTTTTTGTTAGGAAAATGGAGTTTACTATAGTTTTGCACGTTAATGTTGCGATATGATACTCGCATAATATGACAAAGTACAATTTCATCACGTTTAAGACTAGAAGTTATGTCTACGGATTTTCTGTAAATGTGTGTGAAATGTCGTTTCGTGCCTACTTAGTAGCCATAGTGACGTGCGTGTGTGTGTGTGTACGATGGACTGAGTCGTTTAAGTTATACATAATCATACAATAAATTTGTCTCAGCTAAGTGACAGTTAATGAAATAGACAAAAAACATCATTGTTAAAGTACATTTCTTGTTGGATAGGTAGATACTGACAGTATATTTTTGTCCACTGCTTTTTTTCACAAGAAGGGGAAGGGGTCCTTTTTTCTTAAATTTGGGGCAAAATAACACCGTAGTTTTGCAAAAAGGGGAAGAAAAAACTTGATGTGAACTGAATTTTAGGGGAAATACAGTATCACTAAAGATTTTACCTGAGGGGAAGACACCCATAAATGGCCCCTGCTTTAGAAGGAAAAAGGAACACTGTTGTCACTTATGTGTATTTATTGTGCTGAAGCATAGTGGTTTTACGTCTAATTCCCGACATATTTTCATGAGTAAATGAACTTGATTTTCACTCAAAAATTACTCTTGACTTCTCCAAATACTATAGATTTTTGCATTCTTCAGTTGCAGACCTGCCTGTTATATTAGACTGGTTCTCTCTTTGATTCCTATATTGGGAAGCAGTCTATTTTTGTTTGACTGGTTATCAAACTAAACTAATTATGAGAAAAATATCTTATTCTGAATTATTAATTAATTAATCTCTTATTAATTATTGGTGATTAATTAATTGTTTTCTTATGTTTCAGACATGCCTCCCCAGCAAACAGGCGTGGACACGGGTCAGAGTGTATGGAGTGGCCATTGGTGCACGTTAGCATATTGGGAACTGCGCCATAGAATGGGTCGTCTATTGACTGTGTTTGACCCCAATATAAATATATATGAGTATCTACCTCGGGGTGAGGGGCTTTGCCTTCATGTGTTACAAGAAAGTGCCGAGACGGAATCAGTGCGCCGGACTCGGGAAAAGATTGGTTTTGGTGTTATTCTGAGTCGGGAAGGTGATAGCGTGTGGTTATATAACAGGTCGCAGTATGCCATATTTGTACACTCGCCGACGTTGGAATCGCCAAAAAGTCGAACGTTGAATGTTCATAAAGTGTTGTCGGGATATTCTTTGAAGATTTACGACTATGATAGAAAACATTTATTGGATAATCTACATGACCCTAAATATCTGGACGGTCCTTACGACCCCTATTCAATACGTGTGAGTTTTGCAAAAGGATGGGGTCCGAATTATTCACGTCAGGCAATCACCTCTTGTCCATGCTGGTTGGAAATTATGTTAAACATCAACAGATGATGAACAGTTATGTGTGTTGTATTAAGTACATAAAATAGTTGACTTCAGGCATTATGTATTTCAAATATTGAATTTTGTTCATTTGTGATTGAAAATTTCTCTCTTTGTTCATCCGTTTTTGTTGCAGAATTTCTGATGAAAAGTATTCACATGCTATTTGTACCGTAAAAATATATTTTTCCCTGTACTTTCATTTAATTTCTGCGAATTATGACTTATTTAAGGTAACAACCTTTGCATTAATTCAATGACCTTGATTATTATGACCTTGACCTAAATGCAATTTAGATTTTGATTGGTTGACTCTTAGCTTATCTTTGAAAAAAATTTACAAAAATCTTTTTGTGCAGGATTTTATTCAATACTTTAAAATTTGCTAAAGATTATGTAAAAATTATGCATAGTAATTTACATATATTTTCATGTTGCCTAGCAACCAATTGTAATCTATTGCATCTAATAGAATAGTTAGATTTTCATGTTTTAATGAATTTGGTGCCAGTTCTTATGACATATTGTGTAAATTCATGTCCTGTATTTTTTATACATTATTTGTGATTAGAATGTTGTTCTGAATCCCTGACTTTATTTATAATTTTAATTTTTTCTTTTTTTTTAAAATCCCTAATTTTGTTTCATTTTCTTCTCTCCTATTCTTTTTTCCCTTTCTTTGCCCGTCTTGGTCCACTTCTTTAACGTATTCTTTAATATAGAAACTAAAGTTTTTTTCATTTGTCTTACTAACAAAATACTGGAGTTGTCTCCCTTTGTAAGCTTAATTTGATAAGATTTACCTCCCTTGGTTGAACAATTTTTCTGAACCTAGTTTATATAATTTATGGTCAGTTTTTATCACCTGAAATTTCTTTTTAAGGGCTCAGGTCATTTCTGTAGCAATTTCTAAGCATAGGGCCCTATGAGGGGAAATTTGAGGCCCCAATAGGGGACGATTGTGTTATGGTTTCTCAAACAAATACCTCATAAATTTGACATAAACATGACATCTGTATAACATTAGGGCTGTCATTGATTCAGATGGTTGCCTATCGATGATATTAATACATTTAGAAAGAAGTATTGATGGAATAGTGACATAATTATTTATACTGATACAATATACGAGCCACAGGACAGTCATGTCATAATCAGAGTCCCAAAATGAAGTCTTTTTCTCGCCATGAAAGTTTCTACATGTGCCATTCATTTTTTACCAAAATTTTGATCGTATTAAATATTTATCGAAAAATTCGCAAATATGTTGATATTGTTTGAATCGATGACAGCCCTATATAACATAGGCTCAGGTTTTATGTTTCTATAATGATTTTTTTATTGGAATCTGTTGTTGTTTATTTAATGTTGCTGATGTTTATATATTTGGGGCATTTTTTTCGCTTACCATTTTTGACCTTTGACCTGAATACTAAATGAACTGTATTTAGGTCAGTCGTTTTTTTTCCATCTTTTGCAGTTTTTCTTTTAAGTATTAAGATTTTAATGTCGAGAATTGTTCTTAAAGTCAAGTTTGTGAGTTTGCATAGTTTACTGGCATAGGCATAGCGTAGGTATATATCAGTTCATCATTATATTTTTTTTGTGCTGTAGAATAAGTTAACGTAATGAAAATCCAGAATCTGGAAATTTTGGGGTTTTTACAAATGCTCATGTACATGGTTAAAAATTTTCCAGAATTTTCCAGAGCCTCCAATTTTTCCCAGGTCCGGACCCTACTGGATACTGGATAGTATTATTTCCGTGGAATTGAGGTTAAGATTTCCGTTTTTTGGAAATTTTTCAACTTTCACCCCATGTATGTACCATTAGTGTTAATTACAGCTTTGTCTGTTGTATGTTCTAAAATCTGTGCCATATCTGAATAATTACAGAATTTTTTCCTAATAAATGCCCCACTGGTTGTTGTGGTAGTGGGCGGGGTGGGGGCGGGAGCTGGGGGGGGGGTATTTCATTTTACAGGGTTAAGATATTAAGATTTCCAGCTGTTTGAAAATGTTCAACTTTCACCCATGCAATAGGCCATCATTAAAATATTGTTACAGTTTTAGACACCCAATTCATCTACAATTACCATAAATAATATTTTACACTTTTTTATTTGATGTATCAGTACTTGTTTCTCTTGTGTTTGTTGTCTAAAAGAACTTTGGGTAATTTTGTTTTTCAGGCATTTTGCGGAATTTTTTTGTATGATGCATTTCAGCTGTTATGCGACTGAAAAATTGTGAGTGATTTGAACAGTAACAGTTTTGTATGCCTTCTTAGATCTAAATTTGTTCTTGTCTAAAATTATTTGAACTCAGAAATTGATCTTGTTAGATTTGGCATCGTTAAAGTAACAAATTTCTTTTTTAATGGTGGCTTTGGTTTGGTTGTTTTGTTCATTTAAGTCAATTCATTATCCAGAGTTTTGTCTCTTATAACCAAAATGAACTCATTCTAATGTGTAAAGGGAGGTAACTCCTTCATCTCTAAACAGTTTAATTGCCAATTTTTGCTGCAGAGTTGTGTCCCTTCATTTGAACTCGAATTCCATGACATATATAATGAAGCTCAATTTATCATCATAAATCTCTGAGTTTTCCGAATTTATGGGCTTTACCATCAGTTTTGAACTTTCAGTAATTTTTTACATTTAAATCAAACTTGATTTCTATCTTTTTTAAAACTTGAAAGTTGTAACATTTTAGATAAAAAAAATTGTATAACAAATTGTACTAACTGATATAAAAGTATTGAAACTAATTTTTCATCGAACCTGAATTCCCCCATGAAAAAAATCAAATTTCAATTGATTTTTTCGAATTTATGGACTTTTCCATCAGTTTTGAACTTTTAGTAATTTTTTACATTAAAATAAAACTTGATTTCAATTATATTTTTTTAAAAGTCGTAACATTTTAGATGAAGTTGCATGATAACAAATTGAACTAACTGACATGAAATAATTGAAACTAATTCCCCCTGCCGCACCCCCCTCATGAAAAAAAAATCAGTGTTAGAAGTGGCTAAATTCCACATAACTGTATGGAAAATTGTTTCATAATCTCTTGACTTTGATTCATGAATTCTTCATTTTAATCACCCCTCTGCTTAACTCAGTGGGTAGAGCATTTGGTTTGCGGACCTTGGGCTTGTGAGTTTGAACCTGTACATGTTCTCTTGTGACAATGTGGTCCTCTATAAATGAATATCATGTTGAAATGGATACAGTCTCATGTTGAGGTCTGAAATATTATTGTTAGACCCTAAAAAAATGTTTTGATTTTAACAATTACTGACTTTTGAATTTATTTGTTATGTTGTTAAATTTTCATTAATTTAATGGTTGTTTAATTAGATATTACTTTTAATGGGTTTTTAATTGAATATTACTTTTAATGGGGTTTTAATTGGATATTACTTTTAATGGGGTTTTAATTGAATATTACTTTTAATATGGTTTTAAGTGAATATTACTTTTAATGGGTTTTAATTGAATTTTACTTTTGATGGGTTTTTAATTGGAAATTATTTTTAATGTTTTTTTCTATGTTGCTTGATATTGACTGAAAAAAATCGCTAATTTTAACAACACAATTAACTGGTTTTATGTTTACAATTGGATTCAATGTCTTCATAATGAATATACAGTACAACCTCAATTAGCAGCTGTTTGAGTATTATAATTACCTTTTTTTATAAGGACATAAATTCAACTTTAGTAGAACACAAATCTGTAATCTTAAATTCTTTTGAGAATTCTGAATTCTCTGTTTGGTGTCTAAAATTGATTCATTACTTTCTGTTTGAAAAAAAAAACAACATAATGCCAGATTCTTTATTGGAAATCAAATGTATTTCAAGTGGTTTTTATCTGCATTAAACTGCAAAGATACAAAATTCTATAATTTTGATGCTAGACCCTGAATGAATACATTGTATAAGACTGTGAAAGATACTGTTTTCCTGCTATGTTTGTCATTCAAACGGTTAATTGTTAGTGAATCTATTTGATACCAAGTTTTTGCTTGTGATCTGTAAAACCATGTGTGCCTTTCTGTATAACGTTTTATAATTTACCTGTTCTTTTTTATCTCATGTGTTTTAATGGTAATTAACCAATAGAAAGCCAGCTTTATCACATGACTGGTAAATAACCAATAGAAAGCTGGCTTGGTCACATGATGACAGGTTATTAACCAATAGGAAGCCAGCTTTGTCACACGATTTCTGGTAATTACCAAATTGAAAGCTAGCTTGGTCACATGATGACTTGATTATTAACCAATGGGAAGCTAGCTTATATATCATGTGATTACTGATAGTTAACCAATTAGTATCTAGCATTTGTACTGTTATCAAGTGATAAGAAAACACTGTTTATTGGTTGTGATTTTGCTGTTAATTATTTTTGTTCAAGATTGTTTTGAATTTGATTCCTTTTTTCTGATATTGTTACAAAATTTCACTGTTTTTTAATGGAAATTCTGATCAGATCTTGTTTGTGAATGTGATGATCTTAGAATATTTTAAAATTCATCTCAGTTATATCATTTATTGTCAGACTTTACTCAAGTCAAATCTTCATTAGACTGGGGTAAAAATATGTGAAGGGGGTACTTGACCAAACAAATTAGGGCAGGTAGGTCACAAAACAGCCCTAATTTTTTTTCTAAACATACCTTTTGTGAAAATGCTACGTATAATTCATCCTAAAATATTTTTCTAATTTTTTTTGGCTGTAAGAAACTTAAATTTCGGCCCCAAAAGACAGCATCAGTCAGGTCACCAAAAAAAAAAAAAAAACAACTTTTTTCAAGCCTTTTGTTTGTTTTAAAAGAGAAAATTTAAAGAGAAATGATTTTCAACCATCCTATTCAAATGTTCGAGGTCAGGTAACCATAAACATGCTTTTTTCCTGGCCTAATGAATTCATACATGCATATTATGAAAGAAAACAAGCATTGAAAAATTTGTGGAAATTTTTTTATTTTTAATTAATTGTCATTATGTGTTGATGGTATGAAATCACTGTGGCTATTATCATTATTACTATAATATATATATATAAATATACTAACTTCCTGTTTCAGCGGAGGTTTTAGGTAAATAACTATAAAATCATTTTAAAAAAATTATTAAAAAGATGATGAAAAAAAAAGTTCTCTTGTGTTTGTTTACTTTTGATGTTGTCTTTATACAGTAAAGCACAGTTATAATGAACTCATAGTGAAGATTTCAGTACAGTAAAGCACGGTTATATGAACTCATAGTGAAGAATTCAGTACAGTAAAGCACAGTTATATGAATTCATAGTGAAGATTTCAGTACAGTAAAGCAGTTATATGAACTCATAGTGAAGATTTCAGTACAGTAAAGCACAGTTATAATGAACTCATAGTGAAGAATTCAGTACAGTAAAGCATGGTTATATGAACTCAAAGTGAAAAATTCAATACAGTAAAGCACGGTTATATGAACTCATAGTGAAGATTTCAATACTGTGAAGCACAGTTATAATGAACTCATAGTTAAGCATTGTGTACTGTAAAACACAGTTATTATAAACTCATAGTTAAAAATTATGAAGAGTAAAACATGGTTGTAGAAAAATCAGTAGATACAGTAAAACACGGTTATAGTGAAATCACATATATTGAAAAATTGGATACAGTGAAGCATTTATTTTCTCAAATACGCTCCTTTTCAGGGTTATGGTTATAATGAAATATGGATGTAACACAGTAATTATTCAGTTCTCCTGTAAATGTAAATCTTTACACATTGGCATGCACCTGTTGAATTACTTGGTTATAAAATTGACCATTGTTTTTTCAGAAATGCAGAGTCACATGCACTTTTTCCTTTTTTCACTAGGTTTGACACTTTTTTTCAACAATTTTCCATTTACCGTATGTTCCCTAATAAACCCCGGGGGCGTTACATTTTTGAAAGTGGGGGCGTTTAATTGAGATCAAAAAATAAAATTTGAAGCAGGTTGCCAAATATGTATGAATAAATTTAAACCACAGACTAACCTTTGAACATTGTCCAAACGTCAAATTCTTTAAGCTTTTTTATGTAACAATTACACGCTTTAGACTGATCTTATAAGTGGGGTATATACGGCAATGACTGCCGACTCTCATCTCTTTGAAGTCGCCGCTACGATCTAGGTTGAAGTGACATCACGTCTAGTGGCTCAATTCCTTTTCATGCTGGTAGAGAGCTGTCGCGTGTATTGGATTTAAAAAGTGTTTTCTACAAATTTCTATTGTTCATCTTGGATTAAAATAGCCAGTCATGGTAAGTCACTTTCGTTTTCTCTTGTCCCAAAAGAGGGGCGTTTATTAGTGGAGGGGCATTTATAAGGGAATATACGGTATATACAGCTGCAGGTTCACTAAAGCAGATTTCCTGGACTGTATTCTAACCAGTACTAACTTGCCCTTCTGCAAGAAGCTGGCAACTTCACATGTGGAGGAAAATCGACACTTGTCAAAGTTTCACAGAAGGGTATGACCTACTGCAATCTAAACCTGGATCGCCAGGTCCAGTGCACTATCCACTGGACCACGGTCATGGCCATTTAATCTTTAATGCAATGGTAGATAATGACTGGACTTTAATATGATCAAAAATAGCTTAAAAAACATGTACATATTAACATTTCACAGAAATCGGTGCTTGTTGGCTAAGTGGTACAGAATCGTTCGCTGATACCAGAGGTCATGGGTTCAAGTCAAGCCAGTGGTATTCTCTAGAACCCAAGAAGTCTCACATGTTATTTTCCTGCCAAATACACTCCATTATAAAAATGTAAAGTCAAGTTTCATGAATTATTTTATTGCAGTGTCAGTTTCCCAAACACTTGCTTTAATAGCTGTATGTAAGTACAGTCAAACCTTTGAACAAAGGCCACTGTGGGAAAGACAAAATGTGGCATTTATTAACAGGTGGCCTATATCCGGAGGTCAGTTTGTTTTAAACAGACAGTGACAGATTTTTAAAGAATGACCTTTATTCACAGGGTGACCTTTATTCAGAGGTGGCCGCAAACACAAGTTTGACTGTATGTAAAAATTGCATGAATTTTATTTTGGTAAAAAAACCCATTAAGTCTGAATTTATAATTGTACATCTGATTCTCTTTCATGAGTAGTCAACTTTATTGACTTTTAATTACAATATATAAGGTGAGATAGCATGTACCATTATAATGTTCGATGCCGATAAAGAGAGTCCACGTTGATACTGTGTTTAAAGGGAGACAACTACGATTATATGTGTTGTAATATGAATGGAATTGTCTCCTTGTTTTTTTTTAAT
This sequence comes from Lutraria rhynchaena, assembly GCA_008271625.1. Taxonomy (NCBI): domain Eukaryota; kingdom Metazoa; phylum Mollusca; class Bivalvia; order Venerida; family Mactridae; genus Lutraria; species Lutraria rhynchaena. The sequence continues at coordinate 269,144 of VIBL01000287.1, forward strand.
CGAAAATTCACTTGTGATTATAATATTCATATCATTCAGCCATCTTTAAATATACTCGCACGCAATGAAAATGCACCACCCAAAATACATATATATATATATATATATTTACAACAACGTTCAATGTTTGAATTTGTTTGTGTAAATTGGTTTGTAACCTACATTAGTACGACGTGATAATGTTAGTTACGGTCTACGTAATTACACAGCGCAAATCACGTGCCGCACGTGAAAAATGGCTTTTTATCCATAGTCATTACTCGACACATGTATATGGTGTATCTTATGCTGCAAACAATCACTGGTTATTGAAGAATAAAAATACAGCATAACTTGTTGGAAAAGTCACAATTATGAGACGTTTGAGTGACGCACAACGTCATAAAGCCGTTGGTATGATTGCTGGTGGTCTCTCATGTCGCGAGGCTTCGCATAGAATGAAGTGTACACACTCCACCATTATCCGTTTGATCGAACGGCACAATGAAATGGGGTCTGTGAATGACAAATTGTGCTATGGCATCTTCGCAATAGGTTCCAAATTGCCACGGAAGCTGCTCAAGAGGATCGTGGCTATGATCAACTCGGCGGCGACTTTTAGAACGCAGTCTGTGCACACACAACGTATATCGAGGCGATATTTTGACGGTGGAAAGATGATGTAATCGGAAATCATGGTGTCAGAGACATTTGAAATGGACTCATGATCGATGGAGGGAAGTCCTCTTCACAGACGAATCACGTTTCTGTTATGATTTGGGGTGGTATCTCCTGGAGTCGTAAGACTGAAATTTTGGTTGTGGATGGGAGTCTCACAGCAAGGAGATACATCGACGAGGTTCTTGCACCTATTGTAGTGTCTTTTCTCTGACGTCATCGGGACGTGACGACGTTACAGCAGGACAACGCAAGGCCATATTCAGCAAGAGTGACTAGGACATTTCTAGAACAGCACAACGTCAATGTTCTTCAATGGCCGGCATTTTCGCCTGATCTGAATCCTATTGAACACCCTGGGGACCAAATGGGACGTCATGTGTACAACAGCCGTTGGCAAATCACAACCGTCAGGATCTGATCAGCGCACTTGTAGAGGAGTGGGACGCCATTCCGCAATATCGTATCCAGCGCTTGATCCGGAGTATGCGCCGACGTTGCCAGGCTGTAGTCAACGCAGAGGACAGGCATAACAGATATTGAGGTTTGTGACTTTAGATTGTTGCCTACTTTTCTTAAGACAACATTTTGCTGAACTTATGACGATTTCAGGGCTACCTTTGCGGGTGTGTGTGGTAAAGTAAGTCATCATCATCCTATTATAAAGATATTGTAAAAGATTTTCACGTAGATAAAAATAATGAACTTATTCCGGGTGGTGCGTTTTCTTTGAATGTTAGTATGCTACATGGTAAGCTAGACATATTTCACCGGATAACTAAATATGAACTATAAACTTGTTGCCATGACAGTGCGTGGTAAAATCGCGGTCAAGTTTAAACTTAATCTCCTGAAAATGCGTACATAACGAAGTTCAAGCAGACATATACTCGGCCCAAAGGTCCTGCATCGTCTTTACTTATTGTCATTATTTGAATGTCAATTTTGTGTTTAACTCCACCCCTTTCATAGGGGGCTAGCACATTGTATGGATGGTGTATAATGTTGTATAATCGAGCGATTTCTGAAAACAAAATACGTAGTGTTAAACACACTTGGTGCAGTAACTGTCATTCCGGAAGTTGAAGCCCTTGTATATGTATACATAAATGTATATGATACACGTAAATTTGGTGTGTGTGGCCATTTTAGGCCTAATACACCACCCCTACAACGTGCTAATCCCCTATTATCCCTCCTACACAAAACCCCCTTTTATTATACAGAATCTTCGTCTTCGAATTCAGCTCCTTCGTTTACGACAGCTGCAAAAAAGGGAGAACACTCCGCATTAAATTAGAAACGATACACAAATTTTTGGGCAATTCACTCATCGGTTAAACAGTTCCAGATAAGAACAAGTACAGTAAGACATCGCTTAGTCACTGCCTTGACATTACGACCATCTCATAGTAATTATCACTTATTTTCTGGATAACGGTTCGATACGCCTTTTCACTGCTATGTAGTACTGAAACTTCCTAATCAAAAGAACCTTAAATGTTTTACCTTTATATTAGGACCCTAAAGAAAGGACTTGATGTTGACTTTTTACTGAACATGTCAAAAATTAAAAAAAAACTATTCTTCTTTTTACTTACTCATTATTCTTAATAATCGCGGTCTTCTGGTTTCGCCATATATACTTGCTAAAGTTCTCTCCCTTTGTCCAATAGACACTTCAGCTATTGGTGGATACCTTTCATTGAGTGCTGTTGCCATTGGTGGCACGTTGCATGCAGACGATATTTCTTTCAATTCTACGTAAGTTTTTAGTCCACTACTTTCTTGTGACCATGGTAAAATCAAATCATCAGGAAGAACTGAATTGCCAAATGGTTCCTGTACAGCAATTGGTGCAGAATTGCTTTCACTATTTGTAACAATGTTTCGGATTGGGCGACTGTAATCTGTGGGCGGAGTTTCTTTTACTGGCACTGTGCCAACTATTATTAGAAGAGGTAGTTTCATGTTGATTTTCTGCTTTGGACAGTGAACTCGAAGCTTAAAGAGTGAAAGACATTATTTGTGACATTGAAATTATAATGTAAACAAAAGATATTGAAAAATGATACAAATTAACAATAATATAAACAGGCCCTGGAAAAGAATTGATAAAAAATTAAACGCATGCATAATTTCATTAGACCATGCACTTTCTCAATAGGATTAGGCATAAATTGTACAGACCTCAGGGTTGTGAGTTCGAATCTCGGGTACGGACCATGTTCTCTTTGACGCTTTGGCTGAAGACATATCGTCCTCTACTGCTGATTGAATTGATTTATGCAGAGAAGTTATCGACTGAGCTTCTCACAATGGAAGAAGACCTCGAGCTCATTATAAGAAAGAATAAGTTGCTATGTTACTAGCGAAGGCCACGAATATGGGAACACTAGTAAGCAGCTACGTTTTAATTATCCGCTCGTCCATCAAATTATAGACTGGTAACTAGTTAGACTAGTGGATCCTTTCGTATATCTTAACCAACCTCAACAACGTAATCAATATCGATCAAAGAGCATCCCGGAAGTGACGTAACCGGAAGTGAGTTAGGCACTGTAAGCGTCTCTTTGTCATAGATGTCTTCACATCCAGATTTAATTTTCCCGCGAAATTGTTCACAAATCGTCTGCTTTACTCTTGTCCTTGACGTGAAAGGGTCGTCACCGTAAGTGACCAACTAGAACAAAAAGTGAAATAAAATTTCTTCCGGGAACGGGCTCCATAGAACCATAGAATGTGTACAAGACACATGGATTCGGCGCATGGAAAATGCATTTTATGATTTTATTGCCAGATGTTTCGGATTTTATTTTACTGCACCTCATTAAGCAATTACGAAAATACCAACTTATGTACATGTATCAAGATTCTTTTGACACACAAAACTGGCTTTCTGTTCGTTAATTATCAGAAATTACGTGACACACAAAGCTCGTTTTCTATTGGCTGATCAAAAGTGAAATAATAGAAATATGAATTTAAGAGCCAAAGTTTACCTTGTAAAACGTTATTTCAGTAGATTTTATACTAGAGACGGATCCATTATAAATTTCGGCGTCACAAATAATGGACTCGCCCGGAACGAAACCGCGCCTATTTATTCTAAACGAGGCTGATATGGAACCTTGGCTCCAGCAACCTCCACAAATCACGCAGGAATCTTCGTCTTCAGCCGTTTCCTGATAATAAAAGAAGAATTGAATGCTAGTAAGTTTTAACAGTACTGCATATAGACCGGAAAAGACATCACAGAGTTATCAACGTTATGTCGAAATATGTCCGAAAAGTTTGAGAGCAAACTCCAAGCAGCTTTATTACCTCCCTTAGAAATACGGCGAAATTAGATTGAGGTGTTATAGTACCATACACCCTCGATATGGAGCCTAGTTTAAACCTAAATTTTCTGATTTTCCTGATTTTCAATTTGTTTTCTTTGAAGATTTAAAATTGATCTATTAAGTCTACTTCTTCAACGTTCTCCAAAGTCACTTTTGTTACCTCGGCTTTGATTGGTTCATTCAGAGCGCAATATTTAAATCGACCAATGAAGAGGTTGCTTATTTAAACTAGCTTACCAATGCTCGTGGCACATTGTTCAAATCCAAAGACCTCTCAACATTAAATTCGACTTTGCCGGTCTGGTCTAGCAGCCCGAACACACCGTGTATTTTAGCCTTAACCCAATACCTCACGTAGCCATGGGAACCTACAACAATAAGATCACAGACAAACCTGTAAACAAAAGAATGGGGTGGATTTTTTTGCTAAAACCTGCCGTTTTCCCCTATTACCTGCCCAAATATTAACCGAGACACGCGCCTCGGTGTGCCTCAATGTAGCTACGGTGGTGCAATGTCTAAAATATATTATAATGTAGACTTAAGGTAAATAAGATACATGTGCTGCTAGAGTCTGGGTGTGGTCTTTGTTGACAGGTGGTATTTATTTTGAAATGTGTCACACGAATTGTGCAATTAATAAAGTATCATGCATGCCAAGTCAAACCTGTGAACAAAGGCCAAGGTGGAGAACAGATGTGGCCTTTATGCGCAGTATGCTTCTATTCAGAGGATAGTGGGATCTGTCATATCAAAAATAATGTTATTCAGAGTGGCTTTTAATCAAAGACCGTCGTTTAATCTGATATGACCATTTCTGTGTTTGTATAATCATGCTCTTTTTGTCCACATCACGACCTTTCTTCGCACGTGGTCGTCATACTGCGCGTGGATTGTGCATATTTCTTGACTGTTTGTGTTTCGATGAAAGAGCCACGACCGTGGTTCAGTTAGTGCGCTGGACTTGTGACACGGCGATCCGGGTTCAACTCCCGGTCGAGGCAGGTTATACCCTTCTATGAAAATTTGACAAAAATGTCGATTTTCGTCCATAAGTGGAGAAGTTGCCGGCTCCTTGTGGAAGGGTAAGTTAGTACTTGTTAGTAATACAGTCCAGGAAAACTATTCGGGTGAATCGGTCGCAGTATATATCTGAAAAATTGTTTAAAAACGGCGTTAAAACCCCAGTAACAATGCCCGTTTCGATGAAAGAAAGATGGTTGTAAGCCAATTCGGCCGATTTGTGTTTCATTTGGAGCCGTGCGCTGATGTTCCATGACGGATAGTTTGTGGCCTGAAGTCTTTGTGGATTGTTTTGCTAGTGGCTGTCCCAGGGATTTTAATCTGTTTTTAATCTTAACCTTGCACTCATTAGTCTGTAAACTTTTATCTTTTAACTGAGCACTTAATACTTTTTAACACAGTTTTCCTGACAAGCGCCTCCCAGTTATAATCAGTATTGATTGATCGGGAGTATCATGTAGATGTAGATGTAGATGTAGATTCAGTTACGAACCTTCAAATGTAGACGGTATATCCGACGGAAGATCAAACTTCCAATGGAACACGTGTTTACCGCTTTCCAAAAATTCTATGTGAGTTATGTCCGCTTCCGGTACTGAAAGAATATAAAATCAAAGTACTGGATGACTGATTTTTCATTGTTTGTTTTCAAATAAATACATTTGTATTAGAATGGACATTATAATTTTTTTTTAAAAAAAGTGCAAATTTATAAAATCATCTCACTGTTGATTTATCTAACAATCACAGCGATGGTTTTAATTTGTAAATAAATTTCATGTTGATCTAAAAAAATGATTTCAATATATATGTATTACTATTATCATATAAATCAAAATTATTTCATTAAATATTGCATTCAATAATATTGGTATACGTTTTCCAAACAAAACTATCGTATGTCTGATGTAATCTTCGGTTTCAAAGAGTTGTCGTTCTTGATCATTGAACCCCTCCCTCCACTCCGCCCGACATTGTCCTCGGATTTTGAATTCGATTCCTAGAACAGAGGAAATGAAAATTAAACCAGACATACATTTCTTTATCATATACATGCGTATGTAACATCGATTCAGGGATAAATATATCAAACTGTTATTTTGATTAATCTACGCTCAAAGCTACATAAGTCTGTATTTTCTTTGGTCTATTTCACTAACACGTGACAGAATTAAAAGTCACGTGCTTGCATTGACCAATCAGTACGATTGAAGTGATAGCTACACGATGGGAATATAACTGCAACAAGATTCAGTGCTTTGTTAGCATAATTCAATTGTTTTGATTGATTAAAACCAATTTTTTTAGTCAGTGATAATAGAAAAATTCTGACCTATATTTACCACTTTAGGACAACAAAAATATTTTTGACATGTACAAAAGGTCTCTTCAACGTAACATCAAGTCGTTACGTATTAATATATTCTCCAACATAAACAATTTAGTGGCCAATTATTGTACAAATACAGTGCAACCTCTCCAAAGCAAAATAATGTTCTTGTTGAGAATTTGTTGCTCTAGAGAGGTTAAATTAATAGTTCAATCGTACAGTGGGAAAAATCGCGCAGTTGTTGAAGGGAGGTTGTTGCTCAAGAGATGGCCGCTCTTGAAAGGTTGCACTGATTTTTTATACTTTTGTTACGTTAGGTGTTTTTTTTTTGCTCGTGTTGGCTCCATGGAAATCATTTTTGGATCATTTCCTGTAAGATAATTGTGATTATATTCTGTTAAACCTCGATAATGATACCCGGAAAATGAGTCGTAATTACGAGGTGGTCTCATTATCAAGTTGAATTATAGGGAAATTTTTGAAAGCCGGACCTAAATTAAGTGGTCATTACAACAAGGTAGTCCTAATATTGAGATAGTTACTATTTGAAGTTATACTGTATATCGCTTACCTTGAATTTTCAAACTTTTCCAAACTGTTACCACAAGTTTACCTATCACAGTTTGTCCAGCTTGGAAAACGCCATCTTTACTGTTCTCCAAATATATGTCTAGTTTTCCGAGTGAACCCATTCTTGTTTTTTTCTGACAGTTATTAATTATCTTCTATTTAGGCCATCTAAATACCACTTGGTTGTGACTTCGAAACACTACGGCTGAGACTACGAACAATATTCCGAACTTCTATGGTTTTGTCCTCCGAAAAACTATGGTTGAGATCCATAAGAATATCACAATTATAGAAAATTTCTTTTCACAGAATCGGTAAAATATCTCCCCTGCTTTAGAACATTTCTAACACGTGAATTTGTGTATATGAATTATTTTTCTAATTTAAAAACAATTGCCTTTAATGAATCAATTTTTTGTTAGTTGATCTTGAAGATACGTATTATCTACTAGTTAATCATATACCTCGATATTATCTGCTGATCCCGATTCAATCACGTGATTACAATTATACTGACTCAATTACCAATTTTGCTAATATGTTTTTTGTCAAAGAGCGATCGATATTCAAGTATTTTTATGCTATCAAAGTACTGGAAGGATTTTACTCGTCGTTAAACAGAAAGAATAATCCGCTACACACGTGTTTGAAATGGGCGGGTGAAATAACGAGGGGGCGTAACTATTCGCTGATTGATTGTGATCTACTTCGGCTCAAGTATTTTGATATTAAATATCCATTTGATTACTACACGACTCGTTGAAATAATCAGTGTGGCAATTAAAATCTTTTAAGAAGAATGAAGTTCATGAATGTAAAGAAATAAATTAGTACTTGGTTCGCGAATGCAAAAAAATATAGGGCGCAGCCTAGGAGGAGTCAACGGGAACCAGGTTAATCTAGAAACCATTAAGAACGCATAAGTTACCTCCCTTTGTTTTTCGTCAATTTCTTGCCGACTCTTCTTATGATTATGTGTCTTTTTTTGCATGAAACGTTATAGAACGGGTATCAACTAGAGAAAATAAGCGCGTTACCCCACCCAAAATTCGTGAGTTAATTTTCGTAAAAGCTTTCTAAGTTTTCGTGAAAAAAAAGTTTATTTTAGGGAAAATATTTTATCGTTCACTCAATAAGTACGTTTATTATCTGGTGAAGAAATTTCATCATGAAATGTTGAATTTTCGTGAAAATGTCTTTGTTTTTATGAAAATCTGGTAGATTTTCGCGAAAATATGCTGATTATCTTATGTAGAAATATGCCACCATAGAGGAACACGTACAGTCAAACATGTGAACAAAGGTCACTCTTGGGAATGATAAAATGTGGCCTTTATCGACAGGTGATCTTTATTCAGACAACAGTTTGTCCTAAATAATCAGAAAAAAGGTTATTCAAAGAATGAGCTTTATTCACAGGGTGGTCTTATTTGGAGGTGGTCTCAAACACAGGTTTAACTGTAAAGACAATGCCGAATATGGACTGTATATTAAGATCTAAACATATGGCGAAATATTCGTCTTAATGGGTTTCGTGGCGGCGGTGTGGTGCAGTCGCCTGTTTGTGACTTGTAAAGGATGCTCAATTCTGCCGTTGCTGACGATTATTAATCCTGGTGTTGAAGCTTATCACGAAGTTCTATGTTTCTTTTAATATTATTTATTCACTCAATAACAGATGTGATTTGTGAGACTTGTGTTTGTTGAGTTAGTTAATGTCGGGAGATGATGATTAGTATCGTCCACTGTTGACTGAGAACAGAAATATTTATTTAAAAGATCCGCCTTTTCTTCGTCTGTTGTTGCTTCAATTGTGTTATCTTATAATGTTGGTGTAGACTGTTTGAATGATTAATTTGTCAATTGTTTAGCTGTTTTAAACCATATTTTTGGAGATGTGTCAGATGCATTAATTTTGTTGATCAAATTGTTAGTGTAATTATGTTTTGCTTTGCGTATGTGTTTAGTAACTAAGTTTCGCGATTGTTTAAACAATGACCAGACTTCTTTTGTGTTTTGTTGTTTTGCTTTTTCGTGTAATTTTTGTCTCTTTTTGATTAGTGATCTGATTTCATTATTTATCCAAGGAATGTCGTTAGGTCTAATTGTAATTATTTTGTTGGGAATGGTGTTTGAAGCTGCTGTTAATATTGTATCTGTTAATTGTTTTGTCGCTGCGTCGAGGTCATCGTTATTGAGAGTTACGTTCCAGTCTGTCATCCGTAATTCAGATCGGTACTCGTCAAAGTTTGCTTTATTAAAAAGATATATTCGTCGTTTGTATGTAGAAGTTTTGTGCTTGTTAAAGTGAAAAACTGCAAAAACCGGACAATGAAAACGAATAAAATCGGGAATGAAAGGGTCAGCTACAACGCTAGATATAACATCGTGTTTGTTTTTTACAAATATCAGGTCAATGAGAGAGCTGGAGTGTTCAGTAAAATGAGTAGGTGTTGATATGAGCTGTTCCGAGTTATATAAATTCATTAAGTTTCGTTTCTATCACACCACAGGACGTAATAGATGCTCTTGGTTTAGTCAACCCTAGCAAGGCATACGGTCCGGATGAGGTTAGTCCAAGGTTCCTTACACAAGCTAAACAAGAACTGTCGGTTCCCCTTTCAACTTTCTTCAATACTCTTCTTTCTAAGTCTTACTTCCCGGAATCCTGGAAACGAGCCAACGTTACTCCTATCTTCAAGAAATCTGATCCATCAAAACCTTCTAACTATCGCCCAATCTCACTTCCAAGCTGTCTCTGTAAACTCATGGAACGCTGTATCCACAAATACCTCTACAATCATCTCGTCGGAAACAAACTCCTAACACCTTTTCAATCTGGCTTTGTCAAAGGTGATTCGACGGTCAACCAGCTTACATTCCTCTATAACGATATTTGCAAGGCGTTGGATGAGGGAAAGGAAGTTCGTGCTGTTTTCTGTGACATTTCAAAGGCGTTCGATAGGGTCTGGCATCGTGGACTTATTTTGAAACTGTTATCTTTGGGAATCTCTGGATCTCTACTTTCTTGGATCAAGTCTTATCTCTCTGTTTGAAAACAGCGAGTTGTCTATGCAAACTCTTCCTCCTCCTGGCGTGGTATAAATGCTGGGGTTCCTCTGGGATCCATCCTTGGACCCTTGTTCTTTCTTGCATACATTAATGACATAACTTCTTCTCTCAGTTCAAACATTCGCCTTTTTGCAGATGATACCCGTTTGTACATTGTTGTAAACAATCCAATTTCTGCTGCTACTATTCTGAATTCTGACCTAGCCAAAATCCACCAGTTGTCTCAGACCTGGCTTGTTTCTTTCAACCCATCGAAAACTGAATCCATGATATTCAGCAGGAAGAAGAATCCGCCACAGCACCCTACTGTTACGATGGATTCAGTAACCACCAACGAAGTAAACTCACATAAGCATCTCGGTCTTACATTTTCTTCAAACTTGAAATGGGATTCTCACATTACACACACTCTTAAAAAAGCATGGCAACGAGTCGGTATTCTACGGTCGCTCAAATTTCTTCTCAACCGATCTGCTCTCATTCGTATGTACGTTTCTTTCATTCGACCTCTTTTAGAATATTCTGACGTAGTCTGGGACAACTGTAGTGACTTCTTGAAGAATGAACTTGAATCTGTGCAAGTGGAGGCTGCACGAATCTGCACGGGTGCCACTAAGTATTGTAATATCCAAAAGCTTCTATCAGATCTTCAATGGACAACACTAGCAGAGAGACGTAAACAGCACCGACTCATCCTTTTCTATAAAATGAAACATAATATTACACCACCATACCTAACAAATCTGCTACCAAATAACAACCAAACTCACTATGGTAGATACAGTTTAAGACATACACGTCATGTGAGATCCAACACACAATTGTATAACAATTCTTTCTTACTTACTACAATACGACAATGGAACCAATTATCTTCATCACTACAAAATGCATCCATCCTATTGTCATTTAAATCAGCTCTTACACAGAACAAAAAGACCAAGTCTCTTCTATTCAGCTGCGGAACTCGTGTTGGTCAAGTTCTTCATACAAACCTCCGTCTCGGATGTAGCGCTCTAAATCATGATCTCCATCGGCGATCCTTAGTGGATTCACCCCTGTATGCATGTGGCTGCATTTAAACCGCTGATCATTTCTTGCTTCAATGTCCACTTTATTCGAACGTTCGTGCTTCATTTCTGTCAGGCTTATCCTGTCCTCTCACAACTTCCAATCTTCTAAATGGCCATGAAAGGCTCTCCATCCCAGAGAACGAGTCTATAATCACTGGCGTCCAGAGATATATTATAGCGACAAAGCGATTTACTACGTTCTGTTAGATTGGCTATCAGGCCTTCTAAAGGGGTCCACGCACCATTGAGCATCTTTTTTCCCCTTTTTTCTTTTTTTAAATTTAACAAAGAAACTACTAATGTAGCTTATTTATTAAAAGTTAATATATCCCTGTAAACAGCTTCATTTAATATCAACTAATTTATTTTTAAGCAATGCATAGTCCTCTACATTTATTCATGCACTATGAGCTCCTGGCCATATCAAATAAATTCACTATTTAAAAATCAAAAAGGAAAGGAATTAATACAAGTGTCGCTATGACCTTGTTTTCCAATCCAAAGCATAATTATGTATATATCAATACAATTTTGTATATGTTCTTTGTTTTGCTCATTGCTTGAAATAAAGTTTAAATCAACAGATGTGATTTTATATTTACAAAGTTAAATTTAAATACACAAAGTAGAAGTTAAAGTCCAAAATATTGCAATAAACAAAAAGTTAGGGAAATGCCACATAGACAGTATTCAAGTATACCAAACAAACGTCACAAAGACAAAATTTACTGCTGTATGTCACAAAGACGATTCCCTAAAACTAATAACCTTTATATCTTATCTTAAATTATAGTCTCTTCTTCTCCTAAAAACAAAACTACCTCATTTTTATAGTTACTTTCTGTGGAAGGTGTGACTTATTTGTGGACACGAAGTATAATCCTTAATAACTTAATCACGCGTTTTCATCATGCAAACAATTAAACAATTTAAATACTTAGAATAATAAAGGAAGTCTTGGCCCCCAATTTTAGATTGTTTCCTGGAGATACCAAAAATGATAAAATTGTATTCCTAGGTCTGAGTAACTGAATAAAAACATTTGAAACGCTTGGAATTGTCTTATGTAAGTTGTCCTATATTTTAGTTGATTTCGGTGTTCCTGTACACATTGCGAAGTGAAATGATTTTTCGTACACACATTACATTTGAATCTCACTGCCGGACATTTGAACTGCTTGTGGTCACTGCAAAGACCACACTTCTGACATCCCCTGAACTGATGCGGATGATTTTCTCAGTATTTATGATCTCTATTTTTTCCATGAGACTGGCGATAAAAATGTTATTCCTTCGTCAGACGCAACATTAGTTTGAATTAAATTTGAAAGGTCTTTCATTAATACTTTATTATCTTTATGCAGACTCTCATTTTCTTGTTCTATTTTTTCAACTTCCTTTTGCCCGTTGTGCTTGCAGTTTTCTAGAAACTTATTGTATTCACGCTCTAAATGTGCAACAAAACATATTTGCCTAGAATTAAAATGTATAGTCTTAATGAGTTCGGTGTTGTCTATTTCAAAATATGGCATTTCTAACGTATCCTCATTTATTGTATTAATTTCGTTTAAGTTTTCCTCTTGTTGTTTGGCAAGTACAGATTTGCGGAACTGAGCATAATGTCCATAGTTTCCACATTTGTAGCACTTTCTGTTGTACGCTTTACAATCACTCACAAACACATGCAGATCACCACATCGTCAACATTTTGAGGATCCACCTCTCCTTTTAGCAAAATGAACTGCAGAACAAAATCAACTGCAATATCGGAGCTGATTTCTTCTATCATGATTCGACCCTCTTTGTCGTATTATCTCTGGCACCATTCCAAATGCTGTGTAGACCGTCAGTTCTTCTGTTATCAGGGAAATGACTCGCTCGTAGGTTGAGATTCCGGAATCCTAGCCGCTGTTCTCCACCAATTATTAAGATCTAGAAATATGGTGAAATATTCGCCTTAGACCTTAATGGGTTTAGTGGCGGCGGTGTAGTGCAGTCGACTATTTGTGACTTGTAAAGGTTGCTCAATTCTGCTGTTGTTGGCGATTATTAATCCTGGTGTTGAAGCTTGAACACAAAGTTCTATGTTTCTTTTAATATTATTTATTCACTCAATAACAGATAAGATTTTATATGCATAAAGTTAAATTTAAATACACGAAGTAGAAGTTAAAGTCCAATATTTTGCAATAATCACATAGTTAAGAAAATGTCACATAGACAGTATTCAAGTATACCAAACAAACGTCACCAAGACAAAAAAGTACTGTTGTATGTCACAAAGACAATTCCCTAAAACTATTAACCTTTATATCTTATATAACCTTTATATCTTATCTTAAATTATATTCTCTTCTTTTCCTAAAAACTAAACTACCTCATATTTATAATTACTTTCTGTGGAAGATGTGACTTATTTGTGGACACAAAGTATAATCCTTAATAACTTAATCACGCATCATGCAAACAATTAAACAATTTAAATACTTAGAATAATAAAGGAAGTCTTAGCCACCAAGGGGTGAACATTTTCACAAGTATTTTACTTATCAAAGGACTGATCAAACAAACATAATTAATTAAATTAAATTAGATTAAAATTACAGCAACATTTAACAGAACAATAGACTGACATATGTTAAAATAAACACACAAACATACAAATGATTACAACAACAATGCGTACAAATTTAGAGTTTTTTATGGAATTAGCTTGTATAATCAATTTCCTATTCATAAAACAATATTACAAAATTTCACAAAACTCAACACAAAAATATCCTAAATATTTACGGCATAATATGTATAAGATTAAAATCATTACAACAATTTTACAAAAAAATTTATCTATTTTAGTTTGCATAGATGACATCTTAATAAAAAAATATGCATAACTTTCGGCCTACATTACCATTTTTTAATTAAATAAGCCACACAACTTTTGTATTTTCATATAATTATATAAATTCACTATTTGTCTCAAAGTATTTTAAATTCTAAGCCTCCCTTGGTTGTAAGACCCCCTCTTCCAGGGCCTCAATAGTGGAAATCAACAAGGGAAGTAACTCGTACAAGCAATCCGGAAGTTGCTACTCTCCTGTGTGCGACGTGTTTTGGTTGTCAAAATTTTGACATTTTTAAGTGTATATTGAATAAATGAATGTATAAAAGTGAAACTTGTATTTGACAAACTAAAAATACGTAGACTTAAGGTCTGTGTGCAATAATTCTGACCCAACACTGAAGATCTCGAAGGTGAAGTACTTCATATCATTGATTTTTGTTGTTTATTAAGTAGTGGGTGGGGTATGTTTAGCTCATGAGCGTAAAAACTGGTTCCTGTTGTAGCTTAGTGTCAAGACTTCACTGAATGGGTTCCAGTTGGATAAAAGAACTTCTTGTTTATGTTAGTTGTGTACATGCAAACGTCTTAGTCTTGACTTATTACATTAATAATGAACTGTCGGTGCTAATGTCACCGGTGCTCACTACCAGAGCAGGGAACGTGAGTTTATTATACAGAACGAACGAGTTTAAACTGGTTGACTACTGGTTTTACTTTTTTAAACATAAATTCGGCAAGAAAAGAAGTCTAAAATTTACCTGCAGGTTTCTATCAGAAAAACCTACAAAAACGTCTGCACCTAACTAAAGCGACTTTGGGAGTGGCGTGGCGGTAAAAAAATCTCGTGCAGATTAGTCAAGTGTATATGAAATTTATGTTGTTGTGAAATTTGCTAATAAGGGTTAATTGAAATAAAAGTGGATCATTGGTTATCGGTCTTGATTAATGTGATTTATTGATGATACTAATGATATAAATATAACTACTAACAGATCTACCTACTATATGAATTTCCTATGACACTAAATATCAGTGATAGTTTCCCTAACGATTGTCATTCGTACATATAACTTGAGGAATGACTTTGGTTACAAATTATAAAATTTAACAAGCAGAATAGTCTCAAAATGATGCATAGTAAAGTGGAACTGTCTGGTCGAATTTATAATTTTGGTTTCTGTGATAACTTGAAAATAGAGTGCGACCTCTCCGCAGCAACACCCTTTATGAGAAGCAAAATTATGTTGTTGTTGTTGAAGGGTTGCTGCTCTAGAGAGGTTAAGTTAATAGTTAAATTGTACAGTGGGAAAAATTTATGCTGTTGTTGAAGAGAGGTTGTTTGCTCAAGAGAGGGCCACTCTGGAGAGGTTGCATTATATGAAAGAATTGTTAAATTGTCCAATGATATCGTGGCTTGGACATGTTAAACCATTAAATTCTTAGGAAAATTACTTGATTATTTATTGACGTTTGTACTATTTTAGATGGGTGCAAACAGCAGCAGTTATAGTGATTTAGCTACAAATCCATATTTAATGAGATTCGCTGGTTCTGAGCCTATATCACAGCAAGATCCTTTCTGGAACCAGCTTCTGTCTTATACATTTCTTATACCAATTAACAGGTAAATATCATTAATTTACTAGCAAATTATACTAACTGTTTGTTTTCTTGTTTTTATGTGACATTGTTACTGAGGTTTAATGCCGTTTTTCAACATTTTTTCAGACATTACACTAATTATCTCCTTAGCTGCGTTTTTCACTAGTGTTTAATGTCACACCAGTAGATAAGGTCATTTGGTGACTTTTCAAGTGTTAAAAGTGGATGGAGAACCACCGACCTCTAAGCTAAAATTTTTCTTGTCCTAAGTGGGATTCGAATTCACAGCAGTGTGGGGTTAGTGGTTATTAGTCAGAGACCATAACCGCTCGATCACAAAGGCCCCCTTTCTACTTAAATAGTCTTTCATAAATGTGAATATAGTTACATTAATTTTTTACTTTTCGTAATAATTTACCAGTTAAATGAATAAAACATAAATAAGTATAATCAATCGATGTTTTTTTTGTAATTGTCACAGAGTAGAGATGAATGAACATAATTTTCTGACTAATCAGTGAAGCCTATCAGTAATTACATGTATATGCAATGCTTCAAGCCTATTTTTTTCAAGATATTCTTCCAATGTATCCAATTAAGTTAATCATTTCATCACCAGGGAAATAATTCTACAGTTAAAACCTAATATTGAGACTAAATAAATCAGTCATAAAATTAAGGTGATCTTATTATAGAGTTGAAATATTGAAGAAATATTGTAAACCTGTCTGAAAATATGGGGCTTGACAAATCCCCTCGTGCGCTCATAATTACAAGTAGAAATTGACTCAGGACGAGTTGAAATTGCTGTAGAACTAGTTAAAATTCTTAGCTGGATGTCCTGCAGGACAAGTAGCCAAAAAAAAAATCAATCAAGCCCTGAAATAAGTGGTCATTATGATGAGGTGGTCGTAATGTTGAAGTGGTCACTATGTAAGGTAATTATGCTATAATTATTTTTCACTTTTCATGTCATAGTTCCGATGCCAAACTTCTGGAGGAATCGACAGCATTGACGTGTAAAAATCTGGCTGTAAATAACTGTAAGACGGGGAACTTCGGTGCACTTGTCCGGACATTTTTAGTACGATGCACTGAGCTGAAGGCATCCACCGAAACCAAAGAGTAAGTTTATGCCTAAAAAATAGCTTGTTTCCGCTACTCCGACCGACCCTATCTTTTGCTGCCAGCCCTATGTTTTTGCGGTCAAATTATAGTTTTGCAAAATAAATTTTATATCAGTCATATTCTGGAGTAAAATAAAATAAAAAAATAATAATCTACTGACCCTATTTTTTTCAGAGCTCATAGCAGAAACAAGTTGTTTTATTTTTAGGCATTAGTAGATTTCAGCCTTTTTTCTATCTTTGTTTTCTTCACAGTTAAAATTAAAGACAAATTAAAGACATTTTTCCCAATTCCCAACCTAAAAATTCCCTATTCTAGCATCTCACCACACATTTTTCCCAATTGGACCCTTTCCCAAAATTTCCAAAAAATCCCTGATTTTTTTATGTAGACTTCAGTATTGATTGGATAAAGGGAGAGAACTTAAGTCAGCATATATGTAGAAAGCATGTGACCTTGATTCTTAAGGAGAAAGAATTAGGAAAATAGATGAAACCTTCATTTTATAAATGCTACATGTACAATAAAATATCAAGATATTAAAATGTATTAATAGCTATTTAGCTCTCCCCTAGGTTTTAATTATGTTTGAACAAAAAATACAGTCTTTTTTAGGGTTACTTGACAAAAAAATTTGGTAGGTTGAAAAATACTCCCATTTTTTTCTTAGGTCATACTTCTATTATTTTTCTTAGGTCAGATGACTTAATGTGTATTGTATTGTATCGTCTTATTTCAGCAATATCTTCACATGGCAAACATATAATGCATTATTCATCATCAGAAGTGTTTGTAAATACTTAGTTGAACACCTTAGTGAGGATTTGCTCATACAACAGTTTGACCATAAAGTAGAAGGTAAAATTTCATAATATATACAGCATAACCCCTGAACACCGGACCCCATCCGGACTGATACAACAGTCTGGTTTTCTGAGCAGTCCGGTTTTGTATTTATTTACGAATAGAAAAAATGGGCTTGAAAATCATCCGAATTTCAAAGAATTCTGGTTTTCAGGGAGTTTGTTTTTTGGGGGTTTTACTGTAGTAGCTTGAACCTCTGAACAAAGTCCACATGGCCTTATGATGATAGGTGGCTGTGCTATTTGTAGGTAACCATTAAATTAAGTTCAATTGTGTTAGTTAAATGTTTGTATGTGCTTATAACAAAACTACGGCCACTGATTGTCTGTTAAAAGATTTAAGCAGTATTAACTTTTTATTTGGATTTACAACATATCATTGATATGTGTTTGAACCTTCAGCGGTTTGTTTGAATGTAAAGTTGATCTATATCCATCACCTTTGTTTACTTTACACGACCTTGACCTTTGTATTTACCATCTAACCAGTATATGTGGCCATCTCCGAATAAAGGGCCACCATGTGAATAAAGGCCATTCTTTGAAAAACCATCACTGATTATTTAGAACAAACTGATCTTCAAATAAAGGCCACCTGTCAATAAAGGCCACATTTTGTCTTTCCCAAAGGTGGCGTTTGTTCACAGGTTTAACTGTATTTCCAAATTTATTTTTTGCAGGAATGAATGAAGCAGAATTGAAACAGGATCTTGGTGAAGAATTGATGAATGCACTGGTTGAGCTTATTGTGGATGTCCCAGTTTTGTAAGCATATTTTTATTTTTATTTTAGTATGTAACCTTGACCTGTTTCATGCTGACCTAATTAACAGTGATTTTGTTACACTGATAATGCATGCAAGTCATAAATGACTCATGTGTCCTTGATCCTATTTTTACAGCATATCAGTTGACCTTTGTATGATTGCTTGGTAATGACCTTTTTATATAATTTGCTCATCGACATGATTTTTGTATAGGAAAGCTTAGTAAAGACCTTGACCTTTGTTTGTATCTTCCGTTTCGAATGACTTTTGTATATGAAAGCTTAATAATATCCTTGACCAGTGTGTGCGTATATGTGTGTGTGTGCATGTGTATAGGTGTGTGTGTGTAGATATGTATATATAAACTCTTACTCATGACCTTGACCTTTTTTCAATTTTTCAGGAATTTTACGTATGCATTACATCTTGAAGCTCTGAATTCTTTGATAGTATTACTCTCCGTACAGATGTTCCAGCCTCAAGCTGCCAGTAAATTCAGACTGTACCAGTACATGATGGAGGGTAAATGGTATGTAGAGTGGTCAATGTAAGCCCTGACTGGTTTAGTCGGTTGTTAAAATCAAAGCTGAGCATTTTTTTTTTCTTTATAATTTGACTGGAATTATAAGCAGTGTTCTCATTAGGAATTGTTGAATAGGCTTAAAATAAAAAAGTAACATTTTTTCAGGGGGAGGGGGGTCATGGCCATTACTGTCTGACTTCAAAACTTTGAGTATATAAGAATTTATGACAGTAAATGAGGATTTTTTATTAAAAGACACCTCTAATTTTTCATCTTCATACATTCCAGTTCCATACATGCTAGTTTGTTGGTGAAATCTCTGCTGAGAAATTACATGAATCAAGAAAAATGTCCGAGCGAATTATACAAGAATACGACAGATGGGGTTGGTGCTCTCGCGAGTATGACTGCCTCATTGGCTTGTGAGTATTGTGATTTTTCTATTTTTAGGAATTCTCCATTTGGCCATTTATTTTTTGTTGCAGTTCTTTTTTAAAGGAAATTATAATATCTATTGTGAGAATATGTGATTTGCTTGCAGAAATAACATGCCTTTTTTCATAGGTAAGGGAAGGGGCCTTTCTTAAATTTGGGGAAAATTACACTGTATTTTTGCAAAAGGGGAAGAAAAAACTTGATGCAAGCTGAATTTTAGGGAAAATTGCATGAATTTAAGGATTTTTCCTGAGGGGAAGATGCCTATAAACGGCCCTTGCTATAGAAGGAAAAAAGCCCTGAATAAGATAGATTTTTTCTCGGATGCATACCCTGGCTAAATTGATGTGTCTTCAAGGATATAATACGTTGTATGAAAGTAGCTAGTTTAACCCCATCTTAGTCAAGAATTTGATTGATTGTAATTTCTTATTAAAACCATTTTACCATACTAAATTACCAAATTACAGTATAATTTTATACCACATATTATTATTATTTTATTTTTTATTTTATGTTTTTTTTTTTGAAAAATGATTTGGACTTAGCTGCATACTTGTTTATAGGTCGGTATGTAGTGACAAATCACCTTGATTGACTTTTATTTGCTTTTTTCTGTCTTCATCTCCAGTTTCATTGATTTTTCTTGTTTTTTTTTTTCCTATAGCGAGTCTCTGGTCAGTCGTCACACTTGGGATGGGAGCATCGGGGAATGAGAAAAAAACGGAGGAGGAGTTTCACGAGACATTATTAGCCAATCAGAGCCTCTTATTTCTACTGGTGTTAGCAAATCATTGTACGAGTGAGCGAGCACTCAACAATCCATACAGACAAGCTCTGTTCCAGTTTACAAACTCACAAGGTACACAATTATTCTATGTAGGTCAAGGTTACACTGACCTCAATGTCTAGGACACAATGCATTTGGTCAAGGTCTGTAAGGTCATAATGTCGAGGTCACAAATTCTTAATAGTCTTTATGTCAGGCTTCAGTTTATTGACCCAGTAAAATTGAATGTCATCTTTATGAATATGTAAGGTCAAGGACACAAATACGCATGGTCAAGGATGGTCAAAGTCATAATGCCAAGGTCAAAATCATAATGCCAAGGTCAGAAATTCTCTTTTGGTCAAGTTTGTGCTCTTCACATCAAGATTTTAAAATCATGTTGCTTGAGAAACTTAGTGCATTTTTTAAGCTTAAAATTTTATACAAAAATTCAAATTTAAGAATTAATGGGAAAAAAATTTTCTAAGTAATTCAATGAATTGTTACTGATAGCTGTGTTAATAGTCAGTGTTTTATCTTCAGACTTATCTTCTTCAATTACAGATAGTAAGTTGGTTTCCTTGGTTACCAGATGAAAAACTTGTGTACCCACTGTATATTTTGTTATCCCTATCACGACCTTGACCTGATTCATTCCTTCCCTTGACCTACTTATCTCTCAAAATAAAAGTTGCGTAGTTTTTTTTATACTTCCCTCTTTTCCTGTGATCTGCATTTCCCTGTTTAATATTTAGACCACTTTTGTAACGAAAAGAAAATAATTTTAATATTGAAGTGGTTTCCAGGCTAGGCTTTTACAGCTGAGAAGGAAGATATTTAACCAAAGTGAAAATCTTTGCTCATTAGGCTAGGAAAAAAAATGTTATGTTCACGGTTTCTTAATTTTTTATGAAGAAATGTGGTTTATAGGGTGAAAAACTTTTCTGATTTTTTAAGCATACTTTTATGCTTTGAAGGTATGTTTGATTTCCAGATGTTTTCGTAATTTGGACTTCGTTCTTAGGCTTGGTGAGAAAAAATTGAGTTGGTTGGGTAACTGTTAACCCAGCCTTATGATAGGACTTTTGATTGAAAAAGTCGAGAGGTCATTAAGTGAGGTTGTACTGTACATTTCAGAACAGAGCACTGGAGTGACGCCTGTAGCTAATGTGACTTTCAAACTAGACTTTACAGAGTTGTATAAAACTTTGTGTTCAACGTTGAGGGATGACCAATCAACCCTGCTGCTTTATCTGTTAATTCACAGAAATCCTAACATGAAAGCATTCATTCTATCGAGAACAAATATCGACCAACTGGTAAGATATCTTTTAAGTCACCTCTTGGTAAACCCTTTCCCAATCAAAAGGAGTGATAATTTTCACCAGTTTTGAACAAAAACTGCCAAACAAAAGAGGAATTAATGAAATATTCAAATATTCTCCTCACTTGACAGTGTTACTTGACAGTGTTACTTGACAGTGTTACTCAATTAACTCTAGAATTGTTCTTAAGTAATGCTAATCAAACCTGCCCATTTCAGTTTGTTTGTTTGTTTGTATGTTTGTTTGTATGTTTGTTTTTGTGTGACATTGTCACTGTGGTTAAATGCCGTTATTGGCCATAACTTGTTCTGTTGATGGCTGTTCTTGTTGCTTTTAAAGGAAAGCCACATCTTCCTTCTATTATAATTTTTTTAAAAGGAATGATTGTAATTACACAAATTGATATTACCTTACCTGCGCTATAATTCCAGGTGATGCCATTGTTGAAGATTTTGTATCACGCACAAGACAGAAATTCTCATCATATTTACATGGCTTTAATTATACTTCTTGTATTATCAGAAGATGATGTGTTTAATAAAGCTATCCATGAAATTGTAAGTACCAGTCTAGTATAGAAACCAGTCTGTAGTATTTATTTGGATTTTGGAACCAATCTAGTTAACTGTTAAGAAACCAGTCTGTAGCCCTTATTTGAAAAGCTGTAGAACCAGTCTGCTGATATAAATTTGAATTAGGAAATTTGAAGCTTCAGGCCTTGTTTTTAATAGTGAACCAGACAGAAACTTGAGAATTTTTAATAGTCAACAACAGTATGCGCTTGGTTTGGTCATTTTGATGCTTACATTATCAGTAACGTTGACTGTGTCCATTAAATGTATCTGATTTGTGTTTATTATTGATTCACAGATGTCTGACTGACAATATGATAAAAAAGTACAAATTTCATTATTGATGTTTGATTCCGTACCTGGAATATTTTTTTATGAATTTATACAGAAATAAAGCGTGACTGATACCTGTTTTTATCCATAAGTGTGGCTTGTGTCGTATAGTATCATATTGTACCACGTCATATCATATTGATTCATCTTTCAGGTATTAAAAAATGTACCATGGTTTAAAGAACGTTCTATGTCAGAAATCTCACTCGGCGGTCTACTTATTTTGGTTGTGATTCGAACAATACAATACAACATCACAAGAATGAGGGTATGTTTATTTTGTTTATTACGTTGCTCTGGTAACCAGACTGCCTTTTGACATGTGACCTTTTACTGCTGAATATTTTGATAAGGTTAATTGTTTTGCTGTAAATACGGAACACTGGGGTGTTGAATATGAGTTGTGGACCAGTTGTAAAACTCATCACTATGAGTTATTGTTTTTAGCTCATCTGTTTCGAAGATTCTGTTAAGATGGCTTTGGCATCAACGCTGTTGTTGTTGTCGTGCAAAAACTTTAATGTTGCCTATTGCTCAAACACTTTTAAAGATTTCAACGCGACACTTGGAATACTCAATTGTCATATCCCAGTCTCGGTAGGTCATACCCTTCTTTCTGGAGAAAAAATGTTGATTTTCCTCCATAAGTGGAGAAGTTGCTGGCTCCTTGTGGAAGAGTAAGTTAGTAGTCTTTAATATACAGTCTGGGAAAACTGGTTAGGTGAACCTGCGATGATATATGATTAAAAAATTGTTGAAAAACAGTGTTAAACCCAGTGACAATGTTGCATAAAAACAAAACAAACATTCAGAAAAAACCTTTGACCTTGACCTTTGCTCCGGTTTTTTTTGTTGTAATCTTTCTTCAAAATTGATTATTGGAGGCAAAAAAATTGTGCTTTATCTGTACAGAAATGTTCTTGTACATGTATCTAATGTGTTTCAATGTCTGTTTTTTCAGGACAAGTATTTGCATACTAATTGTCTCGCCGCTCTCGCTAACATGTCATCCCAGTTCACAGATTTGCATCAATATGTATCACAGAGATTAGTAAGGTAAGGGAGATAACTTTGTATGTCCATTTCTTGGGAGTCTATAACTCCATTCCTCTGTTCCTGAAGAGTTCATAATTTCTGTTCCTCCATTTCTGAAGAGTTCATAATTTCTGTTCCTCCATTTCTGAAAAGTTCATAATTTTTGTTCCTCCATTTCTGAAGAGTTCATAATTTTTGTTCCTCCATTTCTGAAGAGTAGAGGTTAGCTCTGAAGAGCACTCCATCTTACCCTCTCTGTTGGGAATTCTGTTGTTTACTGTTTTAAAAAATGTCAAATTTATGGTGGTTAATAGCTTCTCCTGATAAATTCAGCAAAACTATTTACTGAAAAGAAATCAGTTTTAGTTGTAAAAAATTCAAGACAAGTTTTGAATAAATTTTATTTAAATGTCAAAAATTTCTCAATCAGAACAGAAAACATAGAAGAAAAAAGCGACATGTGGTCAATTATTTTAATGAATATAACAAATGTTACTGTGCAACCTTTCCAAAGCAACACCTTGTATAGTGAAACCTCCAAAGCAACACCCTTTGGGATGAGCAAAATTATGTTGTTGTTGAGAGGTTGTTCCTCTAGAGAGGTT
The DNA here is from genome assembly GCA_008271625.1 of Lutraria rhynchaena. Lineage (NCBI taxonomy): Eukaryota > Metazoa > Mollusca > Bivalvia > Venerida > Mactridae > Lutraria > Lutraria rhynchaena. The sequence continues at coordinate 293,014 of VIBL01000287.1, forward strand.
AAATTAATTGTTAAATCGTACAGTAGAAAAAAATAATGCTGTTGTTGAAGGGAGGTTGTTGCTTGAGAGAGGGCCACTCAGGAGAGGTTGCACTGTATATAATAAAAATTCTCTAATGAATGCCTCCCTATTCCCCTATTAATGCCACATCTTTGGTTTAGAAGAAAATAAAATTGTGATTTGCCTACATATGCTTTAAAAGCCTTTATGATGATGATATTGATTTAGTTCACAAGTTATTCATATTGTAACTGGACGTATTTGAAGACAAAATCTGTTAAATATAAAAAAACTGAGTTCCCTTATAAGGGTATACATGATATTTACATGATATTTAAAGTTTGTGAAAAGATGGAAGAATTCTGAAAAAAAACTATAAATTGTTGATGTATCAAAGTTCGTCATGATGACTTTCATCATTTTCGATGGAGTCGTTGATGATGTGTCGAACGCAAGATTCGAATTCTTTGTCAATTTCTTCTTCCTCTGGTTCTGTTTCTTCATCAATGTCATTGTCCTCATCATCAGTTTCATCCACACCGTATCTTACATCTTTTATAGTCTTTTTCATGTCAGCTAATTCTTTCTCTATTTGTTCAAGTTTTAATTCTTGGAGTTCCTCCACTTTCTTTTGGCAGATTTCACCATATTCACTGTACAAGTCTATCATGTTATTCAATAGCTGAAGTAAAAAACAATATTTTATGAGGAAAAAATCTCAACTGTTTACTAGGCGAAAAAAGAATCAGAGCTTTTTTTCACAGTTAGGGGAAGGAACCTTTTCCTTGAAATTGGGAAAAAAACGGATTTTGCAAATAGGGAAGAAAAAAACTTCATGTGCATTGAATTTTAGGGAAGAATACTGCATGATTTTAAAGATAGTCTAGATGGCCCCTGCTAAAGAAGGAAAAACCCCTGAGAATGAACACCTGGTTTCAACCAATTTCCCCAAAAATATAGGGGCCGTAGGTCAGTGGGACATTTTTAGTTCAGGGATACTGCTCATTTGAAAATGACAATATCTGTATGAAAAATATTGATGGAGACCAAAAAAGAAGTCCTGCATGGTTCATAAGTGCATGAAAAAGTCCCTGAATTTTGGCATTGACCTTAAAAGACCCTTAATAGTCATGCAAAAAACTGGGGCCCTTAAATCATATGATTCTCTCAGTTAATGCCTAGAATATAAACTATTAGGCCTAAGCAAAAAAAATGTTTGTTTCTGGTTACATGCCTAAAAAAATACGGGTTGGTAGGTAGGGATTTTTTTTCTTTTACGTTTTTTTTTTACTTATATCGGCAACACTGTTGTGAAAATTACAATATAGCACTAAGATTTGGATGCCGTAAAAACTTTCAAGTCAGCAGGTAAAAGATTGATAGATCGGGTAACCAGAAACAAACCTATTTTTTTTACGCCTTAGGTCCTTAAATGCAAGAACGCAGAAACTTTGCGCAGTCATTTCATTGGACATCAGAGATTGTCAGTGTCTATGAATTAATATTTGTTGTTGATGGCAACCATTGTTTCCATGGATACTACAAGCTGTGCTAAGGTGAATATTATACATAAGTATTATTGACCTTTAAAAGTTCTTGAAAATCTTGCTTCAGTTTCTGTATGAGCCATGTCCAGGGGTGGCAAATAAGATAGGGAGGTTGTTATTTACAATTATCTGTTAACTAAGATTTGACCGTAGAATTCCATTAAAGAAAGTAAGTTATCGATGTGATTTTGAGGAAGTAACAAATAATATATTGAATATAGCCTTGCAGAAAGGTTGTTGAAAAATGATTTACCTGAGTTTTATTAGTGAGGTAGTGAAAATAATTTCGATCGTGGAATCTTCGTAACGCTCTTTCATAGAATAGAACAGAGTGACTGATGTTTTGATGGTAAACAAAGTTTCCAAGATCGGAGCATTCCTCTGGTTTCAACTGGGTCAGATTTCCATGTAATTTCCCGAGCGCAAAGTCTGTCACAGTCAAGTTTGACTGGAAGTGTTTGTTCAGCAGCACCTGTCGGGCATTATCGAGTTCATGTATTCGAAAGAACTGGTCCTCATGTATAAGTTTATTGTAAGCTTCAATCTTAGCAGGATTTTCAACCTCTTGGTGCTTGTTGAATGATCCATTCATATGGTCAATAATCTTGTCCATGATTATTGTGTTATTTCGTATGTATTGGTAGACATTAATAGGGTCTCCGTAATCAAATTTCTGTTTCTCCGTGGCAACTCGAGTTAACTCCAAATGAATTGAATACTGAATCATAAGTGTCAAGTTACGCCTAATAGCTTCTGATACAGGAATGGTCTTTTTACCAAATTTGGTTTTCATGGACATTTTCCCTTCATTTTCAAAGATCATGACGTAACGTACCATTATGTCCAGTAGATGTTGATGCAGTTTAATCTCACGAATAAAACCTATGACCTCTTTCAGTCTGTCCTCCGATATTATCGTAACATCCTTGGCTGATTCGTCAGTTTTAATCGACGTTAGCAAAAATGTCATTATAAACAACAATACTGTACAAATTGCCCGTGTTTTGATACATGCCATAGTTCTTGATTTTTGAACCTAGAAATTCCACAATATAGTCCTATAAGTATTTTTTTTTGCTCTCAGGCTACTGTAGGTATTTCCAAAACTTCAGTTTTCAATTTTTACTAAATTTGTTTCCTTATTGAAGAGCTACTTTTTAAACCAAATAATTTTAACTGAAAACTTATGTCACTGCAAATTCACGCAGGTCTTTGTGTTTCTACTGCAAAATGTGGCCAGAGATGATTTTTTTTATGTTTTTACACCAAAGATAAAAATCAGTAAACATACATACTCTCTCAAGGCAATTATGATTCAATTAAGATACAATTAAGATACAGTCAGTTTGACCATATTTATTGATGAAATTTTATCAAACCTTGATATCTAAAAATAATCTCTGACGATGTTTTTGTTGAGCAAATATATTTTATTCATGAAATAATGGTTATTATCCTATGAAGTCATGAAAGTACCGAAAGTTATCTATGGTGTTAAAAAACATTAGAAAAGTACAGAAATTTATCTGTATTTAAAGGGACTAGGCTCAAGATTTATGTTTAAAAGACTAGACTCTAAATTTATGTTTAAAGGGACTAGACTCTGGATTTATGTTTAAAGGGACTAGGCTCAAGATTTATGTTTAAAAGACTAGACTCTAAATTTATGTTTAAAGGGACTAGACTCCAATTTGTACTAAATGGACTGTATACTAATGAGTAGTTACGTACCCTTATACAAGGAGCTGGCCACTTCTCTGCATATGGAGGAAAATTAACATCTTTGTCAAATTTTCATAGAAGGGTATGACCTGCTGCAACTGGGATTTAAACCCGGATCACCACACACACACACACACATAATATTGGTGCATCCTTTATATTAAGAATTTTTCGTTTTACCTTTACTTTAGAATACTTTAGAATACTAAATATTGGAGGAGAAACATGCCTGATTGAATTAATTTCCCCCAATTTTCTCCACACAACAGCATTTTCCCCTTTCCAAAGGCCCTGTCACATTTCAAAACAAAAAGCAAAACACTGTAGTTGACAAGTTTTATTTTATCAGAGGACGATATTTCCGTTATGTACATTATGTTATTGATACTGCCTCGGGGCAATTTCTTTTTTATCTTTTCTCTATCATTATTCAAAAATATTTACAGCATATTCAATTAAATTAATGATATTATTTAATTGGCCACGATTGTGGTTTAGTGGTCAGTGCACTGGACGGGGTTCTAATCCCAGTCGCAGCATATCCGTCTATGAAAATTTGACAAAAATGTTGATTTTCCTCCATATGTGGAGAATTTGCCAGCTCCTTTGCCAGTATGTGACCCACTTTGGGGTAGAACCTTGCATGTGCTGGCTGGACAGCTTCCTCACATGTGAAATTTGATCCCTGGTGGGATTTAAACTCACAGCAGTGAGATGCTATTAATTAATAGTCAGATCATAACCACATGACCTGGAAGCCACCTCAGGTTGATTAAGAAGACCTTGTGTAAAGTACTCAACTTGGTCAGGAATCTCAAGTATAAACTTAGTTTATACTAATTTATTTCAGCTCGATTGTGAAACAAGCAATTTTGCTTATATTAATCACGCTCGAGTCTGCTTCCTGGACACTATGCCAATACTACGTCTGAAAAATGGAATTGTGAAGTTCATGAATGAAACCCGTCAAAGCCGGGATTTGAACTCGGGACCTTCGGATCAGAGGTCGGAGGCATTACCTCTAGACCACGATGCCTCCCTAAATATAAACTTCCTGTTATGAATTACTGTAGCTCTTCAATATAATTGCAAGTTTCACTTGATAGTTACCTATCTAAGCTGCAGGAGGTAATTAAGGTGTACAGTGAATTATCTCCCTTAAATGTATGGGATCATTACTGTGTAGGTTATTTCCCTCGACTGTAGAATAGCATTATTAATACTGTTTTGTGAATTATCTCCCTTTATCATTAAGATGTAATCTTTTACTCTTGTTATGTAGTTATGTAGTCACAATTGGTTTATTTTTTCCTTCAGTTTATTCTCTCAGCTGTGTAAGAAACATACGAAACTGGTTGATCAGATTCGACAAACTGCCATGAAAGGGGGACAATCCACGGAATCAGGGGCTCCGGATTCTGAAGGGGAGACACAGGAAGATTATGTATGTTGTACATGTTATTATTTTTTAACAATTCTTTGGTTTTTTTATTGAAACAGTTTGTCCATCAGTAATTTGATTTAGTTCCGGTTATAAAAACATGTATTTAATGTAGTGGGCAGAGCATTTTAGTGTGAGGGATGTTTTAGTGGGAGTGGAGTTTTTGTGGGAGGGGTGTTTTTGTAGATGGGCTTTTTTAGTGCGAGATATTTTTGTGTGAGGGGTTTTTGTTTTAAGGGTGTTTTGTGGATGGGGAGTTTTAATGGGAGATATTTTTGTGGGAGGGGTTTTTGGTGGGAGGGTGTTTTTGTGGGTGGGATGTATTTGCGGGGGCAGGACTTTTTTTAGGAGGAGTGTTCTGAACAAATTTTGATCGTTCTTTGATTTATTACAGATGCAGGATTTAGCAGTTCTTGAGGAGGTGATCAGAATGGTTTTGGAGATAATTAATTCTTGTTTATCAGCGAGCCTTCACCACAATCCTAACTTAATATACACATTGTTATATCAGAAAGATTCATTCGCTATGTTCAGATCTCATCCTACATTTCAAGATATCATATCAAATATAGACACTGTGCTTGCCTATTTCTCTGGTAAGCTGGATCAGATGGGAGGTAACCCATCTCCGGGCGAAGTATTAACTGTGATAAAACAGGGAGCTCTTCAGTTTAGGAGGGACAGATTGAAGGTAAGTTGAAAAAAAAGAAGTCCTTGGCTTCTGCAAACCTGTCCGTCTGGCCCTGTTTTTTTCTACAGGCCCTAAACCTTTTTTGGTCACAGTCAATTTTTTTCATTTTTAAATTAACTCAATTTCTGAACTGAATGAATATATAAATTTATATGTACTTATAAATAATTTATGTATAAAAAATTTAGGGTACCACCCTAAATTTTTTGGGATGCTAGCAAAAACCAGGTATTTTATATTTGGCCTAAGACATGTTTTGGTTGTACAGTTAATTCTGACTTAATGGTAGCCTGTAAATATAAGCCACGTGAACGACTGCCACTGGACCTGGTTATTTACAATAATGATATAGTAATAATTACTTATAATTCCTTTATAATACTTTGTCTCACGTCGTACAGAATATTTTCTGTGGATTGGTTGAGCAGGGTCACATGCTGACCTAATATTTTCCTGAATTAGGTCAGTAGCCATTCTGTAATCATCCTTTGAAATAAAAACTGGCCAAAATGGCATTAAGTTTGGTAAATTGATTTATGAATGGTACTCGGTGAGATAAATTTGTTGCATGGCTTGTTACTGACCCAATACTGACTCAAGCTATTGCTTGAGCCCAATATTTATTTATGGACCTTGTATCACTCTGTATCGAGTAAGTAAGAAGTCACGTAACTATTAGTATTCTTGTTTTTAATCATTGACATTAAGTTGACAATAGCCTAATTCATGGACCTTCACCAAAAGTCGGTCCACAGCAAATTTGTAGCATCCCCTATTTTTTGGTCCTCTCTAAAGTTAATTTTTAAAGTTAGTGATTTTTTGTTAATTCTCTGGTGAGCGATAGAGGGCCATCTGAAACACCTTTATTTCAGAAATTTTGTGTTGTCTTAAGCATTTTCTCATTCAATTACCTTTTTCTCTTCCCTTATATAAATCATAGGCGTTCGGTGACAAAGTCCAACGTTGCTTTTATACATAGAACATTGAAAGAACATTCGGATCACTTGGACTATATCACCAAGTGCCTTTGATCTAAATGTTTCTAAATGCGAGTCTATCATGTTTTTCAGAAATTTCCTGAGCTGAAGTTTAAATATGTGGAGGAAGAGTCGCCCGAGGAGTTCTTTATTCCATACATCTGGTCGCTAGTGTATCATTCATCTAATCTGTACTTCAATGCTTCCAAAATTATTCTATTTTCTCTGAGTTCCTGATAATTTTTTTCTTACGCTTATTGTTAATTAGTGATAATTATGATCACAGGGTTATAGTTTTGTGATGTCTACAACCATTGATCATGTGACTTGTCATGTGATTGTTACTCTGGTCATGTGACTGTAACTGTTTAGCATGTAGCTTGACGAGTGATTGTAACTTTGGTCATGTGACTACAACTGTTGATCATGTGACTTGTCATGTGATTGTTGCTCTGGTCATGTGATCAGGTGGCAGAACTTTAGTCATGTGACTTAAACTGATGTACACATGATGCTGTTCAAGATTGCAAGTCCAGTTATGTGGTGTTTCATAAAAGAATGCTTAATTATGAAGAGGCATTTCTGATTGGTTGAAATATATATGAAATTTGTTACCATGGTTTCATAATGTATTATAGTATCATTTTTTTCACAAATTTTAAATATTTGTATATACAGAGTACTAATGACTTTTTTCGATCGGAGATAATTATGTTGCAATATTATGTGTGTTTTCATATTGTATCTTTTGCATGATTTAAAAATATGATCACAATGACTCATAAAATCAGTAAAATAAAGCTTTCGACTCTTGAGAATTTGTACTAGAGAGTCAAATTTACAGTAAAATTAGAAGGAAATTTTGTCGAAGTTTAGAATTTTCATCAGTCAAGGGTCATTTTTGGCCCTCAACTTTTGACGTTGTGTGAAAACCCTGTGTCCAGTTCAGGGCTCGACAAATCCACTTGTCCGCTCGTAATTACTACTAGAAATTGACTCAGGACAAGTTGAAATTGTTAACTGAAAATTCTTAGCTGGTTGTCCTGCAGGACGAGTAGCCTGAAAAAAATTGTCAAGCCCTGCAGTTTTTAAGTATAAAATTTTTGTCTATAGTAAATCCAAAGATTTTACGTCTACATAAAACCCAATTATTTCATTATGATCATCAGAACACATTTGTCTTTTTTGTGACATGTTTTTTTTTCATGAGGTTTTAACATTACACCTACATCCATGGTCATTTAAGCAAATTTTCCAGCTTTAATGGCGGAGGAAGACCCCAGGCATACACCTGGAGAGAACCTCTGGCATACTGTTAGCTAGTCAGACAGCTTTCTCACATGTGAAATTTGTCGGGTTTAAAGGTGGGATTAGATCTAACAACAGAGACTATAACCGCAAGATCATGAAGTCCCCTTCTTTATGTCTGACTGGGAATTAGAATGAAGGAAATACTGTTTTTTTACTCATGTTTTATCAGTGGTTAAAATATAGGCAGAATTTAAGATAAGAATGAACACAGGAGAATTTTATGATCTGTTGCCAAAATGGCTGTCAAGCCTTGTATGTTTTTTAAAAAAAATGCATGGGTCGGTTTCCCTAATACATTTAATTGGAAGTATTGCACACTTAGAATTTCTTATATACCTTACAAATAACAAACATGACACATGATGTGATTTTGGGCTTTTTCGCCAAATCTGGTCAATTTGCAATTTTACTTATTCTGCGAAACCAAAAAAAAAAACTATGGTAAAACTTCAAATTACAACCACCTCAATATAACAACCACCTTGTTATAACAACCACATATTTTAGAACTGGCTTTCAACTCCCCTATAATTCAACTTTATTATAAGACCACTTTGTTATTTCAGTTCATTTTTCGTGTCCTGAAGGTGGTCTCATTATTGAGGTTTTACTGTATATTGTAACTTGTATTTCATATTATAAAGTATTGATAAAATATTTAATGGGCAAATATTGATATAATTTATAATGTATAGGTCAATGGGTACGTATAATAATTTTATGCTAAGAAACATATTTACTTGATTATTTTAAATGTCTGGTTGAAAGAGATATTTGGTACAAAAAAGTACATTTACTGGTATTTAGCCTTAAGGTAAGTTTTATTTGGCACATTCTGATATGTTGGTTTTTCAAGATTTGCTTTTGCTAAAATTAAATGTCTTTACTACTAGTATGCCGAGAATAGCTGTCGATTATAAAAAGGGGCCAAAAGTGGGTTCAAGGTCAAAGTTCATGATGAAGTGTTCTTACTGTGGGCGAATAATATAAAAAATGTGTTTTGTAAATAAGATATTAAGCCTGTGTATTTTAAACCTACGTGTATTATTTTCATAAATAATGTTTAGGCTAAAGTGTTGTCTTATATAAATTTAGTAAATGAGAATTTTTTTGTCTTTAGGTGAAAAAAAAATTGGTTTGTTTCTGGTTACATGCTTATTAAAAATAAGGTAGGTAGGTAGGGAAGTTTTTTTTGTTTTAGATTTTTTTATTACTTTTGGGAATATTTTTGTGCCAAAAGGGTAAAAAAGTGAGGCAGTGATTGTGCCATTCCTTAGCCTGATAAAAAGTCTACAAATGTAGGAAAAATTAAGTAGGTCGGGTAACCAGAAACAAATAATTATTTTACGCCTCATTATCATAGAATGTTTGTATCCATTATCTGTCTTTACTTCTGACGGATTTAAATGAAACTTTTCATAAATCTAATGTCAGCATGAGCATGGCCTTTATTGCCAAGGTCAAGATCATATGCTAGATTCAGGCATTTACTGCCAAGGTCAAGGTCATATGCTAGTCAGGCATTTACTGCCAATGTCAAGGTCACAAGCAAGCGATAACTGTCAAGGTCACATACTAGATTTCAGCCTATATTACCTTGGTTAATGTTGCAATCAAGAATTAGGCCTTTACTTTCAAGGCCAAGGCAAGATTTGGGGCTGGTCTTCTGAGGTCAAGGTCACAAGAACAAAATTACTTACTGGACTTGTTTTGGGGTATTTGCTTTATTCTGGTGACATATAATTGTTCATGTATTAGTTTTTGTTATATATTGTAGCTTAATTGAAAATTCCAAATTTGGCTCCATATATTTCGGTGTTTTTAATTTTGACTGTTATACAACTAGGGTCATGCAAGGTGAAGTTTTATTGGTTAAGAATTAATAGTAATATTTTTCTGTTTTATGAAATGATGTTTTAATTTAACATTCCTTTTGGTTGATTCAGTTTAAAGGGACCAGACTTCAGAATGTTGTTTAAGGGACTAGACTCTAGATTTATACAGATATAGTTTTATGTATATATCTTGTTAAATATTGAGATGCTTGTTTCTTTTTATCGTAATTTATCAAGGATTTCAGAGCTTGGCTTATTTATTTAATGAAGTCCACAGGCAATGTTAGTAAGGCAGAAGAAAAAAAGATTGTGTTTGTATTTTGTTTTCCTTTTTTCATTTTAAGAAATTAAACATAAGAGAATAATTCATTTACAATGAAGTGATTTTCATCATTTCTAGTTGTATGTCAGAGTTGAGTTCCAGTCATAAAAAAATATAGAGTTGTGTCCCTTTGATAGCAAATTATGGAGTTGTGTCTCTTCAATAGCAAATCTGGAGTTGTGTCCCTTAAATTACACTGTAACTTTGCTCTTATAACAATCTGTGGAATATAAGAGAAACCTTTCTACCTTGCAAAGAATGAACCACATATTATCTAATAAACGCCCTTTCCTCACCTGAGGTGTTACATTTTAAGAGGTTATAACTTACTGAGATCTAGTTTTTATTGATTTTGCTGCACACTTAATGTAAAAAATTATTTGATAATTATTTTGGCAAATTCTAATTTTCAGTTTTCTGTAATAGGGCGAGACCATGTGTTAATTGGGGGTGTGGAAGGACATTAATTGGGGTGGGTCATTAATTAGGGGTGGGACATTAATGGGGGCAGGGCATTAATTAGGGATGTTACTTTAATTGAGGGTGGGGCATTAATTTGGACAGGGGCGTTAATTAGACAACATGCAGTAGCATTGTTAAAATTTGCATACTTATGGAGTTTTACTTTTTATATTGCTCTGTTCACAAATTTTCAGAAATATGTTTTTATGTGTTTGTGAAACTTCATTATTTGTTTATTTTACTTGTATGTTTGTTAAGATGTCTGAATTGATGTCTAGTTATTGAGTGAAATTATTTATGGATAAAACCTTGTTATACTGGTAGAATTTGTTTGCAATTTATTTTATATGTTTATGATGAATGAAGCCTGCCTAGGTAGTTATGTTTTTGGCTCACCAGAACAGAAGGATTTGTAGGTGGATGCTCCGGCGTCTGTTGTCCGTAGTCTGTCATCAACAATGGTCTTCTTTTCAGAAACTAAATGTTGGATTTACTTCAAATTTGCTGTGTAGAAGCCTTTTTATGTTCTAACTGCAATTTACTCATATTATTCCAGTTGGCCCTTTTAGGGGTCACTAGAGCTAGAAATAGTACATTCTTCAATCATTTTCTTCTCATGAACCAATGGATGGATCATCACCAAACTTGGTCTGTAGCATCCTTAGATAGACTTTTATCAGATTTTGTCAAATAAAAAAAGTTGGCCCCTTTTAGGGGCCTCTAGAGCTAAAAATAGAAATACCTTAAAATGACTTTTTCTCATGATTCTATGGATGGATCATCACCAAACTTGGTCTGTAGCATCTATAGATAGTGTTCTATCAGATTTGCTGAAATAAAAATGGTTGGCCCTTATTAGGGGCTGCTAGAGCTAAAAATAGAAATACCTTTGAAAGTCTTCTCATGAACCAACGGATGGATTATCACCAAACTTGATCTGTAGCATCCTTAGATAGTCTTCTCTCAAGTTTGCTCAAATAAATTTGGTCGGCCCCTTTTAGGGGCTGCCAGAGCTAATTATAGAAATACCATAAAACGGCTTTTTCTCATGATTCTATGGATGGATTATTACCAAACTTCATTTTTAGCATCTTTAGATAGTGTTCTATCAGATTGGCGCCAGCTAGAGCTTAAAATAGAAATATCTTAAAATGACTTGTTTTCATGAACCAGTGGTTGGATCATCACCAAATTTGGTCTGTGCCATCCTTCATTCATCACGAATATAGTAACAAGTTAATTGACATTTATTCTGGTGAGTGTTGCGGAGCCATCGTGGCCCTCTTGTTCAGGTTTTATGCCTGTTTTCAACACTTCCATTTCTATGCTGGTGTGCATTAAACCTTACCAGTGTTGCTGGATTCTGTATCAGTAGTACTGGTAACCTTGATCTCCACAAGGAACTAGAACTTCTCCACACTAATCATTCTGATCAGTGGTGATGGAAGAATAGTTTCGGACATTATAATGTCTTCAAGTAAGTCTTTACAGAGAACAATGCCACATTATGTTTTTGTTTACTTTTTGATTTGTTTGTGCAAAACATAACATCGGTGAATGTTTCTTGTATAATATTTAAGTGTTTCATATACATTTACTGAGGATGAAAATTTAGCGATTTTGGCATTTTTAATTATTTGTTTTATTATGAAATTACTATTGAAGAAATTGTTAAAGGGAGGTAATGCTATTTTTTGTGTTTATCTCATTTTAGAAACTGTGCATAGAATATGAAATAATGTTTGATTTTTATTATAAAATTTGTTTAAAAACTATTTGTTTACTTTTGTATGATTTTTTTTGCTCACCAGAACTGAAGGTTTAGGATGAGCTGTTAGGATGGGTAGGTGGATGCTCCAGCGTCTGGCGTCAACAATGGCCTTCTCCTCAGAAACTACCAGTTGGATTTACTTCAAATTTGCTGTGCAGAAGCCTTTTGATGTTCTAACTGCAATTTGCTCATATTATACCAGTTGACCCCTTTTAGGGGTCACTAGAGCTAAAAATAGAAAAACCTTTAATCATCTTCTTCTCATGAACCAATAGATGGATCATCACCAAATTTGGTCTGTGGCATCTTTCATTCATCACGAATATTCCTTTGTAGTATCCTTTGATGGTCCTTTATCGAGTTTATTATTGTTCCCCATTATTTGCCCACAAGTGTACCTTTATTACCTTTTTTAGTAACAAATTAATTAACATTTATTCTGGTGAGCGATGCAGGGCCATGGTGGCCCTCATGTTTTTTTTGTAAGATTTTCTTTGATTTTCTTGTCAAGTGTTTGTCTCTTTTTTTTTCAGGTGTGATAGAAATTTACAAGATAGTCCGCAAAATTTACAAGATAGTCCACAAAATTACTGTGACTATGAAAAAATCAGGTAAACTTATGGTTTCTGAATTAATAATTTGCCTAATCTGTGGACATACATGTCGTTATCTTACGATTATAGTATGATACTATACTATAAGGATTCAGAAACCTTTAAACCTCTGTTAATGATTGATCTGATCTAATATAATTATTTTTTATGCTTAGTACATATAATACTTTAATAGGCATGTGAAGTAGTAGTACATCTACTCAAATTATATCTTTTAGGCGATCCTTGAAGAATTTTGGGTTTGTAGTTTGGCAACTGACTCATTGAAAAATTCCTTGACTCAAAGTTTTTACTGATTGTGATAGAAGTGTTCATGCTTCATTCCAGCTTTTTGTTTTCAGTACAGCCATTATAATGTTATCCAAAAAAGCCTTCCTACCTGTCCATGGAGCCACGGCCGTTGTCCAATGGTTATTGCGCTGGACTTGTAAACTGGAGATCCGGGCTCGAATCCCTGTCACAGCAGGTCATAACCTTATATGAAAATTTGACTTAAATGTCGATTTTCCTCCATATGTGGAGAAGTTGCCGGCTCCATATGGAAGGGTAAGTTAGTACTGGTTAGTATACAGTCCAGGAAAACCTGGTTAGGTGAACCGGTCGCCATATATAGCTGAAAAATTGTTGAAAAATGGCGATAAACCCCCGTGACAATGTCACATGAAAAAACACTACCTATAACTTCAGGTATCCATAGCGACAAACTCACGCAGCTTCTGAAGGACATTGACCTTGCTTGGAACAACCTTACAGTCTTCCTTGTTGGTGGATCTATAATGGTTTGTGAATACTACTTTACCAAATGACTTTTATTTATTGGATGTTCCTGCAAATCTGAAATTCAATTTTTGATGCAAAATCTACCCAACTACTGTGGTATCGTAGTTATTTGTGCTGGAGAATTTTAGTGTATTTTGCAAATTTAAGACCATGTATATATTAATATCTAAGATGTTGCCTTAATTCAAGACCATGTATATATTTATATCTAAGATGTTGCCTTAATTTAAGACCATGTATATATTTATATCTAAGATGTTGCCTTAATTTAAGACCATGTATATATTTATATCTAAGGTGTTGCCTTAATTTAAGACCATGTTTATATCTAAGATTTTGCCTTAATTTCAGACCATGCAGAAATGTCATTTATTGCATTTACGTGAAACTTCATGTTAGTGAATGTAATATTACAGTATACTGTCAAACATCTCAAATCAGAACCTTCCCAATCTGGAATCCTCATTAAAGCGAACACGTCTGCTGGTTCTAATTTTTATTCTGTATTCAATGCTAAAAACTTTTGGAATCCTTAACCTTTGTATTCCAAAAACCTCTCTAATTCGAACATTTTTGTCTGTCTGAGCAAGTTCAGATTACAAAAGATTCTACTGTATTAGTATACATGTTGCTTGTATATTTCAGCCAGAGGAGATAAATCTGACTTTTGATCATGGAACAATACTGTCAGATGACACAGCAGCCCAGTACCAAGTTTGTGGTGTTTGTTTGTTGAACGTGGAGATGAAGTTACGGGGTGCCGATACTGACAATGATAATGCTAAACTAACGTATGGCAGACAGCAGTATCCTGCATTATGTGCTAATTTCTGGATTAATTGTGTCGATTCCACACTTCCTGCTCTTAAATTACCTGAGTTATTGTGAAATATTTAATTTAAAAAAAAAACGCTGAATTTAATTACTCCATATGTATGTGTTATTGGGAATTTTTATTTTTAAATTTATTTGTGAATAGACTATAGCACCACATGTTTTTAATGAAAAATTCCTGTTACCGAATTAAACTTCAGTTTTAGAAATCAAAATGTATTGAAAAAGAATTTATTGATTAACAGAATGTAAGACTATATTTGAAGATTTATTTTATAGTTTATTTTTAATATTTAATACTGATAGTTATTTTGACAGTATGAATTTTTTGCGCCTTTATGCAGTATTCGAAAGAAAATGTCAGATGCTGAGTCATGATTTTATGTGTCACAATGTGGGTCAATCTTTTTTATAGGTAAATTTTATTTCATCATTTAAGTTTCAAAAGCACTGAAGAAGTTAAGTCTGGGGGGCTCCTTGGCTGGGTGGTTATGGTCTCTGGTTATGGGCTAGTAATCACAAGCCTCCCATTGAGTTTGAATACCATCCAGGACCCGACAAATTTGAGACACTTTCTAGCTAGCTTACGAAAGGTCGGTGATTCTACTCAAGTGTACGCATGGGGTCGTCCTCCATATTGATGCTAAGTTAAGCCACATTGAAAAAAAAAATCTTCAATATTTGAAATCATCTTGAACAATTTTTTGGCACTGAGTTTTTGATGTCAAACTTGGAACTTAAGTTGTCTACCATTTCAAAGGGGTATTCACCTCCAAACTCTTGACCTTTGTTGTTTATATTTTTTTTCATTTTCTGATCACTACTAGAAAGGGGAGTTTGTGTTTTTGCTCAGAAAACAATGCATATTTTTTCAGTCATTTGGTCTAGTCAAGGGCTAAATGCCGTCTTGATAGTATTCTAATGTTACTAAAGTTCTCAAGAAGAAAGTTTCCAAAAAGATAATTTTATGTGACATTAAAGGTAACCGTGTTTAAAGTTAATAGCAGCACAATAACGTAATTACATGCTAGAATGAAATAAATTATTATAATTTGTGTTCTCGTGTATACACGAGGTCTCACTTGTATCTATACTTGAAGATGTAATTTTCTATATCTGTGAGTATATTTCTGTATTTAAAACACATTCGTCTATATTTAAGTTTTCCTTGAAATCATTCCAATGTTTATTAAATATGTGACTATAAGAGCTAAATAATTGTGATAAATGACTGTATATGATTATTCCTGCTAAAAATTTCTTCCTGCTACAATTCTAGTTAAGATCTCCTGAGTTTGTTAGACTTAAGAACAATCTTGATGTCCAGATCTCAAAGTTGTTCTCAAGTTTTTTTTGAATATACTGCTGAATTTCATTTCTTCAAACCTTATTAAAAGCTTTATTCAGAAACCTGGTATAACCCGAAAAAAATTTTCATGTCATGATTGCATTTCTTATTTTATTAATTAATTTATTAATGTAAATGATTGATTTTTGGCTCACCTGAGCGCGTAGTTCTCTGTGAGCTATAGTGATCAGTCGGTCAACTCCGGCGTCCATCATCCGTAGTCCACACCTTGGGGTGGTTAATGCTCTAGTGGTCACACTTTGGAGCGAATCTTCATCAGGCTTAGTCAGAATGTTCGTCTCAATGATATCTTGGGCGAGCTCGAACATGGGGCATCTGGGGTCAAAGACTAGGTCACCAGGTCAAATAGAGTGGAAATTTTGTTAACACTCTAGAAATCACAGATTTGATTGGATCTTCATGAAACATTGTCAGAATGTTTGTATTAATGATCTTGTAAAATTGGGCGAATATGGGTCATCTCCAGTCAAAAACTAACTCACTAGGTCAACACACCAGAAAACCTTGTTAATGCTCTAGAGGTTGAAATTTTTATTGAATCTTCATCAAACTTTGTCAGAACGGTTGTATTGAATGAAATCTTTGTTAAGTTCGAACTTGGGTCATCTGGAGTAAAAAACTAGGTCACCAGGTCAAATTATAGAAAAACCTTGTTAACGCTTTAGGGGTCACAGTTCTGATTTGATCTTCACAAAACATTTTCAAAATGCTTGTCTTAATGACTTAATGATATCTTGGACAAGTTCGAACATGGGTCTTCTGGGGTCAAGAATTAGGTCACCTGGTCAAATCACTGGAGTACCTTGTTAACCCTCTAGTGGCCGCAGTTTTGATTGGATCTTCCTCAAACTTTGTCAATTGGATCTTCTCAAACTTTGTCAGAATGTTCGTATTAATGATATCATGAACAGGTTTGAACCTGGGCCAGCACAGGTTAACAACTAGGTCACCAGGTCAAATTACAGGAAAACCATTGAAGTTGCAATCTTTACTCAGGTGAGCGAAAAAGAGCCATCATAGCCCTCTTGTTGTATTTTGTACAATTTTTGCTTATTTTAGTTACCTCCCTTCATTTGTTGTTGAAAATTTATTTTTGAAAAAATAAAGGGAGATAATGAAAACAAATTTAATAAAAAAACCCGTTTCTTTAATTATTTGGTTGAAAATTAATGTGTATAATATTAATAAGATGTTCTCATATAATTTTATCTTGAAACCAGAATTTATTTGATATTATTTTGAATCAAATCTAAATGATATTTGGTTTGTATTTGTGGTATAGATAGATTACACAGTATGACATTACACAATGTTAGTAACCATGGTGATGTGACAATCATAGTACTGATTACCTACTGAATAATGTTTCATTGTGTACTGATAAGCCAGAACTTGTACTTAATGTCATGTCTGTGATTTGGAGATGGGAACATGTCATCCTTTGTACAGGTGGATTTCTTTGTAGAATTTTTGTTTGGTTGCTAAATTTAGGTGGCTGTTAAAAATAGGTTCTAGATTACCCATGTTTGCAAGATTAATATAAACATGGGTCCTTTGTCTGAAATGCTGCATTATTACTTTGGTTTAAACTTTAAAAGATTTCCAAGTGGAAAAGTCAATAACCTAAACAAACATGTATATAAGGGTGTGTTTAAATTGTCAATAACCTTGAACATGTGACAAAGGTCTGTTTTGTACTGATAAGCCACAGCTTGTACTTTGGTATGGTAGTGGACACATTAGCTGCCTGCTGAATGTTGTGTCTAGATTATATTAAATAATTAGCATTTTTTGTAAATCATTGTTGATTCAAAAAGATTTTTGTTCACTTAACAGAGGTGGCTGTTAAACACAGGTCATGAATAACATATGTTTGCATATGTATAAACTGACGTTTTCATTATAAAACATGTTAAATTATTTTTAAAGTGAATATAGTCTAAAAATACAATAAAACCTCACTTAAAAATCACCTTAAGTTGCTAAACAGAGGTGGTTGTTGATAACAGGTACATGATTGTTTAATGTTGTTTAATAGCGCATCAACAGCTTTGGTCATTTAGCATGCAGATGTGTGATTGACTAACTGTTGATAGTTTAGCACTTTCATTTTTAAAAATGTGTGTACATGCATGCCGTTTGTGTAGTTTCATTATTCCATAATTACCAAATTAAATTACTACTCATTAATTCATTTTTACTAATCTCCATATTTATCAAAACTAACATTTGTGTACAATTCAAAATCGACTGTTCATACTTGTTCTTGTGTAAACCACTCCACCATGCTGTATAAACATCATATTTTCAGCTATCTATTAATTCACTCATTCATGTATACGTGTGTATTGAATCTATGTACATGTGCATTTAGTTTATAAATGTATTTATTGTCAACTGAATAAATTTTACAAATTAACATTCTATCTTGTTTTATTTTCGTTTATTCTTGGTGTTTCGGGTTTCCTTGCCTGATATAACTTTCAGGTGCCATATTTTTCAAATACACAATTTATAATTAAGTCATCACAAAAATACTGTTTAATAAATAATACATTTATACTTTTAAATTCATAAATCACCAGAATATCAAAAGCATCATGTTGAATGGACTGGTACATTATGGGCACAAATACTTTTTTTATAGGGGTGTTCAAAAAGAAATCAGCAACCTTTTTGTACTCGAACTGACCCAAAAAAATGATCATGTGACCAATAAAAAAGCTCATGACACACTTTTTGACCTTTTTGCACTAAATTTTGATGTACTTTTAGAAAAAAAAAGTTTTCAGTAACTGAAAATTTTTCCTGTAAAAACTACAAGCTAGGGTTTCTAGGGTTTAGCGGTTTTGGCGGCAAAAATGGCCATTTGACCCAAAAATTTTCAATTTGACCTGTATTGCCCTAGAAAAAACTTCAGTGTCCTAGTTTGAGAGCAGTTTGACCCACTAAAACAAGCAATGACCTCTTTTCTAAACTTTGACCACTGAATTTATTGAAATAGGGGTGACAGGCAATTTTGTATATTTATACTAACAACAAAATGGACATATTCTGGATCATAAATTTACTCAGTATAAATTTTTAATACATAAAGTTATGATATGTCTTTATTTCATCCAGAATTAAAAGCCAATGACTTATAAATAACATATTCTGTACTTTAGCATTGTCATAATGGACTGACCCATGTGTACGTGTAGGACAAAGTTCACTTTTATTTCCAGGGTGTTCTAACAAACAAACATAAACAACATTACTTTATTCTCTCTGGACTTTCAACACAAGTGTTTCAGACATACGATTACAAAAACACCGAATTTATAAATATGAGAAAATATGAAAAAAATGGAAACAAGACATGGTTTAGATTTATTATTTATTTGCAAACCCTGCACAACCACAATCCAATCATCCATCTAAGCATTAAAAAACATCAAAAAATAATTGTTTATCAATATAAATTGTTTTAACACAAAATCAACAATTCAACTAGAGTTAAAATATGAAAATAATGTTGATGAAAAATCTTTCAAATAAAAATTATATCCATGTAAATCTTACTATGAGGGGTGTTCCTTAAAATGCAATCCTTAATATTAATTTTCCATCTATTATAATAGATCCAGAATAAAAGAAAGTTCCACAGTAATGTCCAAGTATCATATACATAAACAAGTGATGAACATAATATTCTTAAATTTCAAAATGCTGTATTAATTTTTTTTAAAATATAAAACTCGGATCCCATCAAAATGAATAAACTCACCCACAAACCGTCGTATAAAGTTACGCAATTCTAGAGGAGTCCAATTTTTTAGGGGTTTTGTGACACGCCTTTCAATTATCGTAATCTTTACTTGTAAAATTATACAAAAGCCTATTACATGTATACAGGCGTTTTAAATAGGAATGGATAAGAAATATTTCAATGATATATTTCTGTGAATTTTTGCTGGTATTGCCTACATTGCAATCTTGTGATTTAAACAACGCATTGGCACCATCCACATATTCTAAAATAGAATATTCCTAACACTGACCAGGTTTTCCTTCATTGATTGTGTCCTGCGTGTCCACATGATGGTTGAAACACTGAATGGAGATGTTCGTGTTTCTTGAAGTTCTTGTGTTACGTGTTTGTTGTTGTTCCGAGCGACTATTTTTATATGCAGCAATTTAAAAAAAGATTATTAGACAATTGAACAAATACGATGTTTGTAAATATTAATTTTCCCTGTCAGCGATTACCTTGTCCGCATGAATGTTCAACTTAACAAAGCAATATAATAAATGAGAAGTGCATAAAATCAACCCATGAATCAAAATAGAAAGAGCGACGCTTCAGAGAAAGATGTTCGTGAAATATTGTATTGGAGTTGCCCACGACCCGGTATTTGGTATTAGGGAATAGAAACCTCAGTCATGGTGCATATGCCGCTATCAAGAGGATCTAGCCCGCATGAACACAGGCCTAAGTCCCGAAAACACGAACAAAATGCAATACTGTTGTATCGTTTAATTTCTCTGGCATGAAATTTTCACAAATGGGGAAAAAGAAAGATTCGCGCGGTCGTAAATTCGCGCATTTTGAATTTCAGATTTTTTTTTAAATCCAGATACTGACGCGAATAACGCCGTTGTTCGCTACAGCGCGTGTCGTAACTGGACCACATACATGTTTATTACAGCGGCGCCCTTTGTTACCATGATTAATAAACAATATGACAGTTGTCATCGATAGTTGCTTGTTAATTGTCACTTTATATAGATAAAGCGTGTCCGAGATCAAAGCATGGATTAGCATGTAAATTAGACAATTATCGGGTCCACATGTTGTTATGGCGCCCGAGCAATTACTAAAAAAAAAACAACAGTCAAAGGTGCGAATAATCCCTTTCACTAGAATGGTTTAAAACATACAATTTATAGTTTGTTTCATTCTCATCTGTTCTACACGCTCTCCGTCGGAACCGGGCCTTTCTGACCCAGCCGATGCTTCAACTCCGAAAGAGAATACCAATAATTAAATATGTTTATTCTTTCTCTGTGGGAAAATGTCATTAACGTTTTTCCTAAAAGTTATGTATCGTTTCCCTTTCAATTCTTAACTTCTCGCAAATCGGTAGTAACATAACCTGAAGTAGATACACAATTTAAGTGACATAGTATTCGGACAATGAAAATTTCGGATAGTCACTTCTGTGTGGACTTTTATTAGCGCGGCCTTAAATTCGTGCAACAAACGTAGCGCAAAATACGCGAAAATTCATCCTGCGCGAACAAAAATGATACCTCAGTAGACAAAAATACAAGAGGGCCATGATGGCACTACATCGCTCACCAGAATAAATATTAATTAACTTGTTACTAAAAAGGTAATAAAGGTACACATGTGGGCAAATAATGGGGAACAATAATAAACTCGATAAAGGACCATCAAAGGATACTACAAAGGAATATTCGTGATGACTGAAGGATGCCACAGACCAAATTTGGTGATGATCCAACCACTAGTTCATGAAAAGAAGTCATTTTAAAGTATTGCTATGTTTAGCTCTAGCGGCGCCTAATTGGGGCCAACCATTTTTATTTCAGCAAATCTGATAGAACACTATCTAAAGATGCTAAAAACCAAGTTTGGTAATAATCCATCAATAGAAACTTGAGAAAAAGTCATTTTAAGGTATTTCTACTTTTAGCTCTATCGGCCCCTAAAAGGGGCCGACCATATTTATTTGAGCAAACTTGAGAAAGGACCATCTAAGGATGCTACAGACCAAGTTTCATTGGTTCATGAAAAGAACATGATTAAAGGTTTTTCTGTTTTTAGCTCTAATGACCCCTAAAAGGGGCCAATAGGTATAATAAGGGAAAATTGCAATTAGAACGTCAAAAGGCTTCTGCACAGCAAATTTGAAGTAAATCCGACTGGTAGTTTCTGATAAGACAATAGCTGACGCTAGACGACGGAAAATCCACCTACCCATCCTAACAGCTCACCCTGAACCTTCGGTTCTGGTGAGATAAAAATACAAAAGAACATTACGACCGGAACAGATAGTTCAGAGTAGAAATATCCGTTATGGTAAATACGCCGCAAACGTGATACTCTAATGCTAATTTAGGCTGGCTAAAGCCCAGAAATGCACTCATTTAAATACTGTGGTATCGTTTATTTTCATTGGTTTTTACTAAAATTGTAACTGCGTGGTGACGTAAATTCGTGGACTTTGATTATTTGAAAAATTAATGCCTTTTCGTTTTCTATCATTTTCGTCATGAAATAATATCAACAACTAAAAATGCCATATTATTGCAACAGGAAAAGAAATCGTGTTGTATCTTTGTAGATGGAAAAGAAACCTCGTTTATGATATTAGGCTGCACTCTGTTTATTTATTTTTACGTGACATATTGTCAGTGGGGTTTAGCGCCGTTTTTTCAACAATTTTTTAGTTATGTACGGCGACCAGTTCAACTAACCAGTTTTCCTGGACAGTATGCTAACTAGTACTAAATTACCCTTCCACAAGGAGCCGGCAACTTCTCATCATATGGAGGAAAAATCGACATTTTTGTCCAATTTTCATAGAAAGGTATGACCCCCTGCTTACAAGTCCAAAAATATTGTACTGAAATCTTGATCAAGCAATTTATTATCAGTTCACATAAGCAGTTTTCCTGGACTGTCATACTAACCATGATCTGCCGTGACTGGGATTCAAACCCGAATCTCAGGGTTACAAGTCCAGCGCTCTAACCACTGGACCACAGCCTTATGTAGTTCAGTGTATTGCAAGACTGTTGATCAAGAGGGTTGCTGGTTTAGGTCTTCGTGAGGTGCAGTCTGTCATGCTAGGAATGTAATAAAAAACAACACATTCTGAAAATGAATGATTTTTTTAATGAATTTTGAAACACAAACAAGATAAGAATGTACTAATCAAGTGTTGCCAGCCTGTGAAAGATTTCTTTGTAGGAGTTTTGGTCTAAGTGAAGACATTGTTATTAATATGGCCTCCTGAAAAAAGATAAATAGAAATCTAAGATACAATTTCGTAGCTGATACTTTGTGTCTTCTATTATTAACAGGGCTCAATACATTTTTTTCAGGCTACTAGTCCTGCAGGACAACCAGCTAAGAATTTTAACTAGCTCTACAGCAATTTCAACTCAGCCTGAGTCAATTGCTACTCGTAATTACGAGTGGACGAATAGATTTGTTGAGTCCTGATTAACAATTTAGTAGATCCAACTTTTTCAACAGACCTCAATCCTTCAGATAAGTCGGTGAGATGTGCCAAAAGATTGGTCTGAAAAAGTGGTCATTATAACGACATGGTCTTAACATTGAGTCGGAAACCTGGTGAAAAAATTAGTGATTCATTATAATAAAGTGGTTTCCAAGCAAGATAATACCTTAGACTATTTTTAAACCACATACCTCTGTTCGTATCGTTCTACTTCCTTGTCCCGGACACGTATTCAGGTAATGCTGGAACAACAGACTTGGATCATCAACGTCGAGTCTTTCATCCGCTTCCAGGCATGTCTCCAAGCCATTAACACCACCAAATACAATCAGTGCATGTCTGTAAACACATATGTACATCAGCATTTCCAGGGCTTTCATTTGACCCTTAAAATTTTGACTCCTATTGTCAGTAAAATAAAGTCTCTACTCTTGTTGACTCTTCAAATTATCATCAGCTAATACGGGTTATTTTTGACCATCAACGTTTGACGTCTAGTGATAACCCTGATTTCCTAATATGGACATTCTCTCAAGCACATGAATTAAATGGCACGTAATTGTTTGGATGGACGATACATGTCTCCAAATTATGAAGTGATTTCTGTTTTTTAGCAAGACATATGAATGAAATTGATTGAGAATTATACAAAAAAATATACAAATTCATTATAATATCATATTTCGATATCATTTCGGGGGACGCTCAAAATCCCCTTGATCATAATCCCTTTGGTTGATAAACGACATAGTGATCGAAATCCCCTCAACAGAAATGACAGGGTTATCATAATCCCCTTGGCAAAAATAAAGGGGTGGTCATAATCCCCTCAGTGGGTAGTCAAAATCCCCTCAAATAATGTGAAATGGTTGGGAAATTTCTTAAGATTTTTTTCTTATTTTTCTTTTTAGTTCAATGAATTTAAGAACCAACTGCTTCAAGAATTGCTGAAAAAAGAGAAAAGCATACAAACAATTAAAAGGTGTATGTTTGTCACAGCCAGTTAATAATGACACCCTTTATTGATGTTATTATTGCTGAGAAAATTATAAAATACAAACAAATATATGATAGTTGATTATAATTAATCATTGCAATTATAGTTATATGTAACGAACAATCAATTAATCTTTGCAATGATAAACACCTTTAAAGGCAAATTTGTTGCACACTAGCTTTAGATCTTTCCAGATAATAACTTAAAATGAGGCTATTAATTGCAGTCTCCAAATATTTTATTGCTAAAGTATACTCCATACTCTTTCCTCTACTCAATGTAACTGCTGTTTGCAACATTTCTTTATGTAACACAATAGTTTAGCTGGAGTGACAAAAGATCAAAGGAAAAAGAATATTGAGTAAAGGGGGTTGTTTTTCACAAGTTGAGGGGATTTTGACCACCCCATCATTTTTGCCAAGGGGATTTTGACTATCCATCAAGGGGATTATGAACACCCTGTCATTTCTGTTGAGGGGATTTCGATCACTATGTCATTTTTCAACCAAGGGGATTATGATCAAGGGGATTTTGATATACACTCATCATTTCCATGCCCCCTTTTAAGGATAAAACCACCCCTTTTGGTGATAAAATGACCCCTTTTAGGAATGAAATGACCCCTTTAAGTGATAAATACAAATAAAAAAATACAATGAAAAACATGTATACTTGGTATTACGTGACAAATATACAAGGAATAAAGGGAATTACATTTTGGATACAATTATCAGTTGTATAAATTACTATTGAATATGATAAATCTTGCTCTAAACGACAATTAGTCATAAAGTACAGATATTTTCGAAAAAAAAGATGGACCTCTGTTTAGGGAGACAAAAAAAGGGAATTCTTACTTGAACTCCTTATTTTCCACTTCAAAATCATCAACAACGTCCCCTCTTTCTGAAGTTCCTATCGTCAGGTCATACAACTCCTTGTAAGGGCACTCAGTAAAAACGGCCCCTAAACTCCCCGCCAGTCTAACAGTGTACCCCCAATATATTCCTGCATGTGTTCTTGGCTCAGATGGTGGAACCACCGTCCCGCGACATTTCTTTTTACCTATATGTAAAAATTTGAAAATGAAAATCTAGCACCAGATTCTGAAAACTTCTCACAATATTAAATTGAGCAGTATTTTCTTTCTTGTAAAATCAATTGTTTTTTATGTGACATTATCATAGGGGTTTAATGTCGTTTTTCAACAATTGTTTAGTTATATATGGCAACCAGCTCACCTAACCAGTTTTCCTGGACTGTATACTAACCAGTACTAACTTACCCTTCCACAAGCAGGTGGCAACATCTCCATGTACGTCAAATTTTCAAAGAAGGGTATGACCTGCCGTGACCGGAATTTGAACCCGGATCTCTCGGTTACAAGTCTAGCGCACTAATTTCTGGACCACGGTCGATGCTAAAAATCAGTAAAGGGGTTTGCAATGAAATTAAGTGACCCTACAGGCATAGGGGCTTGTTTCCAACCCCTAACAGCAACCAAAATAATTCTTGTGGTTGGATATGGTTTCAACTTTAGGCACTTTACAAAATGGTGTGCAAACTAGGCCATGCATGATAAAAATTTTTATTCACCTAACGAAGATAAATCCATTTTAACAGTGACTCTTACGCCTGCTATCAACTGTTTGTCAATTTGTACATCCTGAAAATGGAACAAAATATATATCATAAGGTTTCAATTCACTACGTACAAGAACTGTAGATTTTAGTTGTAAAATGGATATGAACAAATGCATATTTACAAAGATACATACAAACGTAAGCAAGCATATGATGAGTGAAGTTCAAGGGAGATGAGTGTAGTTATTATGTATATGTGTATATAAAGTAAAACCACAATGTCTCAAGGAGTCATCAGAGCAGACTAAATGCTTGAGATAAACATGAGGCTCGTAGTAACAAGGTAATTATTTGTTGATTGAAAATTATACAAAACCAAGAACCAAAGAGTTGACAAGACTTTAAAAGCCCCTCAAGATAAGTTCATTGCTCATGATATCGATGCTCGTATTAATGAGATTTTGCTGTATGTTACATCTCAGACTAGCCCCTCACTTCTGGGTATTCAAATCCCAACAGAAACCAAATTTCACAAGCAAGGAAGCTGTCAAGCTAGCTTACAGAAGGTAGGTGGTTCTACCTGGGTGTATGCCTTGGGTTTTTCTTCACTGTTAAAGCTGAAAAGTCGCCAAATGACCTGTTGGTGCGACGTTAAACCACGCAGAAAAAAGATTACTAAGAACTTAAAGATGAAATAGCATCTAGTAACATTGAACTCATTACAACATGTTTAATTACAAAATCAAAGCTTTGTTTGCAAACAAAATGTTTCAAGGCTCAGAAATATCATGCATTAATTGTTGCCTTTGTTTTTTATAACAAAAAAAAAGCGCCAAAAAGGAACCATGGTTTACAATGTGGGTCCTAACTAAGGTTTAACTGTACATATATAATACATATAATAGGTAAAATTTTAGAAACATAGGGTTTGGATATCTTATATATAGATATTTCATATACAGTGCAACCTCTCCAGAGCGGCCCTCTCTTGAGCAACAGCCACACTTCAACAATGGCATGATTTTTTTCCTACTGTACGATTCAGCTATTAAGTTAACCTCTCTAGAGCAACAAACTCTCAACAACAACATAACTTCATTTGGAGAGATTGCACTGTAGTAAAGCTAGACAGCACAGTAACATACTTTGACAATTCCCACATTAACATAGGAGCCTTTTCCTTCCTTAGTGTGTTTTTTCACAACAACACCTTCCCTGTAGACAGCCTCATCAGTAGCTCGCATATGGTGAGGTGAGTCAAGGGGGTTTAGAACTCCTGAAATAGGGATATATTGACAAATAATTACAAATTTCTGGTAGAGGGCCTCATTGGTAAACCAAATGTGGTGAGGTGAGTCAAGGGGGTTTAGAATTCCTGAAATAGGAATATATTGACAAATAATAACAAATTTCTGGAAGAGGGCCTCATTGGTAAACCAAATGTGGTGAGGTGAGTCAAGGGGGTTTAGAACACTTTAAATGGGAATAAACTGACAAATGATAACAAATTTCCTGTTGACAGCCTCATTGGTTAGGTGGGTCAAGGGGATTTAAAACTCCTGAAAATCAAATGTACAGTAAAAAGAATGTAAGGGGATTAAAAATTTCCTACAATGAAATTACTTACGAATAATAGCATCATGTAACAATGGCAATTTTCTTCATACAATTAACATGAACAAATTTTATGTTAAATGGAAAAAAAGCCTCTAAGCACAGATTTGCCTTGAGAAAATTTGCCTCGAAAATATGTACAAGAGTTTGGACAATTGTTTGCCAATATCGTATGTTTTGAGACACTCACAAAACTGAATATAGTGTTGTATCTAGGCTGACACATGAGGAGCAGGACACACATGATACTGGGCAGGGCACTAAAGGCCAATGTGGGCAGTGTGCGCTTTGATAAAATCTATAAAGTCTTACTTTGTTTCTTGTCATAAATAATGTACATGCAGCTAGGTAAATGGTGTTATTAAAACTTATAATGCAGGTTAGGCAATCTAAAAATGTGGAAAATTAACTGAATTACAACATAGATTTATTAGCAGAAACTGCATTTGCATATTCAGACTTAGGTGGCAGTGATTAGGGCAGTGTGGGATTGTTAAAAAAGGGCAGGGCGGCCCGTCCCGCTATTCCATGCTAGATACAACACCAGAATATTAAAATTAACTGGTAAAAAATAAAATAGATTTACCAGCATACTGTAAGTCTTTATGTTGAGGGAAGAAACATTTACGTAGGTATTGTGGACACTCAAGGTACTGTAAAATTCTAGCAAGCTGAACATTGCCCCGCCCATGTTTTCCAACGCCAGTAAATTCACCTTCAGTGGTCCTGAAATTTGAAAACGGTCTATTAGATTCTAAGAGGTCATTGGTTAATACTTATTACCAAATAGAGGCATGTAAATGCCCATACCCTAAAAAAACATGTGACCTTTAAAATGACTTTGGCTACTATAGAAAAGTCACATACAAATGCCCCCCCACCCTGACAAACATGCCTTAAAAATGATTTCACCAAGTCCTGATTTTCAATCTTTCATAATGGGGAGGGAATTAATTGGGATGGGGCATTAATTAGGGTAGGACATTATCTGTGTTGGGGCATGAAAAATGAAAGTAAACAGGGTAAAAAATATGAAAGGGTACAAAAGTTATTTGAACGAGGAGGAAATAAGAAGTTAAAATTGAAGAAAAAACTTTTGCTTACTTTTCAGTCGACCCAGACTCATCAAACACAATAATCTCGTCAACATTAAACACAACGGCTGCTCTGGCAATCTAAATATCAAACAAACATTTCAGATTTTAAAACAAGATATAATAAAACCGTTAACAAAAACCACCAACACAGACGAGAACTGCAGCATTTTTTTTTCACTGGGATTTTTTACGCCGCACCAACAGCTATAGGTCATAAAAAAAGAACACATTCAAATTTCTCTATCTGAGAATATCATATAAATTATCAAATAACTGTTTTAGCATTATGAAAACATGATTGTAACATGAAGTGAATTTTTGCTAAGGCCTAAACAAAAAAAAAGGTTTGTTTCTGGTTATAAGTCCAGAAAAATATGGGTCGGTATGTAGGGATTATTTCTTATATATTTTTTTTTACATATATTGGTAAAATTACAATACAGCACTAACATTTGGATGCTGTAAAAACTTATGTCGGCAGGTAAAAGATGGGTTGGTCAGGTAACCGGAAACAAACCTTTTTTAGGCCTAACTTAACAAATGAAAATCTTAATTATTGAGACAGATCCTGGATGCTTTTGTTCCAAAAAGCAAATTTTTCACATGAAGGCAAATAACCAGGGTTGTTTTGACAACAAATTTAACAGGGCTGTTTTTCAAAGGTAGGGGAAGATGACTTTTTCTTAAATTTAGGGAAAATAGTTTGCAAAAAGAGGAAGAAATAACTTGATGTAAACTGAATTTTAGTGGAAAATTTTAATATTTTTTCCCAACAGGAAGACGCCTATAAGCAAAATGGGCCCTGCTGTAAATAAAAAAAAAACCCTGTTTAAATACTGAAAGTCTTACCTGACCAGCTAGATATGTTCTTAATTCTGGAGACTGAGCATTGTCTAAAATTGAACCAGGTAAAGCAATTGACACAGTGTAAGGACGACCTGAAGTAAAACGTTCAACATTAATTTTCCTTTATATGTGATAATGTATAAGTGCATGGAAATTCACAGGAAATTTACAATACATGTATATAACATCATAATGTGCTCCGTAGAAATTGTGATTAATTGTCATTGTTAACTGAAAAAACAAATCAATAAACTGTTGTAAAACTGCAAAAAGTAAAATGTTCAACATTATACACTGATTATCAAGCATCACTCTGCAAACTAAAAAGCGCTAAAAAAGTGATTGAAACAGCAATTTCCCATTTTGTTTGGGTAAACTGACCCCAATTGAAAATAAAGACATTTTTCTGAACTCCTGACATAAAATTTCCCAGTTTTGGAATCACACAACATATTTCATTTATTCTCAATTGGATCAGACCCAGACCTTTTCCCGAAATTGCCAGAAAAAAATACTGCTATATATATATGTTCCTTGATTTGATTAATTCAAGATGTTTTTCCCAACTTCTCTCGATATTTGCAGGGTTTTCCCTAGGATTTTTCATCTGAGGGTCCGCGGGACTCCCATCTCCAACATTTTAGGGGTCCCTTGGGATTTTTGGGGGTCCCACACAGAAAATGCCAAGGGCAAATTCCGAGTTGGAAGGGGTCACAAGGTTGCAGTGGTTACTCTCAATGCGAGTCCCTCGGCCGAGTATCACGTCAGGGACGCAAGAAACCTGCATCATGGAAATCCCTGATTTGCATGCTTGGTAAAGAAGTCTTTTTTTTGCAGTTTTCCACTTTCTGAACTAAAGAGCCCAACACCAATTTTACCCAATCGTTCTTGTACTTGTTCTTCATCCTCTTGTTTCTTCAATACATCTTCTTCTTCCTTTTCCAACGCTCTCTTCTTCTCTAATTGTTTCAGTAATTTCTCTTCCCTCCACTTTCGTTTCAATGCCTTCTCTAAAACAGGATCAAAGATTAATGTAAACATTAATTTAAAGCTCAGAAGAGAGCAGTATCTTTTAGTATACTGTAAAACCTGAATATTGAGACCACCTTCGGGACCTGAAAAATCTCTTGCAATAATGAAGTCGTATCATTATCAAGTAGACTTATTGGGGATATAATGAAGGCCAGTCTGAAAATAAGTGACCATTATAATGGGGTGGTTATAATATTGAGGTGGTTGCCTATTGAGTTATTAATGACTGATAAATATTCCAATCAAAAAAAGGAAATAAATGTTCATGTTTGAGGGCTTTCATTTGACCCTTAAAACAGCATTTTGACTCATGAAATGAGTAAAATAAAGCTTTTGACTCTCGAAAATTTGTACAAAAACCACAAGGAAATTTTTTTGACTCTTCAAATAATCATCTGACAGCAAAGGGTCATTTTTGACCCTTCAACATTTGATGTATAATGAAAAACCTGTTGTATAAACCAATAATGAAACATGATTGTCACTAATAATTATAAGAGTATTGAGAAAAAAAACTTACTTTGTTCTTTCAACTTGATTAATTCACTCAGCTGGAAAAAAAAACAGAAAAAAGTGTATTTTTTTTTAAAAATGACAATATCACTTTTTATCCAAAAGTAACACTTTGCATCCGTAAGCCAGATGCAAATATAGAAATAATAAATATTTAATATATCATGCAAGTCTGTTGAAGTTTTTAAATGTAGTGATTGTAGGAATATAGGCCTCTTTCAATAGCCTTGCTGTTGGATTAACTCTTTAACGACGTGGTTGAGTGTCCGACTTACAGTGCTAATGGTCCTGCCATGGTTCAATCTCCAGTTAGGACCATGGATTTTTCTCGCTCCTAATTTACAATATAATTTAGACAAAAGTAAAGGGGGTTTCGCATATTTTTAGTATGAATTACTCAGTGATTCTCGCCTATGAAGATCAGTGGCTTGGTATTATTGCAGTCTATCCTCATGCTAGAAAAGGAAAGCATGTGTCAGTGAACAAATCGTTGTCCTTAATTGATTACAAAATTGAAAACTTACATTTTTTGGTGGTTCTCTATTAGGTCTTTGCTTAGATTCGTTCGATTCCATGACAAAAAGTGTTTTTTGGAAACAGAAAGCCTATTGAAGTAGTATATTAACACGTTCTTGACAAAATCTTCATCAAAGTTATCAAACGCTATAGATGAGCGCCCAAATGATCATGATTATAAATAATAAACCCAACGATGCTTAACTAACGAAAATTGAAATATCTACTACAAAGCATATAAATTATCCGTCGTAGTACTAATGAAGTAAAATAAACAGATGATGATTCCATTACAAATTATAATTAAAGCTCGTTTTTGCTGAATTTATTATCAAAAATACATATTCTTTTATGGTTCTACTTCATTTAGCCTAAATTCACCACTATACACCATCCTAACAAAAAAAGTCCCAACTGATTTTCACCACCCACAAAATTAACTGTAGTGGTTTTGTTTCGTAGATATTTCGCCAAATAATAACGAACGTTCCAAAATTTGTTAAATGTTTAGCCTTTTATTAAGTAAAATACAGTAGAATTAATGACATTATAAGTGAGGCCGAGAATCTTACTAGTGAAGATCCTAGCAGACTATGATACAGAATACATGTGAAAGTCCTGAGATTGTCAAGAAGTCAGCATTAGTTAATCACCTTTGCGCATTTTTTCTCAAGAATCATGAAAAAGTCAAATATAACCTTGTCCTCCGCAAGTAACTGCAAACTTTACCACATGAATGATCAGTAATGGAGGACAAAAGGCTTTAGATGCAATACCAGGGGCTCCAACTTGTAAGCCAAAGGTCTGTAACCCTAATGCTCTCCATATTGAGCCGAGCAATCAAATATAAAATAGGGAATAAAATTCATGTCTAGAGACCGAAAGCCATTGAGGCCACATCTTCACCCACTTTATGTGGCCTTTGTTTACATGTCTGAATGTAAACATTGATAAACAACAAATACTGTTTATTCCATAGAATTGTTTTATTTTGTTCAACAAAAAGCACATTTTTTTCAAAAGTGTACTAAATCTAACTTTTAAGTAAAAGGAAAACAAAATACACAACTTCAGACCATACCATGGAGGATATTTTTTTTATATATTCATGTACCAAAGCAATGCTTCAAACAGTATGGAAATTTCTGGGTACTGAGAAGAGAATTCAAAAATGTACATCGACAAACACGTATAGGAATCTTAAATGACATATACAGTAAAACCTCACTTAATAGCCATCTCATTACTGCAACCACAAATTTAAGCAATGGTTTTAAATGTTGGCTTTAAATTTCAACTTGATAATATAACCATTACAATA
This sequence comes from Lutraria rhynchaena, assembly GCA_008271625.1. Classification (NCBI taxonomy): domain Eukaryota; kingdom Metazoa; phylum Mollusca; class Bivalvia; order Venerida; family Mactridae; genus Lutraria; species Lutraria rhynchaena. The sequence continues at coordinate 325,466 of VIBL01000287.1, forward strand.
TTAACTGTTATTCTGGTCCAAAACGTGGCCTTAATATTGAGGTTTTACTGTGTATCTTACATTTCGGCGATCTTCCTTTTAAGCAATGATATTTTTCTGAGAAAAATATGAGAATCAAGAATCTAGTTGTTGCTAAGATATGAAAAGTGTTGCTAAGATAAGAAAGTGTTGCCAGGATATGAAAAAAGCCATCTATTCAAGATTCTATAAATAACAAAAAATTACTTTTCTAATTGTTCAAAATCATTTTTTAACCTTAAAGCAATTCTTGAAAGTTGGCGCCAATTTTTCCGATTTAGGTCAATCATGATTAATTGACCATCATAAATATGAAAATTTACAATTAAAAATATCAAAGGGTTGCTGACGTTCATGTAAGACACAAACAGTAACTTTCACCTCACTTAAGAGGCATGTGACAGAAAATCTACAGTAAAAATAAAACAAACTCAGAATTATTAAGACCACCTCTAGGACTTAATAGATTAGTCTTAATAATGAGGTGATCTTATCATCAAGTTGGAATATAGAGGAAAAATTCTAAGCCAACCTGGAAATTAAAGGTCATTATAATGGGGAGTTCGTAATATTGAAGTGGTCGTTCAGTGAGGTTTTACTGTAGCCACTAATTTTATAAATACTACAGATAAAACATCAAAGAAAGTCTTTGGTAAAGCAACACCCCTAGTTAATAGACCATACCTACCAATATAGACCACGCCTATTGTGGTAGACCACGCCTACAGAAATCAATGACTTATACCAAAATATTCTGACAAAAAATGTTGAGGATTTGAAAGTAGTTTTAACAGTTTAGTTTTAACGACACTACATTAGTATAAATAATAAAATGAGATTACATCTACAAAGGCAGTTATTTAGAAAAAAAACAGGTCCAGTTAAGTATCAGAGTTCCTGTTCCAGGTTCCCATGACAACAAAGACAAAACACTATGCACAGCAACTTGATCAAATTTCTTTAAAAAAAAAATAAAAACAATTAAATGAATTTTACGGAGACAGATTTATCAAGCGTCCATTGTGAAATTTTAAATGATTGCATAAATTATTTTGGTGTACTAAAATAAAATCAAACATAATTCAAAGAAACAAAAATATTTTCAAAGATTATGATTTTCAACAGAAAATAATATCTTAACAAAGGAGAAAATAAGAAAGTAAATTCAGCCAATCAAAACTATCTTTATTGTGAGTCCAACTGAAGTTTAGTAAGATATTATATGATTGGCTGCAATACAATTGCAAGCTAATCAACATCCAATCAAAACAGTTGTAACATTATAACTGTGAGAAATAATTCTAACACAGAGGTGCACCAAATAAACTGCAAAAAATGACAAAACAAGCAAAACAAAATAAAAAATTAAATATAATGAAATTTATGAAGCACTTAAAAGCTATTTATAAGTCTGATATGAATACATAGTAACAACGTACTGTAATTCTTAGATTAAACTTTGTACTTAAAATAATATCACTAATCTAATTTTGCCTTTTTGTTGCCATAATTACAACTAATGCCCGTTATTTTGGGTAAATAACTTTCATTTTAACTTAAAGGGTTGGTCAGATATTGAATTTAAATAAGTTATTAATTAACACTGATTAGCACACATCCGATGTCGGGCCCAAATCATGCGTATAAATACTTGTTCCAAATCAAACACACAAAAGAAGAATGATCAAACTCACAGATTTAATTGAAAAATTGTAACCTAGCCCTACACAATCAATGTATGTTAACTGATCATATAACTTTGAATGTCAAGTTAAAACGTTGGTACTTTTTTAACGACTAATCACAATAGATTGACAACTGTCCGTAATAATTTATATCAATCTAGTTCAATAGTTTGAATATCAAACTAAAATCCTTTCGTGCTGTACGTCCTTTTATGCAGGAATACACATAAATATAATGATAATTTCAAGTCGTAATATTTCTATAAGAACTACAATATCGTGAGAATCGCTTAAAAGAATTTTATATCTTCCCCACTGTCGCTCTTGATGCTTGGAACGCTCGGGAATTCTGGGTTTGTCTCGTTCTCCATCTTGTTGAAACTTGGTACGCTAGTTATACCAGTAATGGGGGCCAACAGGGAGGAGCCCTTGGGGTCAACAGCGTTAATCACCCTCATTGTGTTGGTCGAGCCAGAACCAGGTTTCCATCCTAAAGATAACGAAAATATATCAGAACTTACATAAAAACTTGTGTCCTATTCTGGTAAAAGCCTAGTGGTGTTCTTGGCTAAGCTTGAGAATGTCTTTGTTTTAAAACCTGCTGGTTACAGCACAATATGCATTCTATTAATTTCTTTCAATATCAAAATTATAGGTTAAATTCTTGGATCAACAGCAGTTTTGTACCGCAGACATTTTGTACTAGAGTTCAATGGTAATACAGGCATCTCTAGGTATCCTAGGAACACTGCCTAAGATATCTGACCATTATATGCAAAGTGTAGTATATAATTGATTATAACACTAATATCCAACACAAATGTGAACACAAAGACTGAGAAACATAAAGCAACCTGTTACTATGACGATAGGGTCGTTAACACGAACGAATCCTCTATCCATTCCGACTTGAATTCCCTTGTAAATCCTTCTGTCAACGTCAACTGTCCATTCATTCATGACGCCATCTGAAGGTAAACAAACGAAACAACATTACTGCTATATGATAACGCATGCAAGGAACGAAGCTCTGGGATAAAATACGACATTCTATGGTTTCAGCTATTCTACATTCCAACCATCTCATGCTTTAGTTGGTTCCCAGCATAGGGCTTCTAGCATCCAGCTGCCACATTAAGTCCATACTGAATCATGTGACCAAAGGGTCACATGACCTAGAAGTCACATGACCAATGGGACGAGCTAGTTCCATTAAATATTTCCTAATTACTGTGACAAGCAAAAATGGTTACGAAGCTGAGTGAATGATATATTTCATCACTTTGTGAACAATTAATTGATGAAAAATTAATTCTAAAACTGGAAAGACATACACTGGGTTTAATGCCAATTTTCAACAATTTTTCAGCTATATATGGTGAACGCCTCACCATACAAGTTTTCCTGGACTGTATACTAACCAGTACTACCTTCCCCTTCAACAAGGAGCCGGCAACTTCTCCACATAGGGAGGAAAAATTTTGTCAAATTTTCATAGAAGGGTACGACCAGCCATGACATGGATTTGACCCAGGATTGGCGGGTTACAAGCCCAGTGCTTTAACAACTTGACCATGATCACGGCTGGAAGACAAACTAAACAGGAGAAAGGACTAAGTACATGTAATAACAGATTAAAGATCAAGAAATGACCAGTAAATTTTATCTATAATAGTATTAATACAAAGATAACATACATGTAACAATGCTACAATAACTTAAATATGACACAGTTAAATTATCTGTGACTTCAGGTTTTGTTCAAGAAACTTCTTATTTATGAGACCACTATTGCTCTTTCTCTCAGGCAGACAATTAATATAAGATTGACTGTATATACAATGTAATGTAAGAAATAAAAATAGAAATACAGTGCAGCCCCTGAAAACCTGAACTCTGAAAATTGGACAATTTTTCCAAGTCTCATTTTTAATGTTAGATAATCAAAAGTTCTCAGAAAACCAGACTTTTGGCCAAGTCCAGAAAAGGTTCAGTTTTCAGGATTTTTTTACTATATCAACTTGAAACATGAAAGAAACATACAACTTGCAAAGACAAAAATAATGGAAGTATATTGTGAACACATGCATGGACCAAACGCTAAGATTAATTGCACATAGCAATGGTATAGTGTAAGGTAGATTAAAATTATGAGCTAAAGGGTTTAGCATTTAAAATTGGTTGACTTTTTCTGTGACAAAACAAGTTTTAGTTGAAAATGCCTTTGAAGTATACAAACGTTTTTTTCAGTGTCTTAACAAAAATATGTTAAAAATATGTCCTTGAAGTTAAAAAAAATCATTTAAAAATCTTGCATACTGTATTATGGCAGATCAATATTGCGAATCAGCAATATCTAAGCTATGCATGACAGACAGATTACATAATGAGTGCTCCAGGGTTGTTGACTAGTACGAACCTGTTCCCACGCAATGTGAGTGGACATTTCACAAAGTAGCAAAATAGATTACAAAGGTACAGATGGTATTTCAGAGCTACATACTTTCAATGTTACAAGGAAATACAGAAAGTTAGAAAGCCATAGTTTCACAGAATTTTCTTGTGCATTTGACAAATTTACAACTTGAACAGATAACCAGCAAACAAAGGAGAAAAACAAGAGCTCGGCAGAGCGGCGTTAACGCTCATCTGTTTTACATGTCAGCAACAGAAGCCACGCTTGAGATTTCTAGTTTGAACATGATAAGGCATAATTATGACAAAAATTCTAAGTTAAAAAGGGATGTTACTCTAAAAATATAGCTTTCAGAATAATGCCCCTTGTCTTGAAACAGCGCCTTGTCATGATAATCCAGTATTCCAAGTGTTGTGTTAATATCTTTAAGCGTCTGATTAATGGACTACATTAAAGTTCTTGCACAACAACGATGACTACCAAGCGATCATAATAACTCGGCTTTTTCTTCGAAACAGACGAGTCAAAAAAGAACACCAGAAAAATACGGGAAAGAACAGTGAACAGAGTGTTTTGTTAAAATCCAAACAAATTCAAACTTGCTTCACATCAACATTAGCATACTTACATCTAATCTGATCTTTTTTCTGTTGTGTTTTATTTATTTGTCTGTAGTTTTTTTTAAACATTTTCTTAAAGTCTGACTGCTGTGTATCTTGGACAACTAAAAGACCTAGTGTTTCATATTAGTTCAAACTGAAATATTATGTTGTTCGTACTTCACATTTAGACGATTAGTTATGATTCAATAAGAATTTCTTTATACAGTACAACACGTAAAAACTGGACTCTCTTAAACCTGAAATTCTCTAAAAATCCGATTTTTTTAATTGAATTTTTTTTTAAAGTGTCTTTTTTTCTCATCGATGATCAAAAGTTCTCTGAAAACCAGAATTCTTGGAAAACTTGACTTATGGCCGAGTCTAGAAAGGGTCCGGTTTTAACTAAGACTAAGTAATTAGGCCATAGATATCCTTAAATGTGTTAAAAATTTTGGTAGATTTTGCTTTTGTCACCATAGCAACAGTTATAATAACTAAAAATTCAATAAATAAAATTTATTTCAATGAAAGAATAATTTTTTTTTTTTAAAAAAAATATATGAAGAAACACAGCAAAATGTCGGTCAATCCTTATCTCTTTATTATGGTTAAAGTTCATTAATTTTTAAATATTTCAACAATCTGAACTTTCTATGTTTTAATCATTGTATCCCTTAATGACAGGGGTTCCCAATATTGGCCCTTCATCTGTTTCTGGAACACCGATTAACCTCATAGTGTTAGTGTAACCCGAACCGGACTTCCATCCAGTAACTATGACGATATTATCTCCGGTTTCCAGCATTCCTCGAGCTCTGCCTACGGAAATTCCTTTGTAAATTCTTTTGTCCATGTCTTCAGACCAATATTCAAGTTTTGGCTCTAAAGAAGCAAGTAAGCCAAGCATATATATTGTGTGAGTAAAGCAAACTACAAGCAAGGATATAAAACTAACAAAAATAAAATAAAACTAACAAAAAGAGGCTATTAGTAAGTAAAACAATTGTACCAGTGAAATTGCCCTAATCCTTCAACATGAAAGGATGATGTCCCATACCTAGACTTATTGTTGCACTGACTACATTGACATAATCACACCAATTAATATAGGCCACACCCACAACCGCAGACCACACCTTTTAGCACAGGCAATACTCACAAAAAATAGCCTATATTCACTTTATCAGGTCATATCAATTAATACCAGCTGCATCCATTAATGTAGCCCACATTCACATAATTAATCCATGCCCATTAATACAGGTCACTCCCACTAAAGTAGACCACACCCACTGACATACCATTGGTGCCCTCAATCATTTTATTTAACAAGGTTGCAAAAAGTGCTTTACAATAAAAAGGAACACATTTGTCACTTTAAGCATCAAACCTATAAGCCAAATGCTGACAGCAAAACTGGAAGAAATTCTGAAGATAAGGAAGCAAAACACAAACAATGCTATATAGAAAAATGGTTTTGCAAAACATATTCGAAAAATACTTTCGCTGGTGTTTAAGGCCAGTCACAGTTTACAGCCAAGGTCATTTGGTGACTTTTCCAGTTTTAATCATGGAGGAATACCCCAGGCGTACACCTGGGTAAAACCATCGACCTTCAGTTAGCAAACTGGACAGCTTTCTCACCTGTGAAATTGATCTGGTTCCCAGTGGGATTTAAACTCACAGTGGTAAAGGGCTGGTGATTACAAGTCAGAGACCATAACCACATGACCACTGATGCCCCCTTGAGAAGTACAAAAGAATGAGCTATAAAGTCTCTCTAAGTTCATGTTGTACACAGAGTTCTAAAGCAAGTAAAATAAACAGCCCAGTGTAAGATACTTTTTCTTTCATCGGAGTTTAATGTCGCACCAACAGCCAGCGTCATTTGGCAACTTTCCAGCTTTAACGGTGGAGGAAGACCCCAGGTTTATACCTTGGTAGAACCACCGACCTTCCATAAGCTAGCTGGACAGCTTCCTCACATGCGAAATTTGGTCCCAGGTGAGAGGCCATCGATTAAGTAAGGTAAGAAGTTTAGGAAAGATTCCAACAAGGCTTAGTACATTCATTCACCGTGAGTTTTTGAAAACATAACAAAACTCACTTGGCAACCAGTTCAATATTAAGACCACCCCATCATAACAACCTACACAGTATCAGTTCCTTCTACGAAAGTTCAATTTGTTAACGAGACCACCCCATCATAACAACCTACACAGTATCAGTTCCTTCTACGAAAGTTCAATTTGTTAACGAGACCACCCCATCATAACAACCTACACAGTATCAGTTTCTTCTACGAAAGTTCAATTTGTTAACGAGACCACCCCATCATAACAACCTACACAGTATCAGTTTCTTCTACGAAAGTTCAATTTGTTAACGAGACCACCCCATCATAACAACCTACACAGTATCAGTTTCTTCTACGAAAGTTCAATTTGTTAACGAGACCACCCCATCATAACAACCTACACAGTATCAGTTCCTTCTACGAAAGTTCAATTTGTTAACAAGACCACCCCATCATAACAACCTACACAGTATCAGTTCCTTCTACGAAAGTTCAATTTGTTAACGAGACCACCCCATCATAACAACCTACACAGTATCAGTTTCTTCTACGAAAGTTCAATTTGTTAACGAGACCACCACAATACTAAGACTATTTTTCATACGAGAGGTCGTCTTAATATCAAGGTTTTACCGTACATGGCTTTACAGTCCAAGCAGCACCGTAAGAAGAAGTGGACCTAAACAGTTGAAACCTCTCCAGAGCAGTCCTCCCTTGAGTAACAACCTCCCTTCAACAACAGCATGATTTTTTCTCCACTGTATTATTTAACTATTAAATATTATTATAAAATTAACAACCTCTCAAAAACAACAACATAATTTTGATTCTCCCAAAGGGTGTTGCTTTGAAGAGGTTGCACTGTACTGTAAAACACAGAAATAGTGATCTTCTGGGGACCTAAATAATTACTTCACTGAATCCAATTTTTCTCAAAATCTGAGCTAACCATAACCATGTTTTACTGTACTAACTTAAACTTTAAGCGCATATCATGTACTCCCTAATAAACGACCCTCACCAAATAATTGACCCTCACCAAATTAACGACCCTCTCCTAATAAATTACCCACACCAGCCTACTTTTGAGAAAAAAAAATGAAAAATTGTATTCAGCTACAGTGCTAATGGTTACAGACACAAAGGGCTATACGATAAGTCAATTATAATGTCTTTTTTGACCAAAAATGTCTTCAATGCAATATAAAAGAGGAATTTTTATACTTACAGGAAAAAAATATTAAATAGAATGAGACTCAAGTTTGGCCAAAAATCAGTAAAAAGAATACCAAAACACTGCAATAATTTAGCAAATTTGTAAAACTGAACACCCCATAGGACACTTATTAGGGATACAGTCACCTGAGCATGCTTACAGGTTTTATCAAATCAATTTAGGAAACAGAAAAAGAATACTAAAGTTTAATTCAGTTACCATTATTACTATTTTCAACTTTTCTACTTTCTACAAAGAATAAGCAATCATTTTAAAAAAAGGGTGATTCTAAGATTGTAAGATTATAACAGTAATGAAATACAAAATCAATAATAATTTCTGTTGCTTTAAGAGCTTAAGAGTTGAATTGATTTTCTGTTAATTGATTGGAAGAATGCAAGAAAGTCTACAAGATGATTAGCTGAGCACATAAAAAACTGGACCATAATTGGTTGAACATAGAGAATACTGGACCATGATTGGCTGAACATAGAGAATACTGGACCATGATTGGCTGAACATAGAGAATACTGGACCATAATTGGTTGAACATAGAGAATACTGGACCATGATTGGCTGAACATTGAGAATACTAGATCATGATTGGCTGAACATAGAAAATACTGGACCATAATTGGATGAACATAGAGAATACTGGACCATAATTGGATGAACATAGAGAATACTAGATCATGATTGGCTGAGCAGAGAGAATACTGGACCACGATTGGATGAACATTGAGAATACTGGACTATGATTGGCTGAGCATAGAGAATACTGGACCATGATTGGCTGAAAATAGAAAATACTAGAAGATGATTGGTCGAACATAGAAATGTAATAGATAATCAAAATGTCTGGACTGTGTTTGGCGAGGTACAAAAGCTAAACAATGATTGGCTGAGCACAAAAAGTTTCGAGATATTGATTGGCTAGATAGAGAAAATGTTGGTACATAATTTGTACAGCACATGAAATTGCTGGACAGTATTTGGCTGAGCAAACAGTGCTGGATGATAATTAGCTGGCACTAGCATTTTTGGACAATGACTGACTGGGCAGAAAAGCTAATTAGGTGAGAATTAAACTCATTCTTAAGTTATTTACACACAATCAAACTGTTATGCAACACACACATAAAATTTCACCCAGCATTTAACACTACGATACATATACAGATATCAATAGCAAAGAAGCAATACAGAGGCAAAAAATTAAGACAAGTAAGTCAAATTTGTGCAAGCGTCACCACAAATTCTATTCTAAATTTAAAACAAAATTAATTGGAAATGGTTTAAATGAAAGATTAGGGTGTAAAAAAATTCCTGGTTTCAATAAACCCTAATGACCTTCTTTTGCTGGCCCAAGAATATTACGGACTTTATCAATTTTTTCTTGCTGATGTTATCATTTTCTTATAAACTGTATTACTGACCAAAAAAAAAAAACATTAAAAAAAATATCTGCTAGCACAATATTACTGGAAACCAGGTATTTATTTTTTGGCTTAAGAGCAAAAAGTTTTCAACAGGATTATGGCATTGCTGTATGGAAGGTGGGTTATAAATGTTGGTATCAAATAACTTTATGAAGAATAGACAAAACAACAGAACAATTTATCATTTTTATACAACATGGGTCTGAAGTTATAAATCTGTGTTTGGAAACCAGTCCAGAAACTCTAGACTCTGATTGGTTGATTCAAGTTGCAGATTTAAATTGACCAATGGCAAGGCTGAAATAACAGACTGGTTACCAAACACAAGGTTTATACCTTTACATAGATCATGCAATATACCTTCTACAGCAGAACTGTCAAAGCCCCCTTTCATGATAGCAAAAGAAAGAGAATATCTATTCAATACTTAAAATAATAACAAAAATAATAACAAATAGTAGGAAAAACAAGATTTACACCATTGATAAATATTTCAATCCATTCTTATAAGAGAAAAACTGGGACAGCCCTCTTTTGTATATAGCCATTCTTACAGGAAAAAACTAGAACAACCCTCTATTGTCTGAATCCATTCTCACAGCAGAAAAACTGGAACAACTCTCTATTGTCTAAATCCATTCTCACAGCAGAAAAACTAGAACAACCTCTATTGTCTAAATCCATTCTCACAGCAGAAAAACTAGAACAACCCTCTATTGTCTAAATCCATTTTTACAGGAAAAAACTAGAACAACCCTCTATTGTCTAAATCCATTCTTATAGAAACCAGAACCCTGTTTTTTCACTGGGTTTAACAATTTTTCACTCATATAAGGCAGCCGGTTCACCTAGCCAGTTTTCCTGGACTGTATTCTTACCAGTACTAACTTACCCTTCCACAAGGAGCAGGCAACTTCTCCACATATGGAGGAAAGTTGCATTTTTGTCAAATTTTCAAAGAAGGGTATGACCTGCCAGACTTAGATTTGAACCCAGATCTCTGGGTTACAAGTCCAGCGCACTAACCACTGGACCACGGTCCTAGCTTACAGTATTTTAACAGTATATTTAATCTGAATGTGAATCAGATGGTGAAGAATTCTTTACAGGTGGCATGAAACATAAATGGATGATAAATTGTTATATAAATAAACGAAAAGGGAAAATAAGATGGTAAAAAGTGAGCTATCAAACCATGATTATATGAGGTGAGGAAATGTTTGTAAGAGGAAAAATGAGGTAAAGAAATGTTTGTAAGAGGCAAAATGAGGTAAGGAAATGTTTGTAAGAGGCAAAATGAGGTAAGGAAATGTTTGTAAGAGGCAAAATGAGGTAAAGAAATGTTTGTAAGAGGCAAAATGAGGTAAAGAAATGTTTGTAAGAGGCAAAATGAGGTAAAGAAATGTTTGTAAGAGGCAAAATGAGGTAAAGAAATGTTTGTAAGAGGCAAAATGAGGTAAGGAAATGTTTGTAAGAGGCAAAATGAGGTAAGGAAATGTTTGTAAGAGGCAAAATGAGGTAAAGAAATGTTTGTAAGAGGCAAAATGAGGTAAGGAAATGTTTGTAAGAGGCAAAATGAGGTAAGGAAATGTTTGTAAGAGGCAAAATGAGGTAAAGAAATGTTTGTAAGAGGCAAAATGAGGTAAAGAAATGTTTGTAAGAGGCAAAATGAGGTAAAGAAATGTTTGTAAGAGGCAAAATGAGGTAAAGAAATGTTTGTAAGAGGCAAAATGAGGTAAAGAAATGTTTGTAAGAGGCAAAATGAGGTAAAGAAATGTTTGTAAGAGGCAAAATGAGGTGAAGAAATGTTTGTAAGAGGCAAAATGAGGTGAAGAAATGTTTGTAAGAGGCAAAATGAGGAGTGGGCAACTTCTCCACATATGGAGGAAAATCAACATTTTTGTCAAATTCTCTTAGAAGGGTATGACCTGCCGCGACCAGAATTCGAACCCAGGTCTCTGGGTTACAAGTCCAGTGCACTAACCACTAGACCACAGAATAGAAATACCATATCTGCATTTCAGCACTTGGATGTCATTAAGTATACAGTCAAACTTGTAATTGCAGCCACTTCTGAATAAAGACCACCCTGTGAATAATTCCATTCCTTAAAAAAACTGTACCAGATTATTTAGAACAAACTGACCTTCAAATTAAGGCCAACTGTCAATAAAGGCCATATTTTGTCCTTCTCAAGAGTGGTCGTCTTTTTTCACAGGTTTGACTGCACTTTTAAGATTCAAAATTCATGGAAATTTGTAGATTTCACTAAATTCACAAAATGGCAACATCGGAGTAAAATACTAGGTTTCGAATACAACAGTTTATACTAATTTATTTTAGCTTGATAGTGAAAGAAGCAATTTTGCTTTCATAATCCCGCTCAAGTCTACACCAGTACTGTGTACGAAAAATGGGATTGAGAAGTTCTGAGCGAAACCTGTCAAAGCCAGGATTCGAACTCAGGACCTTCGGATCAGAGGTTGAACATTCTACCTCTAGACCACGATGCCTCCCAAAGCTAAAAGATTTCAACTGTTTAGGGAGTGGATACTGTTTTCCAATTCTTATAATAGTGACCTTAACCCTAGAACCCAAAAAATAAAATCAAAAGTCAATTCACCATAAAACCTTCTATTTATAAAATTCAGCAAGCTAAAATCAATTTAAATTTAAGTTATCAAATGAAAACCAATTCTTAGACATGGTTGACCCCCTGAACCACGACTTACTGAACCTAATTTTCAATTTTCCAGGATTTCAAACTTTGTCAAAAACTTGGTTAAATATTACAACAAAACTCCGTTATTACGAGCATCAATATCAAGAGCACCTGACTTATCCAGAGGAGTTTTCAAAGTACCATCAATTTTAGTTTTTAGTTGTAAATAATTTTTCATGTTCATTACAAGCATTATCTCGAGCATTTAGTCTGTTTCGATGCCTCATTAAGGAAACAAGATTTTATTGTATGTAGAAAGCACCGCAGACAAAATTATACACCAGTAAAATACCCGAAAAACATCAGAAAAAAACAGCAATAAAATAATTTCTCCATGATTTTTACAAGAATAAACTTCATCCCATTATATAGGCAAACCAAAGTGAAAATTACTACAGCGTCCATCTTAAAAAGAAAATTGCATATTTGTAGAGCAGAAACCATATATTTTTATGGTATGTTAACATGACGGCCAAATTTTGAATTTTAATCATTCTGCATAACAAGGTGACTAAAATACCATTATTTTATCATGTATTAAACGGACCTTATTTATTTCTTCATTTTTTTTTAAATTCATGCAAAATAGTAATAATTCATAGAATAAGCAAATATATACTGAATAACGGAAAACAAATAATTAATGAAGATACATTAATTACTGAAGAATGTGGTAATTAAGAGAAGAATAGGGTAAATACCGAAAGAATGTGTAAATAGAAGAATGTATTAAATGAATTAGAAGAATGTGGCAATAATAAAGAAGAATGTGGTAAATAATACAAGAGGGCCATCATGGCCCTGCATCGCTCACCAGAACAAATATTAATTAACTTGTTACTTTAAAGGTACTATTTGTGGGCAAATAATGGAGAACAATAATAAACTCGATAAAGGACCATCAAAGGATACTACAAAAGAATATTCGCGATGACTGAATGATGCCACAGACCAAATTTGGTGATGATCCAACCACTGGTTCATGAAAAGAAGTCATTTTAAGGTTTTTCTATGCTTAGCTTTAGAGGACCCTAATAGGGGCCAACCATTCTTATAATAGAACACTATCTAAAGATGCTAAAAACAAAGTTTGGTAATAATCCATCCATAGAAACATGAGAAAAAGTCATTTTAAGGTATTTCTATTTTTAGCTCTAGCAGCTCCTAAAAGGGGCCGACCAAATTTATATGAGCAAATCTGATAAAAGTCCATATGAGGATGCCATAGACCAAGTTTGGTGATGATCCATCCATTGGTTCATGAGAAGAAGACGTTTAAAGGTATTTCTATTTTTAGCTCTAGCTGACCCTAACAGGGGCCAACCATTCTTATTTGAGCAAATCTGATAGAACACTATCTAAAGATGCTAAAAACAAAGTTTGGTAATAATCCATCCATAGAAACATGAGAAAAAGTCATTTTAATGTATATCTATTTTTAGCTCTAGTGGCCCCTAAAAGGGGCCAACCATATTCATTTGAGCAAACTTGAGAAAGGACCATCTAAGGATGCTACAGACCAAGTTTGGTGATGATCCATCCATTGGTTCATGAGAAGAAGATGATTAAAGGTTTTCTATTTTTAGCTCTAGCGGCCCCTAATTGGGGCCAACAATTTTTATTTGAGCAAATCTGATAGGGGCTGACCATATTTATTTGAGAACACTCGAGAAAGGACCATCTTAGGATGCTACAGACCAAGTTTGGTGATGATCCATCCATTGGTTCATGAGAAGAAGATAATTAAAGTTTTTTTCTATTTTTAGCTCTAGTGACCCCTAAAAGGGGCCAACTGGTGTAATAAGAGCAAATTGCAGTTAGAACGTCAAAAGGCTTCTGCACAGCAAATCGGAAGTAAATCCAACTGGTAGTTTCTGAGGAGAAGACCATTGTTGACGCTAGGCAACAGACGCCGGAGCATCCACCTGCCCATCCTAAAAGCTCACCTTGAACCTTCGGTTCTTGTGAGCTAAAAATGTACTAAAGAATAAAAAAAATGTTGTAAATGATGATGAAGAATGTGGTAAATAATAAAGAAGACTGTGGGGAATATCAAAGAAGAATGTGGGAAATAAAAAAATATCATGTCAAATTACTGAAGGCAGTCAGTACTGAAAACCTTGGTCCATGAACTTTTTAAAAAATGTGGTAAAAATATACTGAATAATATGAAAGAAGAAATATTGATATAAGTAAAAATAGAATGGAGAGGGTTGAATCATGATGCCACAAATGTACAAAATTCTTCATCGATGGCCAAAAGCACTGTAGTTGAGTAACCGCTTTATATAACTTACCAACATAGTGGATGGGAAACACCCCTCTGTATAAATGAGCTTGTCTCGCTGTCTGGGCGTTTCTCGTTATGGCAAGGACCGGACATCGTGGTCTGTACGCCGATATCAAAAATGCCGATCTGTAATAAACAGACTACAGTTGAAACTCGTTATATCAAAGTTCGAGGGATTTTGCAAAACTGTCCACAAAAACTTGATGACGGGGTTTGCTTTTCAGAGCTATCGTCGGTGTGTTGCAATAATCGTGCAAATTTGTGTACGATAGGAACGAAACTAGGCATTTATACTTTTGATGTATAGAAAACATGCTACATTCATGTAAAAAACATAACCAAAAGACTTCATAATTATATCGATATAAGGGGGAATTCGATATACTGTATATTCCCTAATAAACGCCCCTGGGGGCGTTACATTTTTGAAAATGTGTTTGTGTCAACTTTTCTACTAATTTCTATTGTTCATCTTGGATTAAAATAGCGTGTCATGGTAAGTCACTTTTGTTTTCTCTTGTCCAAAAAAGGGGGGAGGCGTTAATTAGGGGAGGGGCATTTATAAGGGAATATATGGTAAACACGTTCAATATAATGAGTTTCTACAATACACACTGGTATGGCTTTATTATAACGCAAGATCATACGATATCCCAACTGGGGTAACCCTCAGAACCCCCTTCTACTTTAAGTAACTTACTGGCTACATGAAAACATTTCTACACCCCTGGTATACCCCAGAGAACTTCATCTCCAGAGGTATAATGTAAGGAGGTGATCAATTTAAGTGTGACTGTGTATCCATTAATGTGCACTTAATGTGAGGTCAATGTTCACAAAGTAGCTTTTACTATATACGAATCAATTAGCACGTGTTGGACAGTGTTACCTTCCAGTTGTCGTAATTACAATAATGGCGGAGGCCATACATTTGAAAGAAGCCTCAACGGCAGCCACGGCAACAGTATGAGTAGGGTCAGTCGGTGTTGGAGTTTCACGTCGCAATTCTTCGAACAGCTGACTGTGGAAGACAGCTGACTCGGCTTCTCTACAGATCTAGAATTTAATTAAGCTATAGAATAGAATTTAGGGGATTTTATTTTAAATTTCATTTTACAGTTTGAAACTCTTTTAATATAGAAAACATTCACATCCGTAAATTCATCAAAACAAATCTTGTATGTTTATGGTAAAAACACTTCGTATTCTATTTTTTTTTTAAAAGAATAAACTTTCTAATCCAAATCCAACAAAACTGGACTTTTTCTATAGGTCAGGACGAATCAAAGTGGTTTATTTCGGCTAAAATCGGCAAGCAATAAATTTATCTCCTGAATAACAAAAAGCAGAAAATGATACATATACTATTATCAGACGACAACTCAAAATAGAAATAAAATTAACTAACACGTCAATAAGTTCGAATGACCCCTTAACAAAACCCCCAAGAGAAAACCTGGCATCACATGACAAGCCCTTAATTGTAAGATGACCCCTTGAAATTAAAAGTAATCCTTTCAGTAATACATTAAGGAGTCAACATGACCTTGGAACAAAACCTTCAAGAAAACACTTGGCCCCTTTTTTTACCTTGTGCATAATTTTCAATGCTTCTAGTGGGTAGGAACCCTTGGCGGTTTCTCCAGACAACATAACGCAATCGGCACCGTCGAGAACAGCATTAGCGACATCGCTAGTTTCAGCACGTGTTGGGCGTGGTTTCTTTACCATGCTTTCCAACATCTGTAATTAAATATTTTAACATTTATTTACCTTTAATACCAGAATAAACACACCATACAGAGGTTTTTCATTTTGTGAGAGGCAGCCCATTTTATGGTTTTGGGGGGAACAGGTATAGAGTCCCATTAATAGGGGAAATTTTTGCATCTTGGAAACCGCATTGGGGAATTAATAAAGACTTACATTCATTAAAGAACTAAACACAAAGTTATGTCTAAACCATTTATTATTTAACAGAGCTCTAATAATACAAAATTTTATGCAATTAATTCTATGGAAAAAATAGTAATATATTATATGATGATTGAATATTTTTCATTTCTTTTTCATTATGGGGAACTTTTTCTCTTTCAATGGGGAAAATATTCTCTATTTGGGGAATGGGGCCAAATACTGGACCCCAAAATGGCATAAAAAAGGCCTACAAGGGGACATCTAAAAGTGATTCTAAGACATTTTTTTACAAGTTTCAAATTTCTTAGTCCTCAGCCAGGTCTAATAAAACCACTTTTGTGCTGATGTTTGAATTAACATTAAACTTACTTGCGTGGCACAGATGACAGCTTTACCAGCACGGTTGCATCGTCCAATCATCATTTTCTGTGCCAAGAATACTTTCTCTGGAGGGATCTCGATTCCTAAATCACCACGGGCAACCATCACACCGTCTGTGACAGCCAAAATCTCATCAAATCTGTGAATAACAAAAATTTTATTGATGTTGATTTTTAAATCATGACAAAAACAACATAATTATGTTTTACTATAAAGAATTGATTATATAGTGATAAAATTGAGTATTGACCTGTATGACCTTAAAACAAAGGTCAGGGTCAAAAGTTTAAAATACAAAGCAACACCCTTTGGAGAAGCAAAAATATGTTGTTGTTGTTGGGAGGTTGTTGCTCTAGAGCGGGCTGCTTTGAAGAGTAATAACATAGTAAGAAAGAGTTGGATGGAGGGTACTTAATACTTCATTTAGCTTCGTTTTGACCAACATTTAGAAGCATGTCTCCCCGCCCCACCCACTCACACTGAACACACAGACAAGAGATTTCAAAATGTGGGTGTTTGTCAAATCTAGAAAGTAAAAATGTGCACCAATTCTTGAAGAACAGAAAAACCTCACATACTGACCACCTCAATATTACAACCACCTCAAAATTATGACCACTTATATTTGGACTGGCTTCCAATAACTCCCATATTACTCAACTTAATGAAGTGACCACCTCAGCATTACAACCAATTTTGGGGTCCCCGGGATGGTCCACAGTTCAAGAATTTTTTCCAGGCTACTTGTCCTGCAAGACGACCAGCTAAGAATTTTAACTAGCCTTACAGCAGTTTCAACTCATCCTGAGTCAATTTCTTACATGTAATTACGAGCAGACAAGTGAATTTGCCGAGCCCGGTGGTCCCAATATTGCGGTTTTATTATGAATACTTACTTCTTCACGCCTTCATGGTTTTCAATTTTAGCAATAATTTTTATGTTCTTCCCTTTTTCTCCGAGGATTTCTCGGATTTTCCGGATACCATCTGCTGATCTGATAAAGGACGCAAACACCATGTCAACCTGCAACAATTAGCAACAACAATACAGTCTTCATACTAACAACAATACAGTCTTCATACTAACATCAATATAGTCTTCATACTAACATCAATATAGTCTTCATACTAACAACAATATAGTCTTCATACTAACAACAATATAGTCTTCATACTAACAACAATACAGTCTTCATACTAACATCAATATAGTCTTCATACTAACAACAATATAGTCTTCATACTAACAACAATACAGTCTTCATACTAACAACAATACAGTCTTCATACTAACAACAATACAGTCTTCATACTAACAACAATACAGTCTTCATACTAACAACAATATAGTCTTCATGTCAATAGGCCATAGCAATGATTTCCTTCTTTGTTTGGGTCGGATAAACGTACCTTTCCCAATCGAAATTTTTTCCTGATTCTTGACCTAAAAATTCCCAATTTGCCTTCATACCGTGCACATTTTCCAAACTGGACAGGAACCTTTCCCTAAAATTGCTGCAAATCACTGCATAGCA
This sequence comes from Lutraria rhynchaena, assembly GCA_008271625.1. Taxonomy (NCBI): domain Eukaryota; kingdom Metazoa; phylum Mollusca; class Bivalvia; order Venerida; family Mactridae; genus Lutraria; species Lutraria rhynchaena. Next base: position 343,764 of record VIBL01000287.1, read on the forward strand.
CCTTGATAATAAATTTCCAATTGGGCTTGTGAACTTTCTCAACACTGTGTACACAGTCAAGTGGTAAATTGTTTATTTTCAATAGATTACAAACAGTTTAGATGATTTTGCATTAAAAAATTGAATTGAAAGATACTGTCATAAAATATAGAACAACCCTACTAAATGGCCACCTGTAAAGTCCATAAAAAATTGCCATGTAAGGCTAGGAGAAAAAATCAACTCTTTTGGGTATTTGACTCCCCCCAAAATAGGGTGGATGGGCAGGTCCAAAAATGTTTGTTTTCCCAAAGATTTTTTCCAATAATAAGTGGACTTTGGAGGTATGATTCATTCACAAAGACCATAGTACTATGGATTTTCCTGTTGGAAACTTTCGTGTCAAAGACAGGAAGTAGGATTGGTTAGGTAACAGTAAACACACCAAGTTTTTTGTTTGGCCTTAATCAACAAACCCTTTTAGCATACAAATAAAAAATAAACCTGATTGACCAGCCACCTGTATATAAAGGCAACCATGTAATTTACAGCCACCTTTTCTAACAGACCATTAAAAACTTCCAATTAGACGCCAAGTCCTTATTACCTCCCTTTGTTGACTTTTGTTCACAGGTTTGACCCTATGTCCGAAATCTCACCAGAAACAAGGCGCTAATATAAAAGAATAATACCAAAATCCTGTAAACAAATAACAAGACAGTGCAACCTCTTCAGAGCGGCCCTCTTTTGAGCAACAACCTCCCTTCAACAACAGCATGTTTTTTTCCCAAACTGTATGATTTGACTACTTATTTAACCTCTCTAGGGCAACAACAGGGTGTTGCTCTGGAGAGGTTGCACTGTACTTGATTTGAGGAGCAAAAGAAATTTTTATGACCTTGACCTTCAATAACTGATATAAAGAAAGAAGCATTTTAATGACCTTGACCTTGCATAAAACATTCAGCATTGTCAGTGTAATAATAATTTAAAGTAAAAGATCCACCTTCGTCTAATTGATCAATGCATGTAAATGTCTAATGCAGGCTTCCAGACACATAAATCTCTGTGATTCATTACGGCATGGCATTATCACAATAGATAATGAGCTTAATAAGGCTGGAGAAAAAAGCCATGTTTATGGTTACTTGACTCCCCCAAAAATAGGGTCAGTAGGTTGATGTATTTTGTAAAAAAAACTGACTTTTTGTGCTTTAGAGGTACAACCTTTTATCTCAGATTTTGCTTTTAAGAGACTTTTGGGGTCAGTACCAAATAATAACAAATAAAAGGTGCATAACACCGTACAAAAAGGGGCATAACTCCGTGAAAATATATCCAAAAATTTTTAGAGCAAGTAGACCTAATGCCTGACGTGTTGGTAAAGTTTCATCAAAATCCAACCAGCCATTTTGGAAAAGAAGTGCACACAAGATGATTCTGTCTACGGACGGACGGACAACCTGAAACCAGCATACACCCGCCCAATTTTGTCACAGTCTATTTTTTTATCTGGTCTAAGAATGGAACAGACAGAAAGCTCACACATATACTTAACTGTTACTTACCAGGCCTTAAATTAGAATTAACTAAATTTGCAAATCATCATTTGCTCAATTGTCCACCAGGACCTCAGGTTCACAGACAAACTGACCAACACTGATGCAGGACTTAATAAGAAAATGGCGATTTTTTTTTGTACAAATTTATTGGCATGTCCATTTTCCAGCTTCAAAGGAGGAGGAAGGGTAGAACAACTGACCTGCCATGAGCTAGCTGGACAGCTTCCTCACATATGAAAATTGTCTGGTCCCCAAGTGGGATTTGAACTCAAAGCAGTGAGGAGCTAATGATTACTAGTCAGAGTCCATAACCACCTGACCACAGAGGCCATCTTTATAAGCAAAAACCAGACTACGAATGGTTCAATAACAAAGTCAAATTCATTTAAACAGAGACTTATCCCATTTATTTTTAAAAACATATGATATTAAAGGGAGATAATCACTAGTAGTACAAAAACCTGGTTAAAATCTGAATTTCAAACCGTCTTAAAGGTGGCTACACAATTTTCTCCAAAACATAATTTTAAAGGGAGGTTATCTCTCAACCCCACAGTTCAACATTAATTAACCTATAAGGAGATCAACTGTTAGTTTCATCTACACTTAATTCTTATAGTAAGTGACTGTCTGTAAGATTTACCACTCGTTCAAACGTAAAATATGAAAACTTTCTAAAAAGGGGAGCTAACCCAATCTAAAAAATTATGATCTAAAAGGGAGGTAATCATTTGATCAACTTACCCCTTGTTCAACACCAAATTTCAGATCACAGATATCTTTCTCAGATACAGCGGGTAAATCAACGGCAATACCCGGTAAGTTACATCCTTTTTTACTTCCAAGCTCGCCACCGTTCTCAATCTCGCATTTCAAGAAATCGGCACCTGAAAAAAGTTGAGTATCGAGTGAACTTTGACCCCTTTTTGCAAATCATCTAACATTACCAATAAGAGAAAAGTTGGCCCCATTCCCTTTCTCAGAAAATCTTGTCTTGGCACCTTTTTCTGTCATCAACTTTCTCTCCCAAGAGCAAAATTTGGCCCCACTGTCTCCGCAGTAAATAGTAATTCCATCTGTGATAAAATTTTCAAATGAGAAAAAATATTTGGCACCATTTCCTTTTCCCAAAAAGTTTATCACGGTCCCCATTCTGAGCAACAATACATGATAATTGGTTTAATATTCAGAATTTTGAAAGAACTATGTTTGTTATAATTCTTTCTACAGTGAACAAATAAAATAAAACTCAACTGAACACCCACATGTAAATCTGTTATAAAAATAATTCCCCTCCCCCCCATAGCTAACTCTTCAAAGCATTTTTCCCACTCCAGAACCAATCCATTAAGTGAAAACGAACATTACGATGACATACCGACTTCTCTAACAATGACGGATATAAGACCGTCATCAATGAACATTCTATCGCCGACCTTCAGCACTTTTACGATGTTCTTATAATCAACCCAGATACGATCCTCGGTCCCGGATTCCATGTACTGGTCGTCAATGGTAACCGTAAGCATCTTGCCGGTTTCGAGTTTGACCTCAGCAGATGCTCCCTGTAATGTTTTAAATTATAAATTTGAGTTCAAAAACCAGTCAAAACTCTTTGGCATCTAATTGGTTGGTTTTTGAAAGTTTATTTTCAAACTGACCAATGATAAAGCCTACTTATTCAACTGGATATTCTAATTATATTGATAACTTAACCTATAAAAAGCAATTTTAAGTCTTATAACCCTTAAGTTGACACACATTTCGTTTACATTTAAAAGAAGACAATGTGATTTTAATATAAAATATAAAATTTGTAAGGATGTATCTGAGGGACGAACACGTCAAACACCGAGTCAATTTAAACTATCCTTTTTTTCTACCGGTTTGGTATTTAATGAAGTAAAATTTCTCAAATTGAAGTAAAAAATTCCGGATTCCAGTAAAATAATTTAAAGATTACAAAGCAACATTTGAAAAGAACAAATACATAGTCAAGGATGAATTGACTAACTAGGTGCAGAAGCACAAATGAAATATATATGTTGTCTACTGGTACTATGAATTTGTCGCCTAAAAAAACTAGCTTTCATTATAATAATATGCTGTATAAAAACAATAACAGCCATTATTGAAATGAACATATAAATTTCACACATATAAACATGGGAAATATAAACAGGAAACAAGGTACAAAATGACATGACATGAAAATGACACATGTTTTCTCATATAAACAAGACACATGTTTTTCACATATATATAAGACAAATGAGTGTTCACGTACAAAACCAGACACATGTGTTTCTCATACATAAACAAGATACGCCAGTTTTTTACATATAAACAAGACACTTTTTTGCACATAAACAAGACACATACTGATGTATTCACAAATGAACAGGGCACGAATGAATTTCACGTAGCAAAGTGGGTGGGGTACATATCCTTGTCAGATACATCATAACTAATTACTGTTTATATCATAGGAACTATTCCGAATAGCAAATACATGAAATTGTTAATGAGGCTCAGGAAAAGTATCTAAGACTCTTCTAGTGCTTGAATGACTCGTAAAAATTATGCACACAAAAACGAGGATCGTCTACAATATACGTAACTGACCTATCTAGGTGCATAGCCAGGGTAAATAAAATAGTATGCATGTCAAAGGTGTACATGGGTACTTAAGGTGTGAGTGGGATGGTGTGTACAAGATAAGAGATTTCTCCCTTCCTTGTAAGGGGGGAGGCTTTTGTACCCCCCCCCCTGAAAATTTTGATATTCATGACAGAATAGGTAGGTAGGTGCTTCTGAGTCCATACAGTGGTACTTTCTATCCATTTTTTTTGTCAAAATGGCAACTTCTCCACATATGGAGGTAAAAATCATTTTTGTCATATTTTCATGGAAGGGTATGACCTGCCATGACCAGAATATGAACCAAAACCTCCAGGTTACAAGTCCAGAACACTAACCACTGGACCACGGCCTCCAAACCATTTAGATGCAAATAATAACATGTTGGAAATTTGATTTAAAGGTGAAATTATGAATTGGCAGGAGCGTAGCCAGCAGTCTATTCAAGTTGATGCGTTAATTGTGTTACAATTTTGAAAACCATGGTGAAATCTGAAGCATACAAGGCGTTTTACATGTTTTATTGAGTACTGAAAATCAACATACTGTAGTATGTGTAAGCTTTGGCTGAAAACATTTTTTTGCTGAAATCAGGATTCAGTCCTGTACTAGCATATGGGCAGCTACGCACCTGATTGGGTGACAAGTGCAAGGGACTTTAAAGGGATTTTAGAATGATTACAGAAATCGCTCGGTACGTAAAAAAAATGACAGTACCAGAAATTCAATGTAACTGATATTCATAGCGAAAGCGTTTGTTACAAAAATGCAGGTAAATGTGTCTGATGGTTAGTTAACGTAAACTGATTACCTGTGCCGTACCATAGCAACTACAACAGAAATAAAACAACGAACCCCTGCAAGGAGACCAGTACGGATCTCTGGACCCTTCGTATCCAAGGCGATAGCGCAGGGCCGTGGATGGCTAAACTGGGCGACGGCTTCTCTGATATTCTTGACAGTTCCTTCATGGTACTGAAACAAACACATTGAATGCAAGCAATGAATAAAAAGTTTTATCAACCAACCCCTGCAAGTAATCCTGTTCTGATTTCCGGGCCCTTGGTATCCAAGGCGATAGAACACGGTCGCGGTTCACTGAAATGTGACACGGCTTCTCGTATGTTCTTGATGGTTCCTTCGTGGTACTAAAATAAAAAATCGCATAAATCGTACACTAAAAAAATTTTTTTTCACACTTTGCCAAAAAAAGTCGTTTAATTTCCATACTCAGATCCTACAGAAACAAAAGATTTTATTTTAATTACCAATAAGGTGAACAAAAACATCAACAAACTAAACTGAACCATTCCATATATTGAATAATTAATTAATTACACACTACTTGTATGAATAAAAGGTCCAATGAGGCTTTATTTATTTATAAACATGGTACATTACATAACTTTGTTCAAAACATTTGAAAAAGTGCCAAGATAAAAAATGAAATAATCATTTCAATAATAATATCTTAACCCTTTGCCTCATAATACCGCATTTTCCCACATCTGAAGCAGACGACTTTCGAAAACATTGTGACAAAAGAAGTCATTGCAATGTTTTCCACTCTGCCAGAGAGAAAAAACCAAATTTTCTTACATAAATTGATGTTTTGTATATTTGCTTTGAATCTGGAAAAGTCCAAAGTATGCTTTTGAGGCAAAAGGTTAAAAATATAAGTTGGGTACATTGAAATATTAGTAGATGAAAATCTATCTAAGCAAATGCAAGTCCAGTTACTACCAAGGCAAGTATAAGAACGAATGATTATAAAAACTGTGCAAAGAATAGGAAAAACAGTTAAACCTGTGAACAGAGGCTATCAAAGAGAGAGAGAGAGGAAAACACACAGTTGGCCATTTTTCAGAGTTCATACGGTAAAATACAATAATTGTGCACAGACAAGTGACCTTAGTTCACAAGTGGCCGTTAACACAAGGTTGACTGTAATATTCCGCCCAAGGTCAAAGTAATGCATCATTCCTTGACACCATGCAACAAAATGAAGCCATTTCATTGGCTGAATCTGGGACTATGCTCAGAATTGACCAATCAGATTGTGAGCTTACAAAATACGAGGACAATCTAAGAGCTCAATTCTACACATCATTCTCAAACAATTTCAGCAGAAAGATAACGCTGTACAGTACATAGAGCATACAATGTTCCTGCTCATCACAGACACTTCATAATGTACAATATCTGTCAGTTGTTTCTAAAAATTGCACTGACAGTGTATTCTCATGTTATCGTAAATCTCTGCTATGCATTTATCTGGGCAGAGAAATCATGTCAGCAGTACTGCAGAGCAAGCATTTGTTCCAACACTGCGTGAAGATCAATCAGAAATGTCTGATGCATTTGTTTTTTTGTCTTTCCACCAATGTGACCTTGAAACCAATGTCAAGGTCACATGATGGAAAACTTATATAAATGATATAAAGACATCACTTTCTGCAACAGTGATAAGGCACTGAATTCTACATTAAGCAAAGAACATCTTTATACTGCAGTATTATCCGCTGTTCAGTAAATCTCAAGGTCAATGTACAAGAGTGATAAAAATTTGACTTAACTAGAATACGCAATTAAAATGACTAATACAGCCAAGGCTGTGTTTGTGGCCACCTCCAAATAAAGACCACCCTGTGAATAAAGGCCATTCTTTGGAAAACTGTCACTGATTATTTAGGACAAATTGACTTCTGTATAAAGGCCATCTGTCAATAAAGGCCATATTTTGTCTTTCCCAATGGTGGTCTTTGTTCACAGGTTTGACTGTATTGATATTAGGTCCATACAAAGTAGTTAACATCTAATTGTTATAAGTTTTCTAATAAAAATATTGAATATTATAACACCCGCGCTGGGCCATGTTTAAAATATTATAGATTTGCTCTCAAGTGATAAGTGTGTACAAATTGAAAAGGTAGAAAACTTAACACAGTAAAACCTATCATCAAATAAAGAGTGGCCTTTGTGTACAATTCAGGGTTTTTTCCTTCTACAGCAGGGGACATTTATAGTCATTTAAAAGGCCCTTCAACCTATCTTTGAATAAAACCTAACCATTTTCCCGGACTGTATACTAACCAGTACTAACTTACCCTTCCACAATAAGCTGACAACTTCTCCACATATGGAAGAAAATTGACATTTTTGTCAAATTATCATAGAAGGGTATGACCTGCTGCGACTGGTATTCGAACCTGGATCCAGCGCACTAACCACCGGACCATGACCGCAGTTTCATGAACTCAGGTTTGTCTGGATATTTTTTTTTTATGTTTCACCAACAACCAAAATCATTTGATGACTTTTCCAGCTTTAATGATGGAGGAAAACCCAAGGTCTACACCTGGGTAGAACCTCCGCCCTTCCGTAAGCTAGCTGAACATCTTTCACACATGTAATGTTTAGTCTCAACTGAGATTCAAACTCACAGTGGTCGGGGGCTAGTGATTAGTAGTCAGAAACCATAACCACTGGACCATGTTGGCTGTAGAGTACAAACTGGGTTGAGTCAATGTTGATGAAATGCAGGGTCACAATTTTAACAAAGACCAGGTATATCTTTTGTGAGTTGTTTTTGGGAGACAGCAAACACATAATAGTTTTAACTCTGGCCTTAACACGTAATGTAAACTGTTAGAAAAGAAATAAGCTACGAAGTTACAGTTTGTTTTTACGATACTTGATTGTATAAATAACATTATACTGTGAGGATAGGGTGGTAAATAAAATAAATAAAATTCTAGAACAGAAAATCTAGAGTGTAACAGGCTAAAGGGACTAGACTCCAGATTTGTCTACAGCATTGTAAGTTAAAGGTACCAAACTCCAGATTTGTGATTCAGCTTGGAAAACTCATTTTATTTGTTGATATACTCATAAATAATACAACAAAATGTTACTAACATATACACCTAGAAATATGATAATAGAAAAATATGATTAGCACTAAATATATATATATATATATCAGTGTTCAAACTATCCTTAAAGCACTAGCCCAAACTATAAGTGGAAAATTGAAAATAAAGAATTTACCGTGAGCCTGAAATACACAACTTTTTAATGTTCACTAGCCTGAATAAAAATTTACTAGCTTAGGGCTTTGGGCTAGTGGATTAGCATCAAGACTGAAGTATTGGCAAATTATCAAAAATATTAATATCAACAAACAGAACTTAAGTTTCCATGACGTAAATCTGGAGTAGTCTCCCTTTAACCATCACTGCAGCGTTAAAAATTTGTTAAATTCAGTGTCCAAGATTACAGATCTTAAGATAAATCTCTACAGATAAATACCCCTTCATAGTCAAACAGTGTACAGACAAATACAGTAAAACCCTGATATTAATACCACCTTGTGACCCAGCAAAAATGGCTCATTTTCTGACTTTTATCACTATAATTGTAATACGATTGTAAACAATTAATCACTTTGGCTTTTTTTTGCAGGTAGGTCAAAATGTGAAAGGTGGTCATTCGAACCAGTAATAAATAACATTTATTTTGTGTTCTCAAAAAAAAAGAGATTAGTGAACAGAGACGGATCTCACTGAGGTTTAAAAAAAAGTTTGTTTCCGGTTATCCGACCGACCCATCTTTTACCTGCTGACTCAAAAGTTTTTATGGCATCTAAATTTTAGTGCTATAGTGTAATTTTCACAACAGTAATGATATATGTAAAAAAAAAACGTAAAAAAAATCCCTACCTACCGACCCATATTTTTTTGGGCATGTAACCGGAAACAAACCTTTTTTTGTTTAGGCCTGAGTAGTGCAACCTTGGACTGAGGTGAATTCACTATTAAACAGAGAATTATTTCACAGAGAATTTTTTTCAGGTTATATTCGAAAACAAAACTCAAATACACTAAGGTACTAAGGTATATAAAAAAAATCCTGGTTTCTCCTAAAATCCGATTATTTCTCCTGGTCCAAAATTTTTTTTTTCAATCCCTGACAATTTTTTTTCTTACTGAATATATTTCATTATCATATGATCTACATCGCTAATCTGTAAAGATGTATGTGAGAAAAAAAATCTGATGACCTATCAACCCTAATTTTTTGGGGGATATTAGCAGAAACCAGGTATTTTATTTTTGGCCACATGTTTGTGATTTAAGGCATTTTTTCAGAAAATCAACCATAAGGATTAAGTGAGGAACAGAAAATGTCACACTTTCATAATTCATGGGAAAGTAAAATCAAAATATTTTAATTTTCACAGAAAATATACAGTAAAACCTCAATAATGTGACCACCTTCGGGACCCCAAAAAATCGGTTGTAATAATAGAAGTGGTCTCATTATCAAGTCGAATTAGAGGGGAGTTATTGACAGCTGGTCTGAAAATAAGTGGTTGTAATATTGGGATGGTCGCTATTTCAATCACTACGGTAGTTTTTTTGTTTTTGCAGAATAAACAAAATTGCAAAATGTCCAATTTGGTCAAAAAGCCTGAAATCACATCACATGTCATGTTTGTTATTTGTATACAACATTTAAATATGCACAGCCTATGAAATTGATAAAAGTACAACATTCTTAATGTCAGAGTTGTTGAATTACAAAAGTTTTCACTAATTAGGGAAATTTTCATCTTAAAACTAGTACATGACATAAGACTGATGTATACTTTGAAAATCTTTAAAAAAAGAATTATTTAATATGATACAAACTTCTTTGATATTTTACGTAAATAATTTCATAGGCTGTAAATCTTCAGATAGGCCAATATTATAATCAAGTATAATTGTCCTAATACCTATGTATGGTTCAGATACAGCATAAAACATAAAATATGTATGTAACATTAACCCTGGGTTTTTTACGCCGCTTGGCTTCAAAAATAATTGCAAAAATCCAAATAGGCATACCTGTGAACAAAGGCCACCTTTGAAAAAGACAAAATATAGCCTTTACAGAAAGACGATCTTAATTCAGAAGTCAGTTTGTTCTAAATAATCAGTGACAGTTTTTCAGGGTTGTCTTCATTCAGAGGTGACTGCAAACACAGGTTTGACTGTATTTCATTAATAAAACAATATAAATATTTCGAATCAAGGATAGAACCATGTTTCATTAGGTCTAGGACAACCATACAAAATTCTAATCTATGTTATACCAATTATCCCAATAAATAATGCCAATTACTGTAATCAACTTATCAGATAACACAAGCTTAAGTTTCCATTTGATCAAAGTTTTCTATACATAGTGGCAATGTAGTTTTTCCTAGTTAATACAATGCTTTAAAATGAAAAAGATTTTTTTTGTTCAGCATTCAAATTCTGATATAAGAACTACAAGCATTTATAAGAACCCAAAGCATTTCAAAAACACAAAGTCTTAAATCAGAACCCAAAGTCAGAAATAAGAACCCAAAGACCTTTTAAAAGACCAAAAAGTCTGAAATTAGAGCCCTAAGACTTAAATCAGAATTTCAGATTCTAAAATGATAAAATTGGCATTTTTCATTTGTGGATAAGCCCTCTAGAGGAGTTACTTACATCGTACGTGCCGTGAGAGAAATTAAGACGAGCAATGTTCATGCCTTCTATGATCATTTTCTGAAGGGTTTTGACTTCTCGACAAGCTGGACCTGTCATGATTAAAGAAAACTATGAATCATAAAAGGCTGAAAATATCATGAAATAAACTACACAAACAAATCCATACAAGAGAGCCATGATGGCCCTGCATCGCTCACCAGAATAAATGTTTATTAACTTGTTACCTAAAAGGTAATAAAGGTACATGTGCGAGCAAATAAATGGGAACAACAATAAACTTGATAAAGGACCATCAAAGGATACTACAAAGGAATATTCGTGATGACTGAAGGATGCCAAAGACCAAATTTGGTGATGATCCAACCATTGGTTCATGAAAACAAGTCATTTTAAGGTATTTCTATTTTTAGCTCTAACGGCCACTAATTGGGGCCAACCATTTTTATCTCAGCAAATCTGATAGAACACTATCTAAAGATGCTAAAACCAAGTTTGGTAATAATCCATCAATAGAATCATGAGAAAAAGTCGTTTTAAGGTATTTTTATTATTAGCTCTAGTGACCCCAAATTTATTACCAAATTTATTTGAGCAAACTTGAGAGAGGTCCATCTAAGAATGTTACAAACCAAGTTTGGTGATGATCCATCCATTGATTCATGAAAAGATTACATTTAAAGGTTTTTCTATTTTTAGCTCTAGCTGCCCATAAAAGGGGACAACCATTTTTATTTGAGCAAATCTGATAAAAGTCTATCTAAGGATGCTACAGACCAAATTTGGTGATGATCCATCCATTGGTTTATGAGAAGAAGATGATTGAAGGTTTTTCTATTTTTAGCTCTAGTGACCCCTTAAAGGGGCCAACCGGTATAATATTAGCAAATTGCAGTAAGAACATCAAAAGGCTTCCACACAGCAAAATTGAAGTAAAAAAACTGATAGTTTCTGAGAAGACCATTGTTGACGCCAGACAAAGGACGCGGGAGCATCCACCTACCCATCCTAACAGTTCACCCTGAACCTTCGGTTCTGGTGAGCTAATAAAAACCAACAGAGACTGGTTCTTTTAATGGCATCTGTAGCACAGTCAATTCATATAACACATAAGATTAGTAACTAAAGAAAAGTTTTCAGATTTTATGCCTATTTTCGACTATATATCGGTTATATATTGGTGGGCAGTAAACCTAACCACATTTCCTGTATTCTACACCAGTACTAACCTTGTCCTCAAAATGAATCACACAGATCAGTGTTGGTATGGTAACCTAAAATAGTGTCACACTTGATTCAAGACAAAATATGAACAATTGATTGTAAGACAATACATTAAGTCAAGCTTTAAGTAAGGCCCCCAAAAAAATTTGTTTCTGGTTACCCAACCTAATATTTTACCTGGTGACTCATAAGTTTTTACGGTGTCCAAATCAAATTGCTATATTGTATTTTTCACAAATCATTTATATTACAGCACACATACTCCCATGCAGTGTTGCCAATATATGTAAAAAAAAATCAAAAAAAATCCCCACCCACTAACCCATATTTTTTGGGCATGTAACTGGAAACAAACCTATTTTTATTTTTTAGGCCTAATTAACTCACCAATTGTACAGATAATGCCAGTCATACGAACGGTGTTTGGCTCCGAGTCAATATCCAAACGGCATTTGTGCTCCAAGGCAGTATGAGAGTATGCCGCGTGCAACTGCTGCTTCTGTACATAGTATGCACCTTCATGCTCCATCCCTTGTAAGTCAAACTGAAACGAAAAAAAAATGAAATAAAACATAAGAACCCAATTTTTTGTTTAAACCAAAAAGTAAAAAAATAATCAGGGAAAAGTGAGAATACTTTCTGCATGTTGAAGTTGGCGCAATTTACTAAGATGTTGTCCTGTCTTATATACATATATACATAAAATCATTAATTCATTATGCTTTAAACGTGAATATCACAAAATAAGGGGTTTATACCACGAAACATTCTAAAAGCGCAAAATGGCATAATACATAAACATATACAACCATTGAAAAATTCTAACCTGAAATAAAACAAGAAAATAGTAATATATTAAGGCCACAAACCCTAAGTACAGGAAATAAAAATTTGCCATTGGTCAACTTCAAAACTGCAATCAGAACCAGCTAATGAGTATTAGCTAATCAGAACCAGCCAATCACAATCTGTGACCAAAGTCAGCCATTAAGAAACAGCCAATCAGATTCAGCCAATTAGAACCAGCCAATCAAAATAAGCCAATCAGAACAAACAATCAAAATCAGCCAATCAGACACATTAATTGATCTTCAACCTGAGAGAGAGTAATCCAAGAATTTTTTCATCTCTTTTATGGAATTAAACCAAGTTAATGAAAATATAACAAAGGGAGGTAACAATGTTTGTCTTCAGTTTAAAAATTGTTTCATAGACGAAGTTTTGATAATTACACTACAACATAATTCAGGATTAATTCGAAACTACTTGCTATCTAAATACATCTGCTTCCTGCTAAACACCAAAACACGGGAGGTAATCATGTTGTTCAAAAAAAATATTGCGTGTTAGTTAGATGATAATTCAAATCAACAGGAAATTAATGCATGGAAACAATCAATGTTGTCATATAAATATAGAGATATGAATATATGCTAGATGCAGAAACTATCGTAAGTGAACTGTGGTAAGGAAATAGTTACAAGTTTTAACGCCGAAATCTTGATAAGTAAAATCACAGGAAATAAATATCTACACAACTAGAGTGGTTGAGTATTAACGAATTCGCATCAATTGTGAAACTAGTTTTTACCACTTATATAAATTACACTTGACATCTTCCCGACATCTTACAAATCTTGATTTCGTTTTTAACATATTTCCTATCATTATGTATGCTTCAGCAAGGCTAGAAAATAAGTCATGTTTAGGGTTACTTAGCCACAAATATTTGGGTGGGTAGGTCAAAGGACTTCTGCATTTTTTTTTTTCAAAACTTTCGAAAGATTCGTCATCAAATAATTTACTACTTCAATTAGGCTAATAAAAAGTTTAAGGCTAGTACCAAAACATTGTGTAATTTTCATGACCGTAAACGTAACTTTATTTCTTTGGCCTTAACGCTTTACCTCATAAGCATATTTTGGACTCTTCCAAATTCAAAGCTAATACACAAGACATCAATTTATTTAAGAAAATTGGGTTATTTCTTTCTAACATGTGGAAAACATTTTAACAAAAGAAGCCATTACTAATTACAAGAAATGGCTCCTTTTGTCACAATGTTTTCAAAGGTCATCTGCTTCAGATGCGGGGGGGGGGGTTGGAAATGCCGTATTATGAGACAAAGGGTAACTGTACGTAAATATCTAAATAAATAGACAAATACTCAGACATGGAGAAGACCATCTTCATTCTTCACAAACAGTTAGTGAATGCATTCATTTGAGTTCAGCTGCACTGCATTATTTCGCAGAATAAACATCAAAAAATAAAGGCAAAGAAAAACATCAGACGTTGAAAAGAACATCTTATAAGTTTTCAAAAGAATGAATTTCCCAAAATGTGGTTGTGACCCTTTTAAAGAATGCAGCAACCCTTAAAAAGACCCTTTTTAATGTTTTCATTTATAATCACAAACTTTTCCGAAAAGAAGCTAGAGTTGTGTCCCTTTAAAGACTAATCACCAGGAAGATGATATTTCAAAAAAAAGTAGGTCACATTGCATAAAGCTTTACAAAATTCCTGTCTTGTTATGTAAATATTTGAACAACCTTCAAGGTTTTAAATATTTTTTGTGCACTCATTTGTCCATAAATGACACCAGACGTTGTTTTATCTTGATGTAATAAGACAATACAGTTCACTGTAATAAAGCCGTAACTGTATTCACATGCTTATCAATTTACAACCTTCTTTAATGGATAAATATGTAACATCTTGGTTATAACCTTCTCACATAAGTATAGCTTGAATTATGTATCAGATTTGATTTAAAAATACATTTTGGCGTTATACACAGGCTTAACAGCTTTAAAAGTTCTTTTTAAATGTGATGTATTTTTTGTGCCTGAATTTAAAATACCTATTTGATATTCTACACCTTCCGTTTAAAAAGCGGTATTAAATGAAACTTTGAACTGAATACGAGTGATTTTTCAATGAATTTATTGGAATATGATAAAATAGTAATTTGTTTGAGTTCTTCAATAAAATTAAATTAAACGAATTTGAGTTCTCAAGTGACTTGCATCTTTAACCCTTTGCCTCATCATACTACATTTCCCCCACATCTGATGCAGACAACATGTGAAAACATTGTGACGAAAGGAGCCATTGCTTGTAATGAGTAATTGATTCCTTTGCAACAAAGTTTTCCACTCTGTCAGAGAGAACTAACCCAACTTTCTTAAATAATATGATGTTTTCTATATTTGCTTTGAAATTGGAAGAGTCCAAAATATGCTTATGAGGTAAAGGGTTTAAGCAGCAAAGTGTATGTTTTTTTAATCATGAATAATTGTAATTCTGTTAATAAAGAAAGTTAAAACTAACACTAATAATTTATTATAAATTTAAGTTTGTTAACAAATTAATGCACGCAAATTAACCCAATCATTAGGAAATGAATTTAAAAAATTGCTGACATCTCTGTACGTATTCTTAAATGTTTAAAAATTGCTGACATCTCTGAACATATTCTTAAATGTTTAAAAAAATTGCGGACATCTCTGTACATATTTTCTAAAATGTTTAAAAATTGCTGACATCTCGGAACATATTCTTAAAGGTTTAAAAAATTGCTGACATCTCTGTACATATTTTCTAAAATGTTTAAAAATTGCTGACATCTCTGTACGTATTCTTAAATGTTTAAAAAATTGCTGACATCTCTGAACATATTGTCTAAAATGTTTAAAAATTGCTGACATCTCTGTACGTATTCTTAAATGTTTAAAAAATTGCTGACATCTCTGAACATATACTTAATGTTTAAAAAATTGCTGACATCTCTGAACATATTCTTAATGTTTAAAAAATTGCTGACATCTCTGAACATATTCTTAAATGTTTAAAAAATTGCTGACATCTCTGTACATATACTAAAATGTTTAAAAAAATGCTGACATCTCTGAACATATTCGTAATGTTTAAAAAAATTGCTGACATCTTGGAACATATTCTTAATGTTTAAAAAATTGCTGACATCACTGTACATATTTTCTAAAATGTTTAAAAATTGCTGACATCTTGGAACATACTCTTAAATGTTTAAAAAATTACTGACATCTCTGTACATATTCTTAAATGTTTAAAAAATTGCTGACATCTCTGTACATATTCTTAAATGTTTAAAAAATTGCTGACATCTCGGAACGTATTCTTAATGTTTAAAAAATTGCTGACATCACTGTACATATTTTCTAAAATGTTTAAAAATTGCTGACATCTCTGTACATATTCTTAAATGTTTAAAAAATTGCTGACATCTCGGAACGTATTCTTAAATGTTTAAAAAATTGCTGACATCTCTGTAGGTATTCTTAAATGTTATGTATAACAATTAATATCACTCATGTTAACAATACTGTTAGGGTCTTCAGTAAAAACAATGTTAGCTTTATGTCCCTTACAGTTTCATTAGTTCATTTCTATGTGACATTGTCACGGGGGCTTAACGCCGTTTTAACGCTATTTTTCATTTACATGCAGTAATCGGTTCACCTAACCAATTTTCCTGGACTGTATACTAACCAGTACTAACTTACCTTATCATTAGCAGAAATGAATTCTTTCAGCATAAAAAAAATCCAAAAAAAAATCTGGTTTTGTTAAAAAAAAAATAGCATTTTTTTCCTGGACTGAGCCTGTCTCATTTTTTTCCAAATAGTATGATGAGAAACTATTAATAAACTTTCTGCTGTCTAGTCGTAATTCCCATCCAATATGTAGGTAAATCTTTTACTTACATCCTATTAGTGCAGGTGGTTAAAACTACCTGTATGAATTATTTAACCCTTAATATATGATTGACTTTGTGTATTCAACATGAATGATTTTGCGCTCATTATGAATAATTTTTCATTTTGGATCTTTCAAATTTCATGGCTGAGGGTAAAATTCCCCTGCAAAACATTGAAAAAAAAATACATGTCTGTGATAGTATACTTACACTAGCTAAATGTGACAAGGAATGTACGGCATAAACCTTGCCTCCCATAAATACAGGCATCTTGGATAGATAGATTCTGCACTGAATGCCAAGAATGATATAATATACTGTCAAGGACACTTGTTTCAGCAGTAGCAAATTCACAGAGAACTGGTTTTATCACTGTGTGATTTTTTAACAACTTCAGTCAGTGGTTATTAACAAACGTAATTTTCACAGAACGAAGCCTTCTGTAGTTAAAAACGAAACTGTCCAATTTTATCCTGTACCCTTATTAACCCTTCGCCTCATAAGCATATTTGGGACTCTTCCAAATTCAAAGCTTAAATACAAAACATCAGTTTATTTTTTTAAAAATTGAGTTATTTCTCTCTGACAGAGTGGAAAACATTGTGGCAAAGGAAGCCATTACTTTGTAATGTAGTTGAATTACATTACAAGCAATTGATTCTTTTGCCACAATGTTTTCAAAAGTCTTCAGATACGTGGAAATGCAGCATTATGAGACAAAGGGTTAAATGAAAGAATAAAAACAAATCTCCGAAGGTTTTGTTTCAATAATGACTGGTCTAAGTTTCAGAACTTGAGGTTGAAATGAATCATATACTATAATTTTGTGCTAGAAGACCAGTCTAAAAATTCAAGCATATGATTGGTTAGTCAAGAACTCAGTTTTGAAACTGCCCAATGAGACAGCTGCATTTCTAGACTGGTCTTCATACTCAGAGACTATAGCATTATCTTCTGAATATTTTCAATAACACGTCTACATGAACTTTGTCTAATAAAGGAATTTTGTTTACAACAAAACTCATTAAACAACAAGTAAAACCTCTGTGGATGTATAGTTCTAATAGCATACAGAAAGTGGGTGAGGTTCAGTTAAATGAACAAATTCAACAGCTTTCTAAAAATGAAAATGAACAATATGATAAATGTTAAATTATACCAATAAAGTTCAAAATAATATAAACGATTTTTGGTCATCCCAAAAACACATTATGGGCAAAATAGATGGGACAAAATTGGTATCAGCCTTATTAACATAAATACAGAGGAAGTGACCTTGACCTTGAAAAAAACCAGCTGACAATTGCTTTGGTCAAACTTTTTCAACATTGAGGTGCCAATAGACCTGAAAATTTATTTGAATATTTTAAGGTCATGTGTGACAGAAGACATAGAGTACATGAAAATAGTTCACAGTTTTATATTGTTTACTTGACCTTGTCAGTGACCTTGAAGGTACAAACTGGACAATAGTGAACCACAAAATATCAAGGCTCACTAAAACAATGGAAAAGTCTCACTGAAATCAATACAGATGATTAAAATTGTGTTTGATTTGCTTAATATCAGATGGTTGCTTAGTCTTAACAGATCAATGAAATTATGACTTACGTATGGACAGATGGACACAGTTACTTTCTATAAGCAAATATCTATCCCAGTTAATATAGGAATAAGTCCAACCAAACCTCATCAAAACAATGAGTGACGAACTACATTAATTTCAACTCAAATCATGATAACATTAACACATACAAATGATAAAGAAGTTACTTTGACACTATATATGTCAGGTGATGGAATTAAATTTAATATATTTGTAAGTCCAAGCCATTTATGAATGCATCTTAACCATATCAAATATTTATCGAAGTAAAATTCAACAAAACTTTTTCCACGATTCTATGAATTAAATCGAAGATAATTAAATCCACAACAGAAGTAATTCCACAACTTGTCAGCAATATAATCCAGCCAAGAAGTTATTCGTCAGACGAAAGTCACAGAACTGGCATACGTTGATACTAACACACTAGTAGAATAATTAACGTGTACATTAAAAGTACTAGAAGTACTAGTAAGGCAGAGAATTAATACCCACAATTCAATGTTTAATGTATGATGCACATAATTTACAGTAACCATAGAAATTTAACTGCATGAAAACAATAATAAAGGTAAACATTGCCAGAAATCCTACAAAATGCAACAAACAATCAATATTATAACATACCATCAATGCAGAAACATTATTGGAAAGAAATCTGAGACTAAAAGTAAATTCCATCAGTCAATCGTCTCAGTAATTCATTTCCATCAGTTGACTGACTGATTGATTGATTGATTGATTGATCATTCATTCATTCATTCATTTATTCATTCAATCAATCATTCATTCATTCATTCATTCGATCAATTGATTAATCATTCAACCAATTGATCAATCAATCACTAAATCTCTCAATCAATCAATAAATCAACTCTCAATATAAATCAAATCAATGAGTCCACCGTACTATTATCAATCAATAAATTATCAATCATTTATAATTTATTCAATCAAATTATAAATTAATCCATAAATCCCATATTCAATCAGTATTCAATCAAAAATCAATCTGTACAATATCAAGTCTGTCAATTCTAGAACATCCTAACATACAAATATCATTCACCTAGAATGTTTACTTTGCAACAAAAAAAACCCTGATGCTTTAAACAAGATATTCAGGGTATATTTCAATTAATTACGCTTGCACCTAAAGGTATTTAACCGTGCCATGTGACATCACTCAACATGCTTTAAAGACTATTTCATTTCCTTTGTCCTTTAAGCGACAGAAAAAAAATACAGTAAAACCTTGCACAACAACCACCTCAATATTACAACAACCTTGTTATAACAAACTCTTATTTTCAGACCTGTTTTCAATAACTCTCCTATAATTCGACTTGATAATGTGACCACTTCATTATTACGACCGAATTATTTGGGTCCCAAAGGTGGTCTCACTATTGAGGTTTTACTGCACCTAGGTTCTCATCCCCAACCCACCTTCTGAAAATAAGAACAATAACCCAATTGGTTGATAAAATTCTGTTGCCTTAAAAGCATTACAACGGTTGGATAGTATCAATATACCATCATTTCATTGGTAAATTTAAAAGCAACCAATCAGATTCTTCGGTTTTTAGGCTGACCAAATTTAAAATTCAAAACTATAAAACAATTTTAGTCAATACTTTTGTACAATTAAAACATGCATTCAGTTGAATACAACTTTGTATGTAGGTATTTTAAGCATTTTACACAGTTTACCAACAGGACCAAATTGCACAGGCACTGGTTAAAGTTAACCACTTTGTTGAATTTAGGTTAAATTTTAGGCTAAAACTTTTGTATAAAACTGATCTCTGGCTGAATTTTAACCCAAATGTCTGATATTGGAAAAGAAGTCAAGATTCTCAGTGTGTCTTTTTAGTAACCTGAATTGTCAAGGTCATACTGCATATGATTCAACAAGGGCGGCCATCTTTGTTTCTGATTCACTTTTTGGTTAACTTAATCACCTAACCTCAACTTCAACCCAATCGTTAAATTTGACCAATGCTTATACAATTACAGAATGTTAGTAACATATAAAGAATAATTGAAATATTCCATATTGACAGTATATAGGTGATAGAACACCTAAATTGATGACATCATCAAAACATGTGTACACATAATTCCATCTTGCATACCGACTGTACATGGGTGATTGTACACAAAATTGATGACATCATCAAAACATGTGTAGATATTGAATGTACTTGTATACAGATATTGGCTGGTTATATACAAAAATCGATGACATCATCAAAACATGTGTAGACTTGAATGTACTTTATGTAAATATGGCAGATTATTTACAAAAATTGATGACATCATCAAAACATGAGTAAACATGAATGTATAGTGCATATAGATAGTATATATTGGATTATTGAACACAAAAATTGATGACATAATCAAACATGAATATTTGGATTTACAATGCAAAATTTACAATGATTCAGCTTGTCAGACGGATCCAGGCGTTTCTAAAATGTGTATGTACTTGTTTATTACAATAACAATGGTACTACAGTAAATGGCTGCCTCATTATCTACAAAACTGCAGTCTGCTGAAATGATACGTCTGCTAAAGCAATGTTGTAATGTGAAATTTACTGACTAAACTATCACCCAGCTTCTCATACTGAGAAGGCAGCCTGCCATGTTTCACTCATTCCTTGATTACATGAAAGCAGTGACTTTTCCTTCTTTTGGTCCAGTAAATGGACACTTCCCAACTGAAAAAAAGAGACATTTTTTCCCCATTTCCTGACCTAAAAAAATTCCCAATTTCAGCATCATATTGCGCATTTTTTCTGAATTGGGCTGGATCCGGACCCTTTCATAAAATTGCAAAGAAATTGCTGATCATTGAGCCAAAACTTAACAAAAGAAAAGCATTTTGAATTAAGTCCCTCCAGTCAGATAGACACAAGAAAAGTATGCATACAATGTATATCATAATTCAAATCAATAGTCTGAGATCTGGGTCCTTAAACAGCATACAACACAAATCAAACTGCACTGAAGTTTTAACATCGCACCAACAGCCAGGGTCATTTGATGATTTTCCAGCTTTAACTCTGGAGGAAGACCCCCCCAGGCTTACACCTGGGTAAAACCACCGATCTTCCTTAAGCTAACTTGACAGATTCCTTACGTGAAATTTGGTTCCAGGTGGGATTCGAACTCACAGTGGAGAGGGGCTAGTGATCACATGTCAGTGACCACAACCACTCAACCACGAGGACTCTCACAAATCCAATCCGAATCAATACAAATCAAATGCAAACATATATTTTTCTAGCCCAGGTCCAAACATACACAGCTTCTTCTTACCCTTGTCCCGATTTAACTGAAAAATTCCCAATCTAAACGCAACTTCTAAAAGTGGCAAAAATATCCAAATAGATAGGAGGTAAGTGGTTATATATTTACATCCAAAAGACCAAACAGAATTACTTTCTGATCACAGTTAATAGTGTCTATTATCAATAAAAACAACAGATATCCAATTTGTAGACAGATAATTAATATAATTGATCAATCCTGGTCAACATTTTCTGCTGAGTCTGGTTCACTTGTCACACTGCCAATGATATCTTAACTCACAACAGAGATATACCTGTAACAGAGCAGATTCTGAAAGCCAGTCTACGAAAGAAGCCTTGCTAACAGTAAATTTTAGATCTGAACTCGAAGACATAAACCAATGAAATGCAGCAGTAAAATAAACCAGTCTATGAAAATGCAGTCTTGCCATTGGTCAATTTCAGATCAGTTCTCAGACACAAGCCAATCAAATGTTGCAATTCTATAAACCAGTCTATAAATGCAGCTTTACCATTGGTCAATTTCAGATCAGACCTCAGACACAAACCAATCAAATGTTGCAAATCTGGAAACCAATCTATGAAAAATGCAGCCTTGACATCGGTCAATTAAAAACCAGAGTGAGGACAGGAAAACAGAAGTCATCATTTTCATTTCAAATATTTTATAGAGAACTGATTTTTGTTTTATTCAGGTATTGCAGATAAATCATTTAAAGCTGAAAGCAAAAATTCTCGGTACTGTAACAGTTATACGTAACAATTACAAGTCCAGCCCATTAACCACTGGACCACAGCCACAGCCAGCTCAACTTCTAAAGAATTATTCACCTAAAATTTCCTCTAGTACAGATTTTTTCAATTTGTCTAATTGTAGTTTGAAGAATTAATTAGGCCATCCCTAATAGATGTTTGTTTGCAAATATGTGACCCATACTTACGATACGTAGGTAGTAGACATTTTCATACAGTTTTATCAAAGCCATGGTCTCAAAATCAGCATTTTTTAATGATCTATTGCCAAAAGATATTTCAAATGGATATGTCAGTATATTCAAAATAAAATGATTTATTCTTATTCAATTTATACTGTAGACTATATCTGATAACATAACAATGAAACAAACATTAAAACAAATTAACTCAATCATTCCTGATCATGATCGAAAAAAGGGGTCAAGGTCATACATACATCATATAAGTGTCTATTAACCAAGAGACTGTAACAGAAAAAAAGGTGCATTTAGTATGGAAAAAGATCATTCTTACACTAATACAATTTTTGCAAACTGGTAAATCAACCTTTTCATTTTTTTGAAAAGAAAGTTTTCTTCAATATAAATAAATCGTTTTTGCACTAAGACATTAGCCCAAAACCCAGGGCTAGCAATTTTCTATTCAGGCTAGTGAACTTAATTAGGCCATCCCTAATAGATGTGCATTAATAAGGGAATAATCATTGGAGGGGCACTAATTAGGGGAGGGGCATTGATATTGAGGAATTAATTAGGGGAGGGGCATTAACCAGGGGAGGGGCATTAATTAATATTGTGCATTAATTAGAGGAGGGGCATTGACAAGGGGAGGGACATTAATTAAAGGAGGGACATTAATTAATACAGAGGCATTAATTAGAGGGGCATTAATTAATATTGAGGCATTAATCAGAGGGGCATTAATAAATATTGAGGCATTAATCAGAGGGGCATTAATAAATATTGAGGCATTAATTAGAGGAGGGGCATTAATTAGGGGAGGGGCATTCATTAATATTGAAGCATTAATCAGGGGAGGGACATTACTTAATACTGAGGCATTAATTAGGGGATGGGCATTAATTAAAGGAGAGGCATTAATTAATATTGAGGAATTAATCAGAGGGGCATTAACTAATATCGAGGCATTAATTAGAGGAGTGGCATTAACTAGTATTGGGGCATTACTCAGAGGGGCACCAATTAGTGAAGGGGCACATATTAGAGAATTTTTGGTACAAGGCGAAAACAAAAATATTCATACAATGCCTGTATAGGGACAGAGAAAAGCCTATACTATCAACAAATGACTATTTTGAAAGGCTAGAATAAACAATTAACCATCTCACACACCTTACAGACACTAAAACCCCAAAAACCACAACTTTTATGAGCTTAAAAATTTTATCAGTTTTACATTAAGTGCAAACATTTGAATGCACAGCATTCCTAGGCTATGACGAGTTTAAATGTTTAATTTAATTGACGCATGGTTCAATTTGTACCTGACAATGTTCAGATATTACCTGGAAAATTTCGCACTATTAATATTGAAACAAGCATAATTGCATGTACACAAAATATTCATACAATCATGCTATTATGAGTAGAGGTGAAACGATTAAAAAAATTTCGATTCGATTCGATTTCGATTTTTCATCCCACGATTCAATTTTTCGATTCGATTTTCGATTTTAAAAGGAATGAAATAGGACAAGAATAAAATAGCTATCCCACTGGTTTACGATGGAATGTATTTTCTTAAATACTGTAAACAAGCTCTCAACTTTATTTCGTCTGTCATGTTTACGTTCTTTCTTGGCTAGACGCTTGAAAATAGTTTCCTATCCAGAAAGCAAGCGTCTTGACGACGTTCCGTCCCGGACGCTTGAAACTACTCTGTGTGGTATGAAGAAAGCGCCTAGACAACTGGGATTTAGTTAACGTTTAGGAACGTAATACATGGAGCGAAAAGAGCCTGACGACACGAGAAGAATGCTGATCTCGTTAGATTTCAGTCATTTTGACTCGCATACTACGGAAAATGAAAGTAGGTATTACCAAAAAAAAAAATCGAATCGAAATTGCCGTCATTGAATCGAATCGAATCGAGCATGAAAAATCGCGGTTCGCAATGGATCGCGATTAATCGTTTCACCTCTAATTATGAGTTAAAATTTCAAATTCCACTTAAATATTAGAATTGTAATTTAAGACATAGCATGGAAATGTCACAAAAAGAATAAATTTTTCACAACTTTTATAATCCACTTTTTTCCTGCTTTTATATACAAATCAAACAGAGCTAATCACACTCACAGGTGGCTTTTAACCTTTGCCTCATAATATCGCATTTATTTACGGTCAAATAAAAAGAATTTGATCATGATAATGGCGGCAGACGTAAACAAGGAGGTATGTGATCCTCGCCATTATCTGACCGGGTGACGACATTTTGTTTAATGACATTCAGCATCTTGGAAAAATGCCTAAAATGTATTTACTGTAAAAATATTGATGGTGAAATACTTGTTATTAATGTCAGCCCTTTTTATGGTTTTGGGGAACATGTATCAGGTCCCTTTCATAGGAAAAATTTGCATCATGAAGCACCAAATCGGGGAATTATCAAAGACTTATTATAATCATGAAAGAACAAAACACAAAGTTATGTCTAAACCATTCTATATTTACCAGAGCACTTGACATAATATTTTACATGATTAATTCCATGGAAAAAATAGTTTTAAGTGTATGATGACAAAACATTTTCATTTTTTTTAATTATGGGAAATTTTTCTATTTCAACTGGAAAAATATATACTTTTTTACTTGGGGAACGGGACTAAATACTGGTCCAAAAAATGATATAAAAAGGCCTGAATGCATATTCTAAAATTCTGTAACACTAGACATAGAGAACAAATGATCTTCCCTTGAATACTCTTCAACTGGAGGTATTTTTAGCATCCCATTCCACAGCACCAGAAAATGCATGGAGATCAGATTATCTCCCTTGAGAGCTCTTCAATTGAAGGTCAAGGTGGTGTACTTGTATGAAAATCAATGTCACCAGACAGCAAAATATGAAGTGTCCATGACCATGCACCCAATTTGCAAAAATTACTTAATCGTTAAAATATCAAAATAAATCAGATATTATTTATCAATATTGTCTGAGGAAGATTTTAAATAGACAGAAAGAACTAAAGACAACACTGAGCAATTTTATACCTACTTTCTTTCTAAAAGCATTCCCCTGTATTCCATTTTGTCTCAAAAATGTGATCATGTCTCCACGAATAAATGATTGCTAACTATTAATTTTAAATTCTGTACGCAGAAAACATGGTGGATTACTTTTTAGTTCTGTTCTATTCTATTCCGCGCCATTGAGTTCAGTTCACCAGAAGTCGATAACTTACCACAGAATCAATGATGATGATATTTAAAACGTGTCTAAATACTAAAATTTTCCCAATATAGTTCTCACACTGTCGTGGACAAACGCAAAAGTTATTTCCATACAAATCTGTTAACACAAGGCGGGTCTCAGAACCCATTTCATAAAGTTTATCAACAGTTACTAAAATTGTCACCACCTACAAATTTCCATTAAGCATTGGCCCCTTCCCCCCCCCCCCCCCCCCGTCAAAAAAAATTGCAAAAAGTATTTTTTTTGCAATGCCCTGAAGATCAAAATTTTATAAAACCTTAATAATAACTTAAAATAAGAAATAAATCGAAACTATTCAGTATTTATTCAATACATAATAAAATTATATTCACAATAAGGCCTAACGAAAATTGTTTGTTTCTGGTTACCTGACCTACCCTAATTTTTCCCTGCAACCCTCGACTTTTTATCAAGTCAGAGGAACAATACATCCACTTTTTTACCTTCCAGCACAAAAATAATCCCATCAGCGGCTCTCAAGAATAATACCCCCTCCAAAAAAATTCCCAACCTGCCTACCCTATTTTTAATGAGCATGTAATTTTTGTGTTATCCTTACTGTATAATGTTGATTGACATGGCTTCTTTCATTCATACCTGTTTTTCATTGTTTGTACGTTTTAATTTACTTGCCATGTTTGTCTTAACATTTTATAGCGAAATAAATCTAAATCTATCTTACCAGAAACAAACATTTTTTTTAAGCCTTAATGGAAAAAGGGCAAGAAAAAGGGGCCAGTTTTACAACTAACACATAAATATTCTCATATCCTACTAAATCTTAAATACAAATAACAAAAACACGTACAATGTAACCTTGACCTAAATGAGGAAGCAGAATTTAAAGTTTATCGTTTTAACACAAGTATCATATAACCATATTCTGAATGCGAAAAGTTTCTCAAAAAACACCTGCATCACTCATGTAAAATTACATCCAAACTTTTGTCACATGATATAAAATCTATGTTGCCCGTTGCCTTTTTTGCTTCATAACCCACTTTGGTAATTTTCATTCAACTGGCAGACCGTATGTTCATGAGTTCGAATTCCAGGTGCAGTGCACGTTCTGCGCAAGGATCTGATTGAAGACATTATAGCTAAGGCAATTCTTCCTCCAACACTGATCATTCACGCTTTGTTTACCCCAGCCATTACCATCTGAACAATTATTGCAGATTCGAAATTATTTTCAACAAGGACAATTTCAGGCTTCCCAAAAGTTGCCGGTCAGTGGGACATGTGAGGCAAATTTCGAGCAGGTCCAATAACTTTTCAATGAGTACGGGCCCAGATGTCCGGCACCATTAACAACATTTATCACTTATTTATAATATTTCTGTCAGACAAATTTTCATTAGTCAAATCAATCAGGCAAATATTCCAGCAGTTTCAAGAAGCTTGCAATTTTTTATAAAATTAAACAAATTCTGTCAACAAGAATTACACGAAATTAAATTCTAGGAAACAGTAAAGAAAACAAAATTTAGAGTTTTAAGAAAAATTGGTCACCAGTGAATTTTTTTGTGTATAAGACAATTAGATAATACAGGTAACAATAGCCTTAAAAGGGATTGTACAATAAAAAATAAAAATATTTCTTTCATTTCTATCACTGCAGTCTGGGCATATTTACCCCGTAAAAGAATCGAGCGAACCAGGCATTCCCTTCATACACCCAAAAACCCCACCCAGCACCATCATGAATGGAGGATGAAGTAACAAAGATTTTATTTTTGGTACCTACAGCTCAAACAGTATAAAAAACAAAATGGAAGAAAATTAGCATGGAACCAGTCTTTTTCAATGCTATGCTTAATCATTAATTTCCTGAAGGAAGATAATTATAGATCTCCAGCTCGCATATTTGACCACTTTCAAACATTTCTCCCATATTTTATACAGTATAACCCCTGAAAACTGGAAACCCTTCTGGACTGGGCCAAAAATCCGGTTTTCTTTGAATTCCAGTTTCCAAAGCGGTTTTCTGAGAATTCTGGTTTTCAAAGATCTATTGTTTATAGATGAGAAGACATGGGACATAAAATATCATCCGGTTTTCAGAGAATTCCTAATTTCAGGAAGTCCACTTTTGAGGGGTTTTCCTGTACTTGTGTGTAATTTCATTTCTTTGACTCATTTGTTCAACCTTTTGGGCCAGAATGACACGTTCATAATCCTACAACAAAACAACAAAATGGACATAAATTCGTGAAAATACATGAAACTCTGTCATTTATTTTATCAATCAACCGTCATAAAACTGTACGTTGTAACCAAGATGTCGTAACCAGGAAGTCCCCCCCCATTCCGGAAAACTATGTACACCATCAAGTATCTGTACAAATTCATGCTGCGGTTACAATAAGAATATTATTCATCTGTGCATAAATTGTTTACCAAATATTCCCCGCCAAATGCACCTACCATCATCATGAAAGAACAACTACAACTCATTCTAGTTTAAACTGATAACCAGTCCCAGACATCCAATCTAAAAATAGTCGAGGTCCTGTAGTTAGTGCACTGAATTTGTAACCCAGAGATCCGGGATTGAATTCTAATCGCAGCAGGTCATACCCTTCTATGAAAATTTGACAAAAATCTTGATTTTCCTCCATATGTGGAGAAGTTGCCGACTCCTTATGGAAAGGTAAGCTAGTACTGGCTAGAGTACATAAAACTGGTTAGGTGAACCAGTCGCCATATATAACAGAAAAATTGTTGAAAAATGGCATTAAACCCCAGTGACA
This sequence comes from Lutraria rhynchaena, assembly GCA_008271625.1. Lineage (NCBI taxonomy): Eukaryota > Metazoa > Mollusca > Bivalvia > Venerida > Mactridae > Lutraria > Lutraria rhynchaena. Next base: position 372,328 of record VIBL01000287.1, read on the forward strand.
ATACGTCATAAAAAAATCTGAATATCTACAAATCTATCAAATTCAATGTCTAATGATTTTCTAACATAATCTTGACCTTAACAATAACCTTGACCTTAGTCCTTCAATACTTAGCTCACTTGTTGTTCAATTACACTTAGCAAAAGTGAAAGTGGCTGAATCAACAGAGTGGAAAATATATTGAAAACATATGCAATCCGCAGGCAAAAAAATTTCAACGCAAATAAATTATTCACAACGACCAATGTAAGCAGGATGCCAAAATGCACTTGAATATCGAACAGCTCAATAATTTCAATACCAGTCTGGATTCTATTTATTTTATGAATAACAGAAAATGTGAACCTGTCAGCTCTGGCTAGACACAAAAACATGAAGAGGACACATGATACCATGGTGATCAGACAGAAGGTCAGCGGTCAAGGTCATGGAGAATGTTCCAGAAAGGGTCAAATACAAAATTCCAGACAGAATCAGAAGCAGAAGTTATAGAAAGGGTCAAGAAACACGGTTCGGAAAAGGGTCAAAGTTGAAAGATATGGAGTAGAGGCTGGAGTTAAGGGTCAAATGAGCATTTTTTGTTGGCTACTTTTCCCCCTAGGACGCGTTGCCCCTTGATCCTACCTGGGGAACCCTTAGAGCCCCTTCTACTTTTAGTAGCTTACCAGCTGCATGAAAATATCTCTACTGTATATACAAGCAGGTAGGAAAGTAGAGAAAAAGGGGCCCCATAAAGGACCATAATACATATATACACTATGCCTAAGACTTATATCAATTCCAACAGTTACCACTATCAACTTTCACTATTGATTTTATGCATATTTTCAGTAAAAGAGATATACATCAATGACTACAGTATCACATATCTGACTAGAATTTACCAAACAGAGCCATCAAAGTATTTCATTTGGAGTGCCTCGTAAAATATCCGTTTACATTACAACCAAAACAATGTTTTAGTGAAAATATCAGGCAATCAGATAACATAAGCCAAATACGGCTTCTTATGTATTTATTATAATCCTGGCCCTTTATGTAATTATTATATTACTGGCCCCTTACATATTCATTCTAATCCCTGCCTCCTATGTATTTATTATATTCCTGGCTCTTTATATAATTATTAAATTTGTGGCCCTTTATGTATTTATTATAATCCTGGACCCTTACATATTTATTATAATCCTGGCCTTTTATTCCCTCAAAGGCATAAAACCCAGTGTTAACCCCACCAAATAATCTTTACCTTCATAAAAATGACCTCTGATAAAGAAGCCCTTATTTCTGTGTGGCCCTTAACCTTTAAGTCTGAGTACATACGCATGCAAATAGCCCTTAAGTACAAAAAAAATCTAAAAATTTATCCCTTACCTGCCCCGATGTGGTGGAAGTACCAGATCCTATTCTTTGTATCATATCACTAGTCATCCCCGAAGACCCTATTCTGTTCACATAGAAACCCCATTGAGGGCTATCAATAGGGGACCCATTTAATTCAATATCTGGATTACTAGTATGTGGCGTCGACATTTTTCAGTTCACATCAAAATATTATATCCATACATTCTAAACACGCATTAACTATTTCAAATTCAAAAATATTTCTTTTTCAAATTCCTAACTATTACATTAAGTGAATAGCTCTCCCACAAATAAACTACACACAGAAAAAAAAACACTTGATTTAACTATGATATTTTCCCCAATGTGTTGCACTTCATATAAACTTATTTACTAACATCCGTCAACCAAATGTTTCAGTCTGATATAGACCTGATTCTTGTAAAGGTCATGTATCGAATTTCTTCCGTATGTGGTATGCGGTATAAATTACCGTAAAACTGCAAATAAATTGGTCGGATATACAAATTACCTCCCTTGAATACATTTAAAGCACCCGGATTAGTCTCCCTTTGTGACAGTTATGTAATACCGCAGCAGTGTGGAAATTTTAAAGCCACATTAAAGCAAGCTGGTTTCTGAATTTGCAACTTTATAAAGATGAGAAAATTTGATAGAATATATCTGTTACATACATTTAACAAAATAAAAGATTTGAATAATAACATCAAACAGATTACAATCATTTATGGTATAATATTTTCCGCACAAAATAGCAATATATCAATTCTATCACTAAAGGCCCATCAACAAACATTCCCATTTTGAAGGTTGAATATTTATACATAACTACATACCTTTATACCTAAACAACAATGGTTAATAAGATCATTTCAATACTTACTTTGGCATTAAAATCATCAAAACAGCAACATTGAATTAAATTCATAGCTTGAGATCAAAGTCATATTATTTTGAGAACAAACTCAAATTGCTAACACAAAGGCCAAAGATTTCATAGAGATTTTAAGCGAATCTCAAATTCTGAACCATGATCCAAAAATTACCACAAGATTTGAAGCAAGCCTCAAGATTGTTCACCAAGGCCATAAGAATACGAAATTGAGACTGAAAACAAATCTCAGATCTTTAGCACCGTAAGTACACAAAAGCTTTTTATATTTCTGTAAGTTCTTATTCTTTTAACTTTTAAATATCAGTATTTCGTATCACAGTAGGTATGCAAAAATTGGTATACCAACATTACAGCTGGTACCCCTAACTTATGAAGTTGACAAATAAAACAAAAAATAAATAAAAACCTCATAGACATATCTCAGGTAAGACAGAACTTATTCAATTTAAAAATCTCGCTAAGTAATGGAATAAATTTCAGACATTTATTTTTAACAGCTGACAAAAGATCCTGTAAAGTAATCAATAGGATAAAACACTTCTTATTTTACAAACACAGAGTCACAAGATTTTGTAAGTTTAAAAACTTTTATCTCAATAAAATTAAATTAAAATTAAATTTGTTTGCCCTTTACCACCAACAGTAAAAAAACCCCGCAGACTCAAAAAAATTTATCAGTGAAATCTAAAACGCGTTTTTTTGTATTTTCATGTTTTATCTCACTTCAGGTTAAAAAAAATGATCATGATCATTCCGATGCTTAAGACTAACACGGGGGTTCAACGAGCGTCTGAAAAATGTGAGCAACGGCGTCTGCAAAGCCTCCTTCAACATTAACTTTTGCGTAAATGTTTTCATTCTTAACATACAAGGAATATTCTTTGAATCATATAAAATATTTTTCCGACCAATTCGACCCACTCATAACAAATCAAGGGTTGGTAACTGGGCAAACAAAGTATTTTTTAATTTCAGCCTTATCATTAGATATGTCTACGAAATGGGCCCTTGGCCCCAAATATACATCCATAAATTACAGAACCTCGGCTTCATACATCCAATTCCACATATTAAAAATATTTTTCCTTGTACACTGGAAAGTGACATTCAAGCTTTGATTATGGTATTTCGCATGCAGTACAAATACTTACTGTCGATTCAGTTTCAGTAACTTCGCTCTGTAATCAAATGCATGATATTTTATCAGGGGCAGATAACTATGTTTAATATTGATATTTTTCCACTGGCTGGTAACTTGTAATAAAGTTTTACCAAGGGCAGAAAACTCAAATAATTCAAATTAATTGAAAATTCATCAGTTAATCTGCCAATGATCCTTTCCTGTTCAGGAGCACAGCTTATAATAACTACATAAAAATCGGACAAGTAAAATGAAACAACTGACCATGTTTTATCATAGAATAATGTATGAGTTGATTACCTATATGCTAATATTGACAAGTTTGCAGAAAAACGTGAGAAATCTTGCTAAATTTTGCCAAATTTATAGCAGGTGTCAACATAAATGGGGTATCATGATTCTTGATCAAAAAGGTCAGTGTCGAACACTAGAAGCATCAATTCAAATAAAATGTAACGATTTTTATCAAACATTTGACAAACTCCAAGACGCCATTAATTAGTAAAAGACCAGGGCTCGACAAATCCACTCATCCGCTCGTAATTACGAGTAGAAATTGACTCAGGATGGGTTGAAATTGCTGTAGAACTAATTAAAATTCTTAGTTGGTTGTCCTGCAGGGTGAGTAGCCTAAAAAAAATTGGTCGAGCCCCGAAGACACTAGTTCAAAATATAGCAGGGATTTTTTTCCACATTTTGGAAAGGTACAAGTACCAATTGACCTTGTACAATCATTTATTAAATTAATACACATAACGATAAAGAACGAAAATTGGTCAACTAACAATCTTTAAAGAGCAATTTTCAAATTCTATAACGAGTTGCAAAAATGTGTAACAAAATTAATATACTTATAGCTGGATTGGACTTGTTACTGTTAATGAAGAACTGTGTTAATCGAATAAAATCGAATATGTAATATTCAAACATTATAGATGAAAATATGTCTTTTCTCTAAGGATTTTTTCCAAAAATTGGAAAAATGGTCACTTTTTTAGATTAAAGATTGGTCCTATGAGCAGTACCTATCATATAAGGTAAAAAAATCCCTGTTTAAGAACACAGAACTTGCTGGCAAAACATTAGATGGAAAATACGCGCGTGGTAAAATAACAGCGATTATTCAACAAAATTCCACAGCAATGTCATAACTTTTAATTAAAAGCAATTAATAACAAAAGTAATGGATGTCTGAGACAACTTCTTGCTTCCTCATATCTTAAAGGTACTGAACTCAAGATTCATGTAATAATCAGGGCTTTCATTTCACCCTTAAAATAACATTATTTTGACTCATGAAATTGTTAAAATTAAACTTTTAACTCTTGAGAATTTGTTGACTGTTCAAATCACCATCAGCCAAGGGTCATTGTTGACCCTCAACACCCTGCTTAATCTAAAAATAAGTCACTCTAAAGCAACAGATTCTCAACAACAACATAATTTTGCTTCCCCAAAAGGGTGTTGCTTTGGAAGGTTGCAATATACAATGTGTTCCTTTGGAGAGGTTGCACGGTGTTTTCACCAAATGATTACAAAATATGGAGTCTAGTCTTTTAAACATTAATCTGGAGTCTAGTACCTTTAAAACAAAATCTGTATCAAGTCCCTATAAACAAAAAGTCTGGCGTCTAGTACATTTCAACAAAATCCAGATCTAGTACCTTAAACCGGACCTGTAGTCTAGTGCCTTTAAATAGATCTGTAGTCTAGTACCTTTTAACAAAGTCTGGACTTTTGTCCTTTAAATGAATCAGATTTCTAAGATTTTCAATATCTTATATAAGAAAGCAAGCCAAAAGTCATCATGAGACACCATGTAACAGTTTCAACAATTTACCTGATTGTGTGGCTAAAAAAATCAGTGGCAATTTGTAAAAACAACTATAATATATCACACATAATAATCAGGGTTTTCATTAAGAAATTAAGTAACTGATTTTTCTGCCAAAGCAACAGATCAATCCGGCAAAATTTGTTCGTATTTTGGTGAAAATTTTAAAAATCTTGGAAAAACAACTGATTCATAAGTGTTTTAACCGATAGTTTCAATTGGCAATCAGTTCTTAATGAAAACTCTGATTAAGTCTGTCAGGTAACACAATACAATCCTACAACAGGACACTGAATATCACTTTTCAGGGGCTAAGGGATGCGCCCCGCCACTCTGATTTGGATTTTCTTTGAAGGAAGAGAATTTTCTTTTTAAAGGTCAGGATGCTAATTAACCAACACATCAATGAAAAGTTAAAGACTTGAAGAAAATAAAACGCAACAAAGACCAAATTAATTAAATACATCATAGCAAGCAAAATAAGACAGACATCAACTAATACTCAACCTCTGAGGTCGAGTGGTTATGGTCTCTGACTAGTTATCACTAAACCGTCAACACTGTGAGTTTGAATCCCACTCAGTACCAAAGTCCACACATGAGGAAGCTGTCCAGCCAGGGCCTTTTTCCCAAAAATTGGGAAGGGGCCATAGCCTTTCATTTTGGGAAATTCAAAATATGTAATTTTAGGCCAAACTGGGAAAAGGTAGACAGACCTTCAAGATATACTGAGAATCATATTGGGAATGTCTGTATGGTATTTTGGGGAAATTCTTTCACCAAATTGGCAAAAGTGGCTTTTTGCAATTGGAAAGTCATCAAATATCAGCCTCTATTATAGAAAGAAAAAAGGCCCAGCCAGCTGGCTTATAGAAGGTTGTTGTTGCTACGCAAGAGTACGCCTGGAATCTTCCTCCACTGTTAAAGCTGGAAGTCGCCAAATGACCTTGACCTTGTAATGTTAAACCCCAGTGAAAAAAATCAACAAATAGGCATCTTTCTACGATTAAGTGAAAATTTTGGGAAGGATATATTAGATACACGATTTCTTACCATAGAAGAACCCTTAGTAGTCAGGGACTGTCCAGATCCCGATGACTGTGCCAACATTTGAGCCATCTGAAATGATTTATAATATATACATCATTATACTGTATGCATCTGTTTGGCTTTCATTTGACCCTCAAAACAGCATTTTGACTCTTGAAATCAGTAAAATAAAGCTTTTGTCTCTTGTAAATTTGTACCACAGGGTCAAATTGGCAATAAAATTTGAAGGAAATTTTGTTGACTCTTGGAATTATCATCAGCCAAGGGTCATTTTTGACTCTCAGCTTTTGATGTCTAGTGAAAACCCTGGGTGGGTGCAATATATTGAGCAGGGCTTTTTTTCACAGGTAGGGGAAGGGGGATTTTTTCTTAAATTTGGGGGAGAATAGCACGATATTTTTGCAAAAAGGGGAAGACAAAACTTGATGTAAACTGAACTTTACTCTTTAGGGGAAAACTGCATGATTTTAAAGATTTTTCCAAACAGGAAGACGCCTATATGCAGCCCCTTCTACAGAAGGAAAAAAACTTATAAGAGAAAGTCTGATGCATTTTAACTTCCCAGGCACAATCGGGAAGAGTGAATTTACACAGCTGATTTCAGATTTTATGCATGAAATATACATCTAATGCAGCAGTTGTATAGAGTAGAAAATTTGAAATGTCTGGTATGATATGGCCACTTGTACACTACACACATGAAAAATTTTAAACCAAAATTTTGAATCTTGGAATCAGACACTAAGAATTTATGGGTTGGTATTAAGAATTAAATTGTTCCTTTTATTGATTTAAGTAAGTTCTACCAGTCACTGATGCATCTTTACATAATTTGTTTTTCTGCACATAAATATATAATAGGAGGCAGAAAATAAAGTTCTTGATGTGGGGCCCGAACCTGCGACCCTCTGCTAGCAAGTCAGCTGCTCTACCAACTGAGCTAATTCAGCTGACTAGCTTACAATCTACTATAAACAGTCATATTATATATATATATACAGCAATGTTACAAATATGTAGTTCTTTCTAAGGCTGAGAGGATGGCTCTTCCGAATTCATATATATGGTCAGCTAACTGGTAAGGTTAATAAGTAAGGTTATATGGAAGGGTAAGCTAGAATTGGTTAGTATACAGTCTAGGAAAAATAATTCGGTGAACGGTCGCCGTATACAACTGAAAAATTGTTGAAAAACGGCTTAAAACCCAGTGAAACAAACAATTTTAAAAGAATTTCGTTTTCAAGTTGTCTATAATTGAAACAGTTGTGTTTGTCAGACTACAAGTCGAGTACTTGGCAAACTGACAGCGGAATAATCTAGTTAATTGTCATTCATTAATATCCTCGCAGTCTAGTATTAACGTTCCCAACCAGGAAATATGCGGATGTTCTATACACTAAGACACGAGTTTCACTTTCATTTGCAATCTCACCAGCTGTGGGTGGGGGATAATTTGATACAATTTCAGTTTCTTAGGCTAAATATATAATAAAATCATAAAAGCAAAGACATTTACCTTGGTAGAAGATATTCGTAAGGTTGTCAGTACACGAAATCAAGCCTAGTATTAAATATCTCCGGTGATTTAAATCGCGAGTTGTAATCTAATGCGACCTCCAATCTATCACACTACTTAAGGACAAACAAAAAGTATGCGCCTACCAGGGCTCAAAAATTTCAATATAATTTTTATGTTTTTTTTATTCAGCCCTGGAGTGTACATATTCAAAATGTAAACACTCGAAAGGAACGACTACTCTGAGTGAGCAAGGTCAATGTCACTACGAACGGGATACCGTCCCTTCCACAGCGCTTACCTTTTCATAATTTGCAGTAGAACTTTTCTTGAGACAAGAAAACATACGCGATATTATGATGGGAATTTTGACAATGCCGCCCATGACATGTTGGTCAACATTTCGTGGGACGTGACGTCATCATGTGACGTCATATTATTATCATTCTTATTCTTAGTTTGGAATAAAATTTTAAGCTTGCGCTTCTTGAACGAATTAATACAAAAAATAGCTCTTAATACAGCTTCAATATTTTTTTGTAAATAAAATATTTATCCACAATGGAAACTTGCATAAAATTGATATAATAACGTTTCTTTAAAGACACTTAATTATAAACGCAGCCAATTAATGAAGATCTTATGGCGACATTCTACGTATTGCACTCACTAACTGATAAAACAATTTATTTTTGTCGTGTTAACTTGAACATATTTCAGTAGCGTACTGCGACTAGAGTCTCAAAGTGACAACTGGTGCCCTTTCGATAGACTTAAAGCTTAAATATAACTCTGATGGTAAGTGGAGGAACCATTTTCATCCTTTTCCTTGGTTTAACCCAGGAACATAAAAAGATATCGCCTCCGAAACCAGAGTATGTAACTCTGGAAAAGGTAATAGCCAAATCAAAATTTCTTATACAATCAGTATATGCAAGGGAAGTAACTCAAATATCAAGCGTCAGTAAGGTCTAAAGAGTTACCTTTCTTGGTAAAGAATGCTAACGGATACCTGTGTAACTTTCTGTGCATTAATTGCGTCCTGTATATAATTAATTTATGAACATTCCTTTTGCAAAATGAGGCAAAAACTTGGTATGAATATAAAAATGGTTAAAACTAATCTGAATAAGAACTGATATTGTCAAAATAGTTTTCCAAAAGCGATAAAAAACCGAGCCTTTAACTGTATCGTGAATGTCATCGTACTATTATGTTTTGACTTGAAAAAAGTCTTAATTAATTTTTTGTTTCTTTCATATGCTTGCATGTACTCGCTGTCATAAAATCGTGACCCCGGAACTACATATTATGTTTATAAACACAACTGTGATTGTAAAAGCTACTTTAAACTGTAAAAATATGCATGTATGCATGTATGTTTTCATTTTGTAATACATATGTTATACGGATGACCTCGGACGCATTCGCTTGGTGTCATCCGGAAACTTCGATGTTTTTAACCGAAATTCGAGAGTTGTTCGGGATGACTGTCTTTCATTATTAATTTGCCATGAACGGAAATGGCCGGAAATGACCGAGTTGTAACGAATGATAAATATCTGAAGCCTGCTTGTCATTTTAGGTGTGTACTTTCGCATGACTGCCTCGTGTATGTATTGTCTATAAAACAATATGATTAAATCTTTGAAAGCTAACCCTCGGGCCATTTGCTGATGAGGACGATATTTCATTGTCTCTGTTTGTTGATGTTTTCCGCTGTCGGCGAAACGCAGACTAGGCATTACGAAATAATTTTATTAGCTTATGCACATTTTACAGGGAATAGACTCCAATTTCATAATACCTTTTTAGGGAATTAATAATTTCTATTTTTTCTTTTATTATATAAATAAAAGGGACGTGACTCTGGCGTTTCCAGATTTATCGCATATGAGTTTTACATTAATTCAGACACAATTTTTACAGCTATATTGAAAAAAAGGTAAAGACACATGCGTCCGGATAGGAGTGAATTTCGGGTTAGAGACGTAGAGATCTGGACAGGGTTCTGCTGTATCATAACTAATGAACGGACAATCGAACAGACTGACATACTGACGGACGGACGTACTTACGAGAGCTACAGTATGGGGTTATCCCATTGATTTTCCTTTGATGTTTTTAACACCACAAGAGAGATTTTCTGACCCCACAAGTAAAAATTAACCCTTCAATGGCAGTTTGTACGGAAAGAACCTCTTATTGTCAATTTGTACGCTTATCCTAGCACCCTAATGTATCTCTCGTTTGTACGGACAGATGGACGGAAGGACGGACGGACGGACGTACAGAAGGATGAAAGAACGAACGGACGGGCGAGCAAACGAATAGATAAACGTACTAATGAGATCATAGAGCCATATATATGCATTCTGAAACAAAGTTACATATACGACAACCTAATAGCAATTTCTCTGGCCTTACAGCCTCGTAAATTTATGATATCTATTACATCGAAAGTAGTCGCCCAAATGCTCGCTAGATCGACAGCGAAATGCCGTACCTTTTGACAAAACAGTATATAATATACGACAATGTAGCATTAAATCTTGATGCCCCTTGTCTGATGTACTTTGTCTGTTTGTCGTGACGTTATTGACAAAATTCTATTCTCACCCACTTTCAAAACAGTGTATACGAATTTACTTTCGGACTTACTTTCGTAATAATTTGTTACGTAGCACAAATATTCTTCACACCGTGATTTCTGGATCTTATTTTGTTGCGCTTATAAGAAAAAAAAATAATAAAAACACGGGAGCATATTGGAAATATTGAGTCATCGCCATGAGTAAGATTTTTTTACAAGTTTTTGTTCTTTTTGTTGTTGTTTTTCTAAACCGCTTTACATGATATTTTGTTTATGTGCAATTTTTTCACACTCTTGTCCTAATCTATTCTCGTTTAACCTTAATTCTGTTCAGATAATTTAAGAAAAACAACAACAAGCGACTTGATATCATAACATCTAAAACAAAAACCAAAACAACAACAAGAACAACAACAACAACAACAACAAAACGATCGAACAAAATATCGAAATTACATTTTTTTTGAAACTAAACAAAAAATATTTTCTAATTCCGGAACTAACGCTCGCCCAACTACATGAAACTCAATATTTAGTTGTTTTTGACAATCGCCATAGTCTTTTAAGTACAATTGCACTGACTATTGTTATATTTTATACAGTAAAACCTCGATAATGAGACCAGTTTCGGGACCCGAAAAATCGGTCATAATAATGAGGTTGTCTCATTATCAAGTTGAATCATAGACAAGTTATTGACAGCCGGTCGGAAAATAAGCGGTCGTTATAACTAAGGTGGTCGTAATATTGAGGCTGTCGCAATGTGAGGGGTTGCTGTAAAATAGCTAAGAAACCCCGTAAAACTGTTCAAAAATTGCCGTGTAAAAATGTCGTGCTACATGTCCTTAACTTGTTGATTTATGTTCTGGATTTAGTCTGGGACCAATATACACAGGAATTGGAAACGGTGGCGATAAAATCAACTATCAGCGAAGTATGTTGTTGCCGCGCATGCGCACTGACTTCGGATCCAATGCGTTTTAAGTGAAATCAGCGTCTTTTTTACACGCAATTATTGCTTACAATTAATAATATTATACCGGAATACTAACACTATCGCTTTTGGCATGTATAAACTTCAAATTTTTGTTCTAGTTTTCTCCGAGTTTGAACATTTGATGCGTAAAAAAGGGTACAAAAGTTGATGCGTACAGACTGATACCATATTGGTCTCGGATTTAATCCACCATCTTTTGTCTTCGTTTAGGTAACAGAATTCCGGTGGCAGAGTTTTTGAAGGATCCTTCGTCGTGGATAGCGACACCTGGTTGTGAGTGCCGGTCTTCAGGAGTAGGTAAGAACTCAAGCTTTTCCACTGAGATTTAACGATGAAGCCAGGGAAAACAACTGTCCTTTGGCATTTTTTCCAGCGTTAACGGTGGATGAGGATTCATTCTGTAAGCTAGCTGGTTAAGAAATTCCCTGTAAAATGTCTCATGTTTTACGAAATGTCTGATTTTGTAAGTTACAATGAGAAACCTTGCTAATTGGAGGTTTTAGCTTAAGTTGTCTATACCTTTTTCCATTGAAAAAATTCTGATTCGGAAACGCTTACTTTTGACCCGGGATTTTGATAAAAGAGGGTTCTGTAAGGTGGTCGTTCTTCGCATAAAGGTCATTATTTATGGGCGACCATTTTCTTAGATTTGCTATTATATTTTATATTATTTTTCAGGCATTGTTCACGATGTAGATAAGGCACCAATGGTGTACGCAGCTGGTACAGGTGGCGCTTTACCAGGACTTACACCGGAAGAGACGGCCATATTGGCGGGAGTGCTGACTGGTTTGGCAGCTTTCCTGTTTCTGTTGCTACCAATACTGTGTTGTCTGTGTCCCATTCCATGCGCCTGCTGTGGAAAAAGTGCAGGTGGAGGATGGTGGGGAAAGAAAAAATCTGCCGCAGTTAGTGGAGGTCACAAGCAAGCTAATTTAACGAGGTAACATGTCCGAACAAAAAAAAAAAAAAAAAAAAAAACAAGAAAAAAAACAATGGATATTTCTGTGTAATACTGTAAACGTATTATTCTACATTCTTGGAAGCCATTATGCTCCAAAATAAACAAGCTTATTTCCAATGGTTTTCCATTATTTTTAAGGCAGAACCCTTTGAATGGGACAAATATACGTTTATTTCCAATATAGCCCCTAAAATACCATGTTTCCCCTATTTGCAGATCCGACAACGAGTCATTCTGGAGCTCAGGGACATGGGGAAAAGGGGACAAAATGGACTATGAACATCTTTACGGCGTGTAAGTGTTTTCTAGTTCTTTCTACAAATTTCAACTACCCCACCCACTTTGTTTTACTGATAAACCTCGAGAAAAAGACCACCAAATGGACTAGATAAAGTACCGTTATGGCCGTCACGCGCAGCTGGCATTTGTCTAGAGATCTTTAAAATATTAAATAATATTGAAAATATTAATAATATTATCTTCGAGGCTTGTTGCCTGCATGGTGTCTGTTACTTACAAGTCGACTCAAGTTCTACTTTATTGTCATATACAGTTTAGGGGAAGTCCTTTGCGTTTAACTTTCGGGCAAAGTTTCATATCATTCTTTATTTTTTGTGAGAACCATGGTTGCATTTACTATCCTTAGGTTATCGTCAGCTGATGAATTTCCGCAAATAAAACTTTAATGAAATCAAAGCACTGTGCAGGATTAAAATGTTACGTTGAACAGCTAAATCGTAATGTACAGTGAAACGTCATGTTTGATATTACGACAACCTCATAATTGTTTACCTCTATATTTCAACTTTTAATGATGACACCAGTCCTTTGTTAATGTCACCGGGTTAGCTCAGTGGAGGGGTTTTTAGTTACTTGTACCACTTCTCAAAATACTAGTCGGGTATTCTTCACATGTATGAACTGCAAAATGAACTGCAAATATAGTATCAAAGATATACATTTATTTCAAACGTTCTACTTTAGTAACAAATTTACTGTCCGAAGGACGAGGTAAAACTGACCGACTGCACGAGTCGTGTGTAAAATAGCACGTGGTTATTGGTTAGATATCATTAATTTAGTATAGGATGGTAAAATACATATAAAAAATATAATTTGGGGACTTGGATCTTTATACAGATTATTTTCAGATTGATTTATTAATAATTGTTCATTTTTATGTAAGTTTTTGTTGTTTATGTATTCATATTTTATTAATTTATTTATTCTATCCATTTATTTACCTATTTACAGTGTTTACTTTTATATATACTCTTGTGTATATCTTATTACCTATTTACAGTGTTTACTTTTATATATACTCTTGTGTATATCTTATTACCTATTTACAGTGTTTACTTTTATATATACTCTTGTGTATATCTTATTACCTATGACATTAAGCCCGTTTCCATTGACATCAATGATGGTATCAATAAAGGGGTTTGACTGTATTTTTTGCGACTATTCACGTACAATACACGTACAGTCAAACTTGTGTCTGCTACTACCCCTGAATAAAGGTCACTCTGTGAATAAAGGCCTTTCTTTAAAAAAAACGTCATTGATTATTTAGAATAAACATACATTCAAATAGAGGCTACCTGTCAATAATGGCCACATTTTGCATTTCCCAAGGATGATCTTTGTTCACAGGTTTGATTGAATAATTATTATACTGTATACATTTCAGTGATATGAAATTACCAAGGCCCTGGGTTGATAACTCTATTGGAGGGTAAGTTATTTACCTCTTTAATCTGGACATGCACTGATAAGAAAGGTTTCTGCATTAGAAAGTTTTCTTTTTTTCCAACAAAAGTGAAAACAATCGGTATCAGCGATGTTTTTTCCGAATTTAAGCGATTTCCGAATTAGAGCGGTCCGGACGCGAGAGTGCGGGTTAAAGTTGGTCCCTTGTGGCGTCAAATGAATGTCTTTCTCATAAAATGTGCTACGTCCCTTTAAATTTAGATGAAAGTAATCATCAAATACATCGCATCCTAACGTCAATACGTCCTTTATTCGACTGGTCGGTAAAATCCGGTCCTTTCCGAATCGTAGTGATAGAAACTTATTGGGCGTTTTATGTACAACTTTTCATAAATACACAAACTCGTCCATACGTCCTTTGGGCTGAAATATTTCAACACACCGCAGTATAAATCATACCAGTCGAGGCAAGTTGATGTAAGCACGAATTGTGATAAACCAACTTCGTGCGCAGTACGGCAGTATTCACTTTAACACCAACTAATTGCTTAAAAGCTAATTTTGCCGTCGGGGAGGGCTGTAGATAATTTCAAATGTAGATATAACGATGCAGTATCATCACGTGGTCTGTGTTACATCGTTTCGCTATTAGTCAATATATATTTTTAAGACACAAACATTATTTTCAAGTTACAGTGAAACACGTTTATAGTGAACTCGGATATAGTGAAGTATGTAATTCACCTCGTCTTTCCCGTCCCTTATTTCATTGAAATGTACAAAGATACAGTATGACCTCAATTCACGACTGCCTGAATATAACGACTACCTCATTATAACGACCACTCAATTTTAAACTAGTTTTGTACATTTGTTATGTATTTGAACTTGATCATCAGACCACCTGAATATTAAGTCCGTTCTTTTTGGGTATAAATGATGATCTTAATACCTAGATTTAACTGATAAAACCTCTATAATGAGACCACCCTCAGGACCTGATAAATCGATCGTATTATTAGGGTGATCTGATAATTAAGTTGAATTATAGGGAAGTTAAGGAAAGCCGGTCCGAAAAGAAGTGGTCGTTATAACAAGGTGGTCGTAATATTGAGGTGATTGGTATTTGAGTTTTTACTTTAAACTACATGTATATCATGTACTTATGTAATTATTCGGGTTCCCGGCAATGCACTTTTACCGTGGTCTACAGTACCTTTTTTAAAAAAAACACCCTACATCATCTTGGCAAAATACAAATATATCAGGTATATATGATTTTTATATTCTTTTTCAGAGGTCAATTTGAGTCTAGATTGCACGAACGAGATGGAGGCTGGGAGGGTGTTGATATGACCAGGTAAGATATCAACTTATTTCACTATTTTTGTTGTTTTTAATGTCGTTTAGCTATTGGTTGCGCCAGCTTTTTATGGATCCTGTTTCCGCACTATTTTTCACTCAGATGTGAGATGAAAAATTACATTTATACACAGCTGTCGCTTACCGGGTATTCAGTGATCCGGTCGACCGGCCGTATACTGAAAAACTGTGGAAAACGGCATAAAACCCAGAGACAATGTCACATAAAAAGACTATCATTCAGCAGTCTTGGCTGAGTCCAGCAATGGGGGGAGTAAATACGGGTAAGTGCCCTAGGCTGTCTAATTTAATTAATGATGTTTGTATCTCTACAGAGATGAGATTGACGCTGCTGTGCGGGCTGGAAATGGCGGAAGTGGCGCAGAGGAAATGGTAACACAGTCTGGAGTCGTGACGTATACTTCCGGTGAAGGCGGAAACGGAAGTGCAGCGTACAGGTACCGAGTTTTCTGTCTCTTTAAACATTGTTGAGTTCAGTCCGATATAATGCGAGCAGTTGATCATGTTGTGTGTATTATTTAATTTTAAACTGGATAATGTCAATATGTCATACTGTACGCATTTTGCAATAGGTATCCAAGCTGAAAATTTTAATTCACAAGCCTAATTTGTCCATATTTATAGAATGGCATTTAATCAACACTTAGTGTGTTTTCACTCATCTAGACTTGTGAATAAAACAATGCGTTTTGTGTAATTAAAAAATCTTATTTCCCGACAAAATTTACTCAGGAGGCGTAAAAATTCCCCCTCTTCACTTTTTCTGCTGACCATAGACCTTCGTTCATTTTTTTTGCGAGCTGACATTTCCACTTTCTTTTGAACTATATTCTCGAACGAAAAATCTACAGTCAAGCCTGTGTTTGCATCCACCTCTGAATAAAGACCACCGTGTGAAAAAAGGCTATTATTTGATTAACTATCGTTGATTATTCGGAACATACTGACCTCCGAATAAAGGCCATCTGTCAATAAAGACCACATTTTATTTTTCCAAGGCTGACCTTGGTTCACAGGTTTGACTGTATACTATATATTTTATGGGGGGATGGTAGCGGAAATCAAATAATTTTTGGCCTAATTATCTTTAATTTATTCAACACAGTGCGGCTGATCACAATCGCGGATCTGGGGAAGAAGTGATTACGGAGTACACAACGTCTCGTCGTGTTGACATGACAATCGGTGGAATGAACCAAGACGAGGCTGAAGGTTACTATGCGCAGACGTATGGGCAGTAAGTATAAAGTCGCGTAATGAGGGAATTGTTCCGGACCGTCACAACACCTGCACCGGCAGCTTTTTATATTTAAGTTTAGCTTAGTTTTGATTTAGTGATACTTGAATGTAAAAAAATCTTAATCAAAATTGCATGATTTTCTGTGTATCGTTATAGATCGTTCTAAATCTAGTTTTAGGACCCGCCTCAATCATTTGATTGGATAATTTTGAGCTCACTATAATAATTGTCCAATGGTGAAGCGAGAACAAAATAGAAGATTCTAATTGGTCGTTTAAAAATTCTGTCAGAAAATTGACCAATCATAATGATACAACAGAATTGCTCATGTCTTTATGATTCAAATACGTAGACTGGTGATTGATTACAGATGGCACTTATCTGTATTCTATTGAACGTCAGGACAAAATAAAAATGAGATAAAGTAGAAATTCAAAATGGCGGAATAAATTTTGTCTTAACTATGTTTTATTACGTATTTGTTAGCTATGAAGTGTTTGCTATCCCACGGTACAGACGAGCTGATCTAGGGGAAATAATTTACCTTGACCATAATCCGGAAGAACTGGATGGATAAATTACCATTGGTGGTAGTTATATATGCACCGTGATAACATATAAATGATACATATTTCAAACTAAACTTATTCCCGTAGACTCCAACTGTACACTGTGCACTGCAACATGGAACGGGGACTAGTTTATTTTCAAAATCTATCCAGAGTTACCTTTCTTGCCTTCACGATATTCTGGTGTCCGTTCCATACAGCGACGCGCAATCAACGGGAACCAGTTTACCCACACTCATGCTGGTAGTTGAAAAAGAAGGACAACACTGGATAGAGACTGTTATTGATACATTTCTCCTATCCTGAGTTACCGGTCCTATTCTAACTTATACATGTACTTAAACTGGTTCCCGTTGACTCTGTACGCCTTTTGTGCGTTGCGACATTGAACGGAGACCAGATTAACACATATTGAGAGCGAATCAAAAATGACAACTCTGGATGGAAAATGGCATTTTACGTGTTAAAACATTTACAAGTGGGATTTAAAACTGGAACTTATGGTTCGACATTTTGTTCTGATTAGAATTAATCCGTCCCGTTTTACATTAAAATTCAATATTAAGTGGTAATTACGAGTTATTCATACTAAACACCGTGACTCTTACGTTGTAAGTAAAAATACTGGATTATCAGTTTGAAGTTGAGAAATGTTTTAACCATTTATCAGCAAATAACAAACACTTGGCTTTTTATACCCTAAAATTTACCCGAAGTTAGCTGTTGAAAATATATAAACCGCAGCTATACAGTATACATATGTATCTGCTATGTGTTAATGACTGCATATAGGTTGTGCTTGCTAATTACTAATTACAATGGATACTCTCTAAATCGGAACTTCCCAGATCCAGAAATCTCTTTTGTAGACAGACAAGTTTGTCATTACATATATTGAATTCAGAATCTTTCAAATAAAACATCCTCATATTCATGCCTAGAAATAATTATAAAAAAAATGTCCGAAATTCCGGGACCATCAACTTGGGCGAATAAGTCCGGATCAGAGAATGTCCACGGTAATTGGCGATATTAATGTCTTTTCATAGATTGTCATAGTTAAACAAAAACACGCATTAAGACATGCCAATGATAAATAATTCATGTACAGTGAAACCCCTGAAAACCATTTCCGGAATGGGCCAAAACTCCGATTTTCAGAGAATTCCGGTTTTCAGAGAGTCCGGTTTTCAGAGGTTTTAATGTAATATATTTCAGGCACCAAAACTAACTGCTACAGTATAACATAAATTATCTTCCTTATAAAAGAGTTTCACTTAAAAAAGTGCTGTTTATACAATGTAGATATATATATATATGAAACGACACCAAATTATGGAGCTTGCTTGTATATACAGTAGAACACGGTTATAGTGAATTCTTGGGGACTTTATTATATGAATACTTCAATATCTATAACAATGAAATAAAAGACGGTATACATCCGGAAGGAAAAAGAAAGGCTTCGCTATGATTGATTCTCCACAATAGCCGAGTACACTATAACCGTGTTTTACTGTATTTTTGCATGTATTGGCTAATCTAACAGTTTGTATGCACGCTTTCATTATAGCTTGCTTCCACGACGTTACCGGCGAAATAAGGCCGCAAGAAAATTCATAATTCTATGAGTAGGTTTAAAGGTATGACAACGCATTTACTCAAGACAACTCTAATCCGGACCTTTCCCAAGCCGACTGAAACTTCGGATAAGATGGCCGTCCCGAATAGAAAGGGTTCAATCTCGAAACAAAAATGTTGAAGTTTTTAACACTTTGCTTCATAATACCGCATTTCTCCGCATATGACTTTTGAAAACATTGTGGCAAAAGAACCCATTGCTCGTAATGAGATAGTTCCGGTTTTGAAAGTCCGCATAAGACAGGTCCGGTTTTGAAAGGTCCGAATAACCAAAAGAGGTCCGGTTTAAATAAGTTTGAATTGGAGAGGTTCCACTGTACCATGATTTCATAAATGGAACGGTCCGGGTTCAAATCCCGGTCGCGGCAGGTCACACCGTTCTATGAAAATTTGACAAAAATGTCGATTTTCCTCTATATGTGAAGTTGCTGGCTCCTTGTTGAAGGGTAAGTTAGTGCTGGTTAGTGTGAAGTCTAGGAAAATTGATTAGGTGATCCGGCCGCTGTATACAACTGAAAGAAACGTTGACACACGGCGTTAAAGCCAGTACAAAATAGCGGATGTTATTATTTTCGGACAGCAAATAAGTAGTTTTTATATCAAAATTTCCTTGTGTATTATAATAATTATCACGATTATAGTCTATTTTAGTCGTGTTTGATGCATTGGAAATATCCGGGTTGAGTGCATGTCTAAGCGCATGCGCGATGGCCATCTTGTTTTATTTATAGTAACTTACTAACATATTGATTATGCGTCAGTAGTTAAATGCTTTACACCGGAAATGACGTGTAACAAAAAACCCTAATTGCATTGATTACTTCCCCTGATTCACTAAAATGGGCTATAAAAAGGGATTCATTGATATAAATCTTCCCGCTTTTTTCCAGGGATCCTGATATGTCCAAGGATAACTTCATGAAGATTTACCATTCTTATAGAAACAAACTGAACGGATTAGACTGAAGAAATCCAAGATGGTGGGCCTGTTCGCGTATTTTTCTGCCGCAATTGCTTGTTTGATGTTTTCAAATGTGCGTTACCTATGCTTTTTAATCGATATATACATGTACATATATTTCCGTTCTCCGGTCAATGTATTGCCTTATTGACGATTTTGTACTAAACACCATGAATGTTATCAACCAAATTTGGCTTTCTGGATGGACTTTAAATGATTTCCTAAAAAAAACGATACTACGTGATACCACGTGATACTCAATAATGAAATAAAACGATGGTACCTTATCGGTTAATTTATCTGAAGTTAGAAGTGTTTTATCTAACCATATGAAACAATACATGTACGTGTAGTTCCTTTTGTGAATTGTTGTCAGATCAACTACTATATTATTTGACAAAAACTTGAAGAAAAAACGTTTACAGTGTAACCTCTCCAGAGCGGTCCTCTCTTAAGCAACAACCTCCCTTCAACAAAAGCATGGTTCTTTTCACACTGCACGATTTAACTATTAAATTAACAATTCTAGAGCAACAACCTCCCAACAACAACGTAATTTCGCTCCTCCCAAAGGGTGTTACTTTGGAGCGGTTGCACTATACAATGTGTTGCGTTGGAGAGGTTGCTATTTAATACATGAAATCAGTAATTACTTTATCATCTCCAATGTCATTCACTATGTTCGAGTTCATTGTAACTGTGGTTTACTGTACTTTTCTTAGCCGACTGTGAGCACGTGGTTTGTGCGTAGCAATATACTATTTATGACGTATTTAAAGTCAAGCCTACAAATTTGATAAAAAATCCGCACTAAACATACATCGTTCTGTGCTGTATGTTTCGCACTTTTATATATTTACGGAATAAAACTTTGAAACATCACTCATTTTGTTCATTGAGCTAGCAAAAATAGCAACGTATCTTTCGTAAGAATGAGGTGGTCTCATAATCAGGTTGAATTATAAGGGTGTTATTGAAAGTCGGTCCGAATAAGTGGTCGGTATACCTAGTAATTTTTAGCGGTTGCTATTTGAGGTTTACTGCAAATGCATTTTTTTTTAAATGTTGCATGACAACCGAGAAATATAGATGAATCCTGTTTTTTATGAATAATGCAATTTACAAAATTATTTATACCGCCGAACCTGTAAGCAAAGACCGCTGTTGGCTTTTCTACAGGTTTTTATTATATGTTAATACAGAAATACTTTTAAAACGACCTCTTCATGACAACGACCACCTCGTCATACCAACCTTATTTTTTTCCACAATTTTTATCACATTTCAACGTGATATTTAAACCAATAAAACAGCAATAAAAATTCTGCTCTGATAATAGATCTTCATATCGGGGTTTTGTTAATAATATTTGGCTGTGGAGTGGCCGTTGTTCGCAATGTGGTCTTTCTCTGCAGGCTTTCGTTATCGTGGTGTTACTGTACATATGAACAATTTTTTTCGCGACTACATTTGAACAGTTCATAATTGTGTCATAAAGCAGACTTTCTATGTTAATGCAAATATTTCATACTTTTTACGGGTAAACATCGTTAATGGACTAATCTAATGGTCGCGTGAAGGGTGCGTGACATATGATCGTACGTATTTTACTGACCGATGTATGTAAAATGGTCCATATTCTGAAGATGTCCTAAAATCCAACGTTGTCAAGATACTGTGCTAAAAATAGATACCGATTTCGATAAACCTTGAAGTAAATCACGTGACTGAAATTTAAAGGTGCGCGCTCAAAATTTGCTACGTTATAAAACATTTTTAAAGACATTGTCCTCACTTCATTAATACTTTTGGTTCTACTATCAAAATTAACTTATACCTAGATCACAGTTTTGCATTGTTTTTAAACACTGACTTCCTGCATAGAATTTTGCCGAAATCGGGCTATAAATAAATCAAGCAATTATGTAAGATGTTTATTGAGACATACCAAGGAATAGACCTTTAGTTCATCTGCCTCATATTTAGAAAACCATACGGATTTGTGACCAGTGCCTCACGCTTGGAGACAGCGGTAAGTATTCATCTTATATTTTTGTCTGGTAATGATAAACGCTTATTTTTCGAGATTCTAAATACAGCTAATTGATTTAATAGAGACAACGCCAGCGTCTAAATGGTGTTAATTTTTCTGTTTATGCATGGTCACAAATGTCTCATGTTATGGCAAAACTCACGTTGCGCATTTGGTTGAATGACACTTTAATATACAATGTATTTATTAATGTATCTTACATCTGTCATAAATATACATGTTTAATTTTTTTATCAAAGTGCTGTTAAAAATGTTGACGATAATTAAAACACGTGATCACATGGCCACGTGAGTGATCACGTGCGCAGAACATCACGTGTTAGGGTCATCTAACATCGTAAGTATAAACAAAATGACCGAACATTACGCTGAGGCTTTAAACACGTGATTTAAGTTAACGAGGCAATGTATCACAATTACGTATATTTCACACATAGAAGCTTTTTTCATTTAATCTTTCTTGTAATAAAAAAGTAAAAATATAGTATTATATTCAAACACAGATTTTATGCGCAATAACTTAATATGTAGAAAAAATAGAGTTGGTTACGCAGCTGTACTATACTGACTGTCATAAGAAAGTAACCATCATAAAATTCTTCTATTTTGGCCTAATATACTGGCCTCGAAATTTTAATGGTATACAGCAATTTTATGGTCAATAATGGATAACAATAAACCATATCATGAGATGTGTCAGCTATTTCCAGAATTAAATTCATCTCGATTATTTGCGCTTTGTCTATTTTATACAAACATCACTTACGTGTTACTTTCTTATGACGGGCACTATATTAATCTGTTAGAAATTAGCCTGACCGTATACTTTCACATTTTTTTTAAATCATAAGAACAAGCATTTATTAATTACACTAAAACTCAGACGATGAATCTTTTGTGAATATTTATTAGGCCAGAAATAAATACCCGTACTTCCGGTTACCCGACATACAGCTGTATTTTGCTGGCCTGACAGTTTTCGGACTTCATGTAACAAGGAGCGTGTCTATTAACACATATTAATCAACCATGGGGTACTCGTGCACAATTTTTTATGACGCTAATGTCTGGAAGTAACGTTTTAAGTACAGTGTATATTTATGGTGTAACACCAAAGAAAACGGAATGAATTATATAAACAAAAATATGCAATCATTTAGTTCTGTCCATTTCTGGGATCAATAGAGACCAGTCGCAAGATTTAGGTTAAAATTTGACTGTAATTTAATTTAATAATAACTTATCCGTTATTACTTTTTGAATATGTTGTTCTACGTATTTGGTAACACAGAAAACTGCAAAAATATGAACTCACGAAAAGATCCTGCTCTACGGTATTCGTATATTTTCGGCTTCTGTTACGTAATACTGTAAAGCGGTTAGTAAGTTAAGCGTGATGACGTCCCGTTTTGTCATAATTGTCCTGATTTTTGACCCGAATTTGAGACATTTTTATTACGGTTTATTGTTTTAACTTTCATACTCCAAGTTGTCAGCACAGAGATAACAAGACCCTTATGTTAGGTTATTAAAATTTTATCTTCAATTGATATCACTCCGTTTCAACATTCGTGAGTGGATTGTCTCCTTAATAAAGCGAAACCAGAGTTTAATGAATGCCTGTTAATGAAGACGGAATAAAAGGCTGCCCATTATCACTCATTTAATAGTAGAATTTGTATGAAGCCAGATAGAATTGTTGTGTTCACGGTTACCCGGCCAACCCTATGTTTTAGCAACAACCTTCAGGCTTACACCCATACTGTCCAAAATTAGTATCTCAAAAAGGAGCAGACAGATTTTAAGAACCATCAAATTTTTTGTATAGGTTCTCATGATAGACAATGCTATACCGTGAGATTTTTCAAACACCATGACAACCATTAGACTTATCGTCCCTTGTTATGTACATTGAAGTCTATAGGAGTAGCTCATTTTTCGAAGATTAAATAAAAAAAACTCACAGTAAATAGATACAAAAACACAGTACCGATCTAATTTAATAAAGAAAAATGTATGTTACCGAGCAATATTTTCAGAAATTAATATTTTTTTCTATTTTTCAACAAGGGCAACAACTCTGATAAAATTGTCAAAATACGTCATAAAATAAAGTAAAGAACCCAGAGTTACTATCAAAGAAGTTATGTTAATTTGATAATACTATTTTTATTACACTAATTCATATAATTTTTAATAGCACTGAGCGGATACGTAAAACAAGTACAGTATTTGAGATAAATCTTTCCTCGTATTCTCATAAAGGTTATGTTTAGGAAAACATCAGAAAAGAGGATTTTTACTATTCTTACTATCCTAATAATTTTGGTCAAGTATCCAATGATAGTTTTACAAAAATGGCCTTCATTCATACAGTGGTCTTTATTTAAATGTGGCCGCAAATACAGGTAAGACGAATACTACATTCAAGTAACCTATACATCTATACTTTAAGCGGCAAAGTACAAACAAATTCACTATGACCAAATTAGAAGCTTACAACGGACACAGTGAACCGGGTGATGAAGATTTAACAGAAAAAGTGAATAGTGAGCCTCAACAGCAGTATTACGACAGTATAAAAATGGAGAGAGGATCTGAAGCAGCGAATAAACCGGTAAGTATTTTTTGGGGAGGTTTCCAACTAATTTTGTCACATTCCGAAAACGCGTTTCGTCTCACTGCAATTTTAATGTAGCATCCCTTTAAGATTCACTATTGGATTGTCTCCCTTTAACTCACTGTACAGTAGGCAATCTATGAGAGACATCAAATAAGAAGGATTGAAGGCGGCTGTGACAATTTCTTGGATCTCACATTGAGATAAATCAATCAATCTGTCCATCTGATTGTTTTTCTACAAAGTTATTATTGAAGGAGTTTGAGGAAAATGTATAATAATAAACTTACGAAAGAACTTGTAATACTGCAAAACCAGCCAATAATAGTCCGTCCAGTACTTTGATTTTCACCGGGTTTAACTTCGCATCGGCAGCCAGGGTAATTTGGCGACTTTTCCAACTTTAACGGTGGAGGAAGATCCCAGGCGAATACTTGATTAGAACTACCGACCTTCCTCAAGCTAGCTGGATTGGTTACCTCTCTTGTGAAATTTAGGTGGGATTCCAACATACAGCGGTGAGGGGCTAGTAATTACTAGTCAGAGACTATAACTACTCAACCACAGAGGCCCCAACGGTATGCAAACTGACACTCAGATTTATGATTTTGTCAATTTCTAATTGTCGTTCGTTATCCCTCACTTTGTATTCAATTTCAGAAAGTGACAGTGTCATTATGTTTGGCTGTAATTTCAGCCATCATGGGTTCTGTGGAGTTCGGCTTCAACACCGGCGTTATAAATGCCCCTGAAACGGTAAGACGCAAGAATTATTGTGCGAAAGTCTTGTTAGCATGTTCTTAAACAGTTACGGCTTTCATAACTGTTACGGGCGGCGTAGTTCGTCTGGATTTTAAACCAATTAAAATTCAAAATGGCGTCAATCGGCAAAAATACCTTACAGAAATTAATGGGCATAAGCAGCGCAAACAAAATAATAAAAAGATTGACTAAAGCCACATTAAAATGTTATTCTCTATTTCACTGATATGTAAAATATATTACCCACATTATGATAACCAATTCAATTACAATGCGCTTGGAAATTGATCATGAGTTGTGGTAAGATTGTTCAGAAAACTTTTAATTTATGCAAGTACAGTTCACAACTCGCTTCATGAAGTCCATCAGCATGTTGTAACGTGTATTGGCCTAAGAAGTTTACCGGACAGAGTAAAAAAAACCAACTCGTTTCAGGACATAAAAATATTCATGAATTCAACTCAGTACAGACGAACCGGAAGTAGCATGGTAGATTCCACAATTACCTCCCTTTATGCTTTAATCGTCGCCATATTTGCTGTTGGTGGTATGGTGGGAGGCCTTACTGCTGGTTGGTGGGCAGACTTCTTTGGGAGGTAAAAAAATCAGTATGAATATCAATTCAGATAGAAAAGTTATATTTAGGATCACTTGACCAAAATAATTGTGTAGATAGATAGAAAAACTTCTACTTTTTCTATGCATGCCTTTTGTAAAGTACGAGGTATGATTCATTCCCATATATTTATGTATTTTACCGTTTAGGGTTCACGCCAAAAAAATAGGATCGGTCAGACACCTGCGAAAAAGACTACAGTAAAACCTGATACAGCGACCACCTACTTGAATACTATGACCACCTTGTTATAACAACTTCTTATTTTTGCACTGGCTGTAAATAAATCGACTATAATTCAGTTCTATAATCAGACCACCTCATTATTACGATCAATTTTTAGGGTACTAAAGGTGGTCTCAATATCGAGGTGTTTTTGTATTAGAAGATAAAAGTTTCGTTACGTATATTGTATTATCTTATTTTTTTTCTCTTTAGGAAATTTGGAATGATCCTGAACAATATCATAGGTATATCTGCCTGTGTGTTGATGTACCTCAGTAGGACGGCGCTCTCCTTTGAAATGATTATCGTAGGGAGGTTAATAGTTGGGGTTTCTTGCGGTAAGAATGATGATATCACTTGACAAAGACTTAAGTTCAGTTTAGTTGGAATAGTTTGTGAGTTTCGTAAAGTTATTTTTCCATTTTTCTCTGATCATTTGCATAACACTTACAGTGCTGTTTGTACGAGTGATTTTCGCGACACGCTAATAATACGCACCGGTTCGTCCTTTTAAATAAGTATAAAGTCGATGTATCTCTTTATTCCGGACCAGACAAGTTAGGTATAAAAGAGTTTCCGGATCAGACAATTTAAAAAAAAAATCCGAAAAATATTGAATAAAAAATCGGTACCAACTTTATGCAGTATAAGGTGTTTTCTGAATCAGAAGGATATTTATGCATGTATATATATATGTAGGGAGGTCCGGATTAGAGACGTCCGGAGTACGGAAGTCCGGAATAGGTCCGGGTTAAGGAGGTCCGGATTAGGGATATTCCATTCTTTAACCACATTTTCGTTCTTTATTAGGACTGTTCACAGGCTTAACGCCGTTGTACCTCTCAGAAATCTCGCCATCACGGATGAGAGGCGCGCTTGGAACGTTGCACCAACTTGGTGTCGTCATTGGATTGCTTACGTCACAAATTCTTGGATTTCCGGAAATTCTCGGAAACGGTGAATACTGGAATCTCCTTTTAGGTAAGCGAATATACAGTAAATAATTGTGTACCGGTAAATTCCACTTCATCAGGCTTACTGAATTCTTTTTAGGTCTAATTTGTTTTCACTAAAACAGTTAATTAAAATTCATTAAGGTTGTTTGAGGTTTTACTTAAATACGATAAAAAGGGTTTAAACATATTTTTATAAGCATTTACCATCACTTAACTAATTAGTGTATTTCAATGGAAAGATCACGAAAATATGAAATTAGCCGGACACAGCATACTGATTTACCGCCAAATATTGTGACTGTGCGCACGTGAAGCACGAGCGCCTTTTTTAAACTGAAGACCTAACTTTTCTTACAATTCACAAAATAACGGTAAAAACGCTATTTTTCTTTTTAGAACCAAATTTCTTCAGTCTTAAATTTGAAGCGGTTTAAATACAGACAAAATATTGAAAATAGGTGGTCGCTGCAATGATATGATCTTAATATTGAGGTAGTTACTAAGCTGGGTTTCAATACATTATTTCTTACAGGCTTGGGTCTTATACCTTGTGCTATTCAATTGATAACGATGCCAATGTGTCCGGAAAGTCCAAGATTTCTTCTCCTGAAAAAGAACGAAGAAGAACAGTCTGTGAGAGGTAAGGTCTAAAAACCGACCGACGCATCTTTTATCTGCCGACCTAAATTTTTTTTCGGCATCCGAATTTTAACGCTATACTGTAATTTCCACAACAGTGTTGCCGATACATGTAAAAAAACGTGAAAGAAAAAAATCCCTACCTATCGACCCATATTTTTTGGGGCATGTAACCGGAACTTTTTGTTGTTTAGGCCTTTAGTAAGAGGCTTTAAACAGTCAAATGCTTGTGTTTTTAAAGAGCATTTTACAGAGGAATGTTTGCCATGTCTGCAAAGAGCAACTTTACATCTAAAACATGTGATAAAAAAACATCAACTCTACTTACTATAACGCGCTGCAAAGAAGGATAACTCAGTATAAATGAGAGATCAAAGAACGGCAACTTTACGTATTTCAAAGCTCTCAAGAATGACAACTATACACAATAAAATGTAATATAAAAGAACGACAACTCGGCATATTAATCGCGCTGCGAAAATTTATATTTATACAGTTCAGCCTCTCTAGAGTGGCCCTCTCTTGTACAACAGCCTCCCTTCAACAACAAAAAGATTTTTCCCACTGTAGCATTTAACTATTACTTTAACCTCTCTAGAGCAACAACTTTTCGACAACAACAAAATTTTGCTTCTCCCAAAGTGAGGTTGCACTGTAGTTAAAACCGTGAACAGTTCATCTTATTAACGTTTGTTCACTGACTGACCCAATATTTTTTCTGTCGACCCAAGACTATTTTCGGTTTTATTCGATATTTTCACCTTCATTTTCAAAATGAGAAAAAAAAAATTGAAAAACAATCTGCCGTTTCATTTTTTATTGCGGGTGGGGGAGGGAGGTGTTAGTTATCAGTGAAGCCTTTGTGCATTTTGCTGTTTGCAGCCTTAATACGGTTAAGAGGATCAATGAATGTTAACTTTGAAGTTGAAGAAATGAAATCTGAAGGCAAATCAGCCAACAGTGACGAATCGGTGAGTCGTTTTTTTGCACGTTCGTGAGAAATTGCGTATCTCTACATATATCTGAATACGCGGCACGCCCAAGAACTGCTATATATCCTAATATGCGACAATTTCTTTCTAATTTGATGCAATTAAGGATGAAAATTGAGTGCTTCAGATGAAGTTTATTTTAATTATATTATCACTGGTCAGTTACCGCTGCCTGAGGTTTGGCCTCAGGGTTCAAGGTTATAGAACTAGAGATCCGTTTCTCAATTGTGTGTTTTAATATTCTCAAGTCAATTATAATCTGGTTATATTATAGAATAATATCATAGAATTCTGTGCAATCAAATCTGTGAACAAAGGCCACCATTGGAACAGACAAAATGTGGCCAAACACAAGTTTGGCTGTATTTCGTTATAATGCTACGGTCTTAATATCGAAGAGGATGATAATTAAGATTTTCTGTATTTGTACAAATACATTTCAGATAAGCATTGTTGGATTATTCAGAAAAAAGTCTTTACAAATGCCATTGGTCATAAGCATAATTATGCAGTTATCACAACAATTATCGGGTATTAATGCAGTAAGTATGTGTATATGTATATATGTATAAAACATGCAGGCTATATTGAAAACCGTTCATAAATATGTGATACTTACAACGATATTGTCGTAATATTGAGGTACTCGCCAAGTGAGGTTTTACAGTAAGTCATTAAAACGTTGCTACCAAGAAATGTTTTTCACTATTATGTTTTGCATACTACATTTTTTGTAGCAAGCGTCGCTCATACGTTGAAAACCTCATTATGTGTATTACGATCACGTTTTGGACCCGAAGGGGTTTCATCATTAAATTGAAATATAGTAAAAACATAGTAATCTTGTCCAAAAATACGTGGTCGTTATAATGAAGCGGTCGTAATATTGAGATGGTTGCTAAGTAAGGTTTTACTGTAATACCAACGTATGTCGTTTCAGATTTTCTATTACTCGTACAACCTCTTCAAACAAGCAGGTTTAGAAAATTCATCAGCTGCGCACGCAACTTCCGGTGTGGGCGGGACTATGATAATTATGACAATGGTGACCATTCCATTGATGGACAGACTCGGGCGGAGAACTCTGCATTTAATTGGTCTTTGCGGAATGTTTGTCACCAGTATTTTGATCACCGTGTCCCTTAGCCTCACGGTAACTCCCTGTGTTTCTTTAGTCTCAGTTTTATCGAGCCTTGATCCAGAAAAAGTGTCGCATAGGTATCAATGTTTTCGAGTGTTGATCCAGAAATATCGTCATTTACGACTGCTCTGAGGAGGTACCCCTCGGTGCGCTCTTCTGATCTATATCGAATATTGTTTTTATCGATTATTGATCCAGATATAATGTCGTTTAAAGGTAGAGTCAAACCTGTGAACAAAGACCACCCTTTGGAAATGCTAAATGTGCCCTTCGTTGACAGAAGGCTTTTATTCGGACGCCAGTTTATTCAAAATAATCATTGATTTTTTCTTAAAGAATGGCCTTTATTCACAGGGTGGCCTTTATTCGGAGGAGGCTGCAAACACAGGTTTGACTATAGTTATTGATTTAGATGAAAGAATGCTGTTGAATCAATCTTAGTGGATCAAAGTCAAAGAAAATGCACCAATGTAATATATAACACGGTTTGTAGACACCACATGACCATGTTCTTGTTTTTGTTCCATAATGGTTGATAAAGCTGCTGTGGTGTAACCTCTACAGAGCGGCCCTCACTCGAGCATCAACATCCCTTCAACAACAGCATGTTATCCCTTTGTACGATTGAACTATTAATTTAACCTCTCTAGAGCAACACCCCCTCAACAACATCAACAGAATTTTGCTTCTCCCAAAGGGTGTTGCTCTGGAGAGGTTTCACTATATAACATTGCTGTACGTGTATCAACTTTTCAGGATTTCGCAGACTGGTTCAAGATTTTCAACATTGCCGTGTCTCTTTTATACGTCGTTTTCTTCGCTCTTGGTCCAGGTAAGTTATAATGCACACTTAGCAATTAGATTAAGTGCGCTTGAGTTGTTTTACGTATCAAAAATACAGTAGAACACGGTTATAGTAAAATTCCGGGGGACCCGAATAATAAGTTCGTAATATTCATATTTTTCTATATCCATACCAATAGAAAAAGAAATAGCGTCCCGGAAAAAATGAATACTTCACTGTACCCGATTCTTCACTAATATCCGAGTTCACTAAAACCGTGTTTTACAGTATAATTGTATATAACGTATTCTTTCAGGCTCAATTCCTTGGCTGATTGTATCGGAACTATTTTCACAAGGACCACGTCCAGCAGCAATCAGTGTCTCAGTCCTAACAAACTGGTTGGCTAATTTTGTCGTGGGGTATTGTTTTCCGTACATGCAGGTAAAATGTATACCAACTTTGTATTGAGTCAATGCCTGGTCTTTACTTTATACAATGTATCAGTAAATTGGGACACCTTGTTTTCTTTTTGTTACATTGAATATGCAGTAAAACCCCGATATTGGGACTCGAAAAATCGGTCGTAATAATGAGGGAGTTAGTAGAAGCCGATCCTAAAATACTAGTAAATGGTCGTAATGTTGAGGTAGTCGCTATTCGAAGTTCTACGGTAGTCCTCCGGCCTTTTTTGTTCCCCTGCAACAACTCTTACCTCACATATACAATCCACAATTCAATTCCTTACTTTCTATCACTTTTCCATTCTCTCTAATGCATATTAAGTTGACAAATTTTATCATTTTGTAAGTTCAAAATGTGTTTTCCTCTAAAACTAAAAAATGTGCATAGAACGTACCGCAGTCTCTAGCCGACTATCGTCTTGTATAATATCGTGTCATGTTGTTGTTGCTGTTGTTGTTTTTCAGACCGGACTTGGTAACTTCTCTTTCCTGCCGTTCACAATTTGTCTAGGAATATTTTTCGTATTTACCTACAAGTATGTACCGGAAACCAAAAATAAAACAATTGAAGACATATCCAAGCAATGGAGTCACAATGAAGACAACCGTAGATGTGGTAACACGTACGAACAAAATATCATCGCATCAGACGAAGGGTTAAGCATTGAAAAATTGTGATTGTAACAAGTTTTCAGACATTTATATCCATGAAAACTGACAATAAAATTGTTTCAATCATGCTTACACGATCATGTATGTAACGTCGTTCGTACTGTTAGAACATGTTTTTGACGTCATTAATGATGCAATAGTATATACTTGTATATGACATAATTTATGGTGAAATAATATGTGCTCGTGACGTCATTTATGGTGATTTTATATGTATATGACGCATTTTAGTGACGTAATTTGTATTGTTAGGACTTGTATGTAACGTTATTTATGATACGTATTGCACAACCCGAATCCCTGAATTTTAATTTATTATTTCTCTGATTTTGTAGCACAAAGTGTTAGGAACATTGACGCTGAAATAATTCATGGAAAAACTAACCTGTCTTTGATGTTTTATATGAACTTTAATAAAATGATAAGGGGCCATTTTAACGGCTGATCATCGTAAAACATTACTTACTCCTTGGCCACACATGTCCGCATTCAATACTTGAAATTTAACCTTGATTGCGTTTCGATATTGTAGATCAATAAAGAAAATTTCAGATATACTCAAGTCATTTAGTCAGTTTTTCTTTTATTTGAAAATGTAATATTCTTGATACGCATATTTATGTACATTACAACAATAAAATCAACAATATTCAATTGGAAATAACATATCTAAGTGTCTACATGAACCACTCACAGAAAATGTCAGTCACTCGTAAGAACACAATTTAATTCACATCAACGCATACGCACTTACAATACGTACTTAGTCTCCGAATGTCCTTAGCACGAAATTAATGCACCACGTGATGAACAAAATCGAGCAAAAGCAGCAGAACTTGTTCTATACTTTAGCACCTTATAACAATCAAAATCAAACGGCAATCAAATTTCTTTAAAATGACGTCCGGTTTCAATTTAAAGTATGGTTTAAAATCCGTTTTTACGTTCTTTTTAAACCGAAAGTTGCATGTTTATTTTAGATATTAAATTGGAAGATTTTACGTAGATTATAAAGCTATAAATCGAAAACTGTAAAATGGTTTCTTAAAATGATTTAAAAAATTCGCGCTTTCGTGCATAAATAAAATCATAAAGTTATGAAAAAGGTGTTCTGCCTCTTCAACTCCTTTTTTATTAAAATAACACAAAGATCACATTGATAAGTCTACTAGGGTTAGTTTTCTCTCCTTTTTGGTCGATTCTTTAATTCTTTCACTCAGAGGTTTCACCTGTAATCATAAAATAATTCAACAAGTTAATGGTTTCATAGGCCTCAAACGTGTTCTAGTGGTTAGTGCCCTGGATTTGTAACCCAGCAATCTGGGTTCAAATCCCAGTCGCGGCAGGTTATACCTTTCTACGAAAATTTGACAACAATGTCAATGTATTGAAGTATTGAATTCCCCAAGAACATACTCTATTGTTTACTTATTGTTACGGACTGTAGTGAGTGGATTATAAATATGAAGGCATTTTACTTACATCAACAAGCTCTGGTTTATTTTTAAATGGTGGTTCAGGCGCTATGTCTGAAATAGATTAATCAATTAATTAATTAGTCGTTGTTAGATTTTTACCAGTAGACAAAAAAGCATTACATTGATTCAAGTTGCCCAGCTGGGCTATTTTTTATTTCGATGTCGCGGATCCATATGTAATGAAATATGGAAATTTTTCTCCGTTATAACTAGGTTCCACTGTAGAATGAATGTGAGAGATAGAGGACCTTGGTTTAAATTAAGCATAAATACATGTATCTATGGTTTACCTTTTTTGTAAAATTGTAAACAGTTCCAACCAAAAAACCAGACTCCAACTACACAACCTGATCCAATCATGACATTCTGGACCAAAATCTGAAACATTGAAAATACAGTCAAGACCGTCCATAAAGAAAACTTGTAATTAAGAGGGTATACAGTGCAACCTCTCCAAAGCAACTCCCTTCGGGAGAAGCAAAATCATGAAGTTGTAGAGAGGTTAAATTAATAGCTAAATCGTACATTGAGAAAAAAATTCATGTTGTGATTGAAGGGAGGTTGTTGTCCAAGAGAAAGCCTGTAAAAACTCTGTAGAGGTTGGACTGTATATATATCATTTTTCGAAGCGCGTTCAATATGTAGAATTGTCGTTCTTTGGTCTTACATTTATGTTGAAGAATTGTCATTCTTGGCAGCGCGTTTAAATATGTAAAGTAGCTGTTCTTTGATCTCTCATTTATGCAGAATTATCTGTGTTTATCTATTCTAAGTATGTAGAGTTGACGTTATTTAATCACATGTATTAAATGCAAAGTAGTTCCTTGCAATGCGCTTAGCATGAATAGCAGGGAAATGGTTTGCAGTGGCAGCGTTAAATTCACTTGAACAAGGGAAACAACCGCTGAGTCACAGATAACGATCGTATACGGAGTAGCCTCCCTTGTCCAATCCCATCACGAGACACGTGTGTTTATCATTGAGAATAAATGTAAGCTCGTTTCTCGTACAATGGTGACGGACAATATTTTTGTGGCTCTGCTTTTAGCGACATCTTGTTAAACATTCGTAAACATTAAAATGCAACAATTAAAATACATTAGTTGAGAATTAAAGACATACCCGAAATATTAATCTGTAAAATAATTAATCAAAATACTTTGAATGACTGGATGGATGCACGGACGGACGGACGGATTAAAAATACTTAAAACTTCTGTGGGACATTTTTGTCAAAAAATATGTCAGTCACGTGTTTAACAATTGATCATTGAATGACACATAGGAACAAACAACAACAACAAAGCATGCTCAATACGTTTAAATGCAGTGGTTATAACTCTTATCAGTTTGATGCATGACGTCGGTGTGGACAAAATGTTTATATATTATAATGCATAAATTTTATGAAACAGAAACACACGTGCCGACCAATCGTCTAAATTTCGTCCGATAACAGCTGTACAGTAGAATATGGTTATAGTGTCGGGGAATATTTACTTCGTATTTGTATACCGTAATGATAAAATACACCAATAGTTGTAAATGAATAACATTTGATAACAACTCTTCCATAGGGTGTGTGTGTGTGTGTGTGTGTGTGTGTGTGTGTGTGTGTGTGTGTGTGTGTGTGTGTGTGTGTGTGTGTGTGTGTGTGTGTGTGTGTGTGTGTTACTATGACTTTACGCAATTCTTATCATACAGGTTCTATTTTTATGGCAGCGCACGCACCATACTTAGGGCTCCTCTATAATTATTCTGTGTTTGGTTAAATGTTTCTTATCAGATTTGAATAACAATTATGTTAAGTGCTGTGTGATTCTCATTGACAAATCCATAAAGTAACGTCCGCATTCTTATCTACTTGGGAGCACAAATTATTACATTGTAGTTCAAACGAGAGAAGAGTTACATCTTCCATACAATAGACTTGACAAGAAACACTGACATTAATATTCATTGATGGAGACATTTATTGTTCTCTATAGAATCATAAAAATGCAAGAAATATGTAGAAAAGAAATCGTATTTCTATATACTAGACGTAATTCTTTTCTTTTTTGCGCCGTCCTGGCTCGGGGGGGGGGGAAGGGTCATACCAGTACGACATATCCATCCAAAGAACTCCCTTTAAGACCAGACTAAAAATCAGATCCCTAAAACCACAGCCCCTTTGGTCAGCTTTCAAATCTCAATTCTTAAGTTCAAACCCCAAAAGTTCACATTTCTACAGTCCACAGATCTCGCATGAAAACATAAATAATTGTTATGAAATATTGAAAACCAGTCTGAAAATAAGTGATCCTTATAATGAGGTTGTATTGATATTGAGGTAGTCGCTAAAGGAGATTTAATTGCATACGGATATATACGATATAGTGAAACCTCTCCAGAGCGGCCCTCTCTTGAGCAACAACCTCTCTTTAACGACAGCACGAGTTTTTTTCCTCTGTACAATTTAACCATTAATATAACCCATCTAAAGCAACAACGTCTCAACGACATAGTTTTATTTTTCCCAAAGGATGTTGCTTTGGAGAAGTTGCATTGCATACCCTCTTAATTAAATGTTTTCTTTATGCACGGTATTTACTGTATAAACAATTTTTAAGATAAAACACAGAGAGCATTAAATTGAGATCAAAAATCAAGAAACTGTTCCAGTATTTCTTACACTTTAACAATACAGAAAAACACGGTTATAGTAAAATCGCTTATAGTGAAAAATCGGATTCAGTGAAGGATTCCTTTCCCCGGACACCGTCCTTATTTCATAGTTCATTGTAGCGGATAGAAGGAAATATAGTCCCCATTTCTTTCTAACCGTGTCCTTCTGTAGTGAGGTGATTAAAGGATAAATTGAAGTTATTTTTTGATCCTGGAAATTCACTTTAACCGTTCTACTGTAGTGAAGTAATTATACATTGAAAGACGGATCATGAAGTAATTATTCTGATCCCCAGGAGTTCACTCTAACCGTCTTCTACTGTATATATTCGTTTTGGTCGCTGGTCGATACAGATAGCTAATTAGCGAGTAACGTGCTGCGGAAGATTTTTTCCGCGAAAACGTCTAATATATCTGACATTCACACTTAACTATCCTCAGAAATATGGCGTCCTTCTGGACAATCGCGATTTCTTATCAATTCCTGGAAATCCGTCTCTTATCATTTTTTTTTTCGAAATAATGATGAGAACACGCAGCTTGTTGGCGCTGAGTAAATAGTACTATGATGGTTTGTTAATGAAAAGACGATATTGTTGATAGCGAAAATTCGAAAGAATATGAGTAGTATACGGGGACAAGACTGCGCATGCGCGGGAATGACATCTACGTTCGTGCCATTAAGTGCATGAGTTTTTTCATAATCAAACTGTCGGCTTACCGTCTACTCGCGCACTAAATATAACATAAGTCGTCCCTCTCGTCATGAAATGAGGGGAGTTGTTTTTCGGAGGGATTGATACATTCGCGACAGGTGTTTTTATTACGTTTATGTATGTCGTTTACTGTCCTTACTTGGAGGGTATCGGTATTTGGAGGTGACGTTATGGGAAGGAGCACCGCAGCAATTGATTGCAATTCTTAAATATTAATATGTTATGTTATGTTACTACATGTTATTGATTGCAAGTTGTAAAGCATTATGTTATGTTTGTAACTGATATCATGTTGTATATTCTAAACCAGTAATTGATCGCATGTTGCATGTGAAACGTCGATAATTAATGGCGTGCTGTTCATTTTATACTCTGTAATATTCTGCATGAACGCAGGAAATATTCGATTAACAAAAGTCAAATAAATGAAACAAATGTATCCATCCAATTTAACTCGTATTTCCTGATTTATCTCTCTTGGGTAAAACAAGGAGATCAATCATTATTACCAGGAATTGACGAGTCTGGCCAAGTCACGATTCCATCTTATTCCGTCATTGACCTTGAAAACGACCTTGGCGAAGGACACGGAGGGCTGACAGACAAGATCGATTATCGTTCGATAAATCCAAGGTACGCATTATCCATTGCTATGTCTACAATCTGACATAAACAAATGTGTTCGCCAAAATTCTTTAGATCAAACTGTGGCTTTGTAGATATTTTAAACTTGTTTTACATGAGCTGAGTTCATTTTTTGTATCTATTTGTGAGTGGAAGTATCAAGATGAGAAAAAGAATATCGTATATTGGTGAAATATTTTGAAGCCCCCTCGCCATTTTGGCTTTGATTCCGAAATCTGGAAAGTATGATTAATTTAACCGTATCCTGTCTAAATGTTTAATTTGTAAATATTTGAATATTTTTCTGTACAAGTGGCGACCTTGGCAAATGCTGTATAAATTAAACACAGTCTAAAAAGCCAGGACACACTGTAATGCTATTTTTTGTAATACAGTCAAACACGGTTACAGTGAACTCGGATATAGTTAAGAATTGGATACGTAATTGTATGGTATTTCTCCCCGAACACGTGTGATGTAGAAACACCGCTCCACAAACAGTTACAGTAAGACATCTTTTGATCTCGATCTCTCTATTCATGAACCCAATAATCCGGACATTTTTGTCGGTATCATATTTTTCTTTAGTAGTTTTTATTCTTACAAGATAAATATACATATTCCACATTTTTTATCCGAATTTTGAGCCCATCCACCACCTCCCAGTCCGGACAAGTCCGGATAAGTGAGGCTCCATGTATTATCACTTTGTTTTTTTTCTTAAGCAAACTAAAAAAATGTAACCATACCTCCTTATGGTGCAATAATCCACGAATCTGATTCATGTATTTAGACATAGTGGGTGAGGTATCTGAAAATAGAATGAAAACATTGCGGGTGGGGTATCTAAAAATAAAATAAAGACATTGCGGATGGGGTATCTGAAAATAGAATAAATAGTTTGTAGCGACGTATAATTCAATGTCTATTTTATAAACCAAACTGTCGCAGTAGCTGCTGTGGTTCGATCCTCGCCCGTACTACACTGTCACTTGCCATTTTCAATCAGGTTCGGATAACTTGATGCAAATATAAATTTAGCACTATTTGATGCTTTCTTAAGGATCGTCATAGCAACAGCGCCCATAAATTACACATTATGATCATAACATATACCAGTAATTACAGCCGAATAGTAACAGACAGCATGTACCGCGCACAGGACTCGAACTCACGGACATGTAACCTGTAGATCTTACGCTGTGCCTGTTGACCTAAGAGGGCGGGCATCTTGTTATTTCAGTTACACCAACTTCAGAACTGTAGCATAAACTGCCGCGTTTCTATAACTTCCGGATGAATGTTTCATGCTTTGTCACGTGATTCCGTAATGTTTATCTTCCGCTTTTATGGTTAATGTTAAATCATGACTTAAGTAGAACCACGTAAACATACATCATGCATAGAAATTATCGTAAATACATGTATCAACGCATAATATTCTGGCGTGACTGTTATTTATAAATATTTGAACATCGTACTATTTTCATGGGGGACTATTTTTTTCTACATTTTAATGAAAATGTATACATCCGCTGTTCTTAGAATTGTTATTCATTACTTTATTAGTTTATCAGTTGATATTAATATTCGCAGACGACTTCTTGCCCCCCTCACAATTTTAAAATCTCAAACTAACACCGGGTATGTATATTTTAAAATCAACTGCAGCGAATCCATTGTTGACATCGAACAGGATGTTGAAATACTCCAAATACGGTAAATTGTCAACAAACAAAAAAACAGTGCTTCTCTAAAAATAGGTCGAAATAAATACGCTTTATAAAATAACAAATAGTTTCGTTGTTGAAGATTGCTACTATGATACAGACTGTGTGGTTATCGGTATTCGTACGTTATCAGCACGATAAATTCATAATCAAGCTTTCAAAGTTATTCGCGTGACCTTGGGGATACATGTATGTTGATATGATACGCTCCTTTACTAGAAGACTATGGTTTGAAAGCGTCAGGCGCCGTCACCATGGCAATGCACGTTCTGATCCCTATAGATGTCGTAAAACTAAGCGAAAAGATTTCTTATAGTATTCTGAACATTTTTCATATCAATTAAAGCAGTACAGTAAAGCACAGTTATATTGTGAAATCAGATACAGTGAAGTATTTACTTCCCCCTGTACGGTCTTCTTTATTTCATTCATAAGGATTTAGTGAAATGTGGATATAATGAAGTAATTATTCGGATCCAAAAGAATTCACTATAACCGTATTCTACCTTAATGAAGTAATTATTCGGATCCCAAAGAATTCACTATAACAGTGTTCTACCGTAATGAAGTAATAATTCGGATATCATTTAATTATCTATAACCATGTCATACTGTAATAAAGTAATAAATCGGATCCCAAAGAATTTATTATAACCGTGTCCTACTGTAATAAACCTATCCGAATACATATACACTTAAACCTGGGTCAAAGGTTATCTATAAGTTTATGTAAAATGTATCACGTAAACCAACGGTCTCTCTTAATCATACATAACAAATTTTATCGACCAAATATACCTCTGAATACGGTCCATTTGCGTAAGAAGGTCACATGACTTCTCTTCCTTCGCTGGCCTTTGATCACAGGTTGGACTGTACATTTCGGTAAGATAATTTTGACAGGAAGAGAAATGAAAACAAATATTTAACAGGATACGTTTCTTTTCTTTTCTTTGCGTTGTTCGCCACTTAGGTTTTGGTTTCGCAATGAGGTAAGTTTGCAAAAACTTCATTGCTAATGATTTATATATATAAATTAATACAGTGGAAACCTTCTGAATCTGTTCCTCTATAAACCAGTTTCCTATCTAAGTCGACCAAATATTCTAGTCCCGACTTCATTACTATATAATTAAAAAATCCCCTAGTTAGAGTTAGAGGCAATTTATTTTTATTTTGGGTTAAGTTTTAGATCCTTGTGTGGCCGATCGTATAGTGATTTTTTTTCATATAAATTTTACTTACAACATGAATGGTAAACAATAGTTTCAGTAACTCCCTTATTTAATCGTTAGTCTGAATGACTGTGATTTTATATAGAACAAAATAGAATGACTATATAATTATATACATTATTTTTGTTTCAAATAGTGAAATTTTTGTTTAGGTAATATTTCATACTTAAAAAGAATTAGTTAACATTATATTATATATATTTTACAACTAAATTATTGTTAATACGTAGTTTGACGCACTCAAAGTTTTAACCATGCTCTATTTCAAACGCGATTCCTTAGAAGAATTTTCCGTTTTACAGCGGAAGAAAATAGTGCGGATATTTTTAACAGAACTGGGATTATTAACAAAATAAATAGGTATTAGTATCACCGTTAATAATAAAATCTTACCTTTTTGTGCGGAAATGTTTCAAATTTTTGTCTTTTTTTACATCCACATCGATCCGAAATCGTTTGAACGATAATTTAACGAACGGTGTAAGCAGACGAACTTTTATCGGGACGCGGATGTTTTCCTACATGAACGTCTGCACGTAGACATTTCATGTCGACATAGCCGATACAGCCATCGGTGTAGTCCGTAAGTTGTCTCGATAATATAGTTCAGAACTGTTTAGGCAAACCCATGTTTGTTTCATGTTATTTCATCGGTTTTTAGTCTACAGTCAAACCTTGCGAACAAAGGCCACCCTTAGGAAAGACAATATGCGTGGCCTTTATTGATAGATGACCTTTATTCGGAGGTCAATTTGTGCTAAGTAATTGTGCTTTGTGCTAAGTGGGGTTTAACGTCGTTTTTCAACATTTTTTTCTGTTATATACGTCGACCGGTTCAGCTAACCAGTTTTCCTGGACTCTATACTAACCAGTACTAACTTACCCTTCACAAGGAGCCGGCAACTTCTTCACATATGTAGAAAAAATCGATATCTTTGTCAAATTTTCATAGATGGGTATGACCTGCCACGACTTAACGATTCATTTTTCTTGATGCTATTGTTGCTGATGATGATGATGATGGCGGTGGTTATGTCGTGGATTTAGATGAAGAACCTCTCACAAATAAGAGAAAAAGGAATAGGTGATTGATCGTAGTAAGCAAAACATCAGACAACAATTTGCTCAGCCTTACTAGAAATAATTAGCGAATACCGAGAAATGTCGAAAATTCACGGAAATTACCGACTACAAATAACGGACTCGCACGAAAGAAATTATCCAATCGTCGTTGATCCGATGACTGGTTGGAAGGTCACATTGCGTTGACCTTCACACCGCCGTAAGCACGTACCACGCATAACAGCGTTTGTCAAAATCAATAGCGACATGTAGGAGTTAAAGGAAGATCTAAAAATACGACTTTATAAATAAACTTGACTTTGTATTGTTGAAAACTGAAATCAGCCGCATGCGTAAAAAGTAAGATGATAAATTATGAATTACATTTGTACTAAAAGTTTTCCACGATAATACTTGAAATTAATTACAGTAAAACCATTCTTGGAGACCGCTGTAGTATTAATACCAACCACTGGCCATCACTTTTTCGGAAGGTATATCAATTCTAACACAATATTTCAACTTGATAACAAGGTAGAGTTAACCAAACCAGTTTTCCCGATTTTTTTCCCGTGCTAACCTGGTTCTCCGCAAGTAACAGCCAAATCATCCACACTGTGGAGGATTTTATAGCGGCGGAGAACAAGTGGCCCCAGACCCGGACGTCTTCAGCCATAATATCTTAAAAGAGAACATGTGCCGGGCACGAGTTTCGAACTCAGGAACCGAAGGTAGACAGAGAAAACGTAGGCCTACAGTCTCCCTATTTCGGATATAAAGACAAGAGTTATTTACTGAATTTAATTAAACAGGAAGAAGTATATGAAGAGATTAATACGCTAATTCATACAAATACAGTAAAACCTCAAACAGTGATCACCTCAATATTACGACCTCCTTATTGTAACGTGCACTTATTTCAGGACCGGTTTTCAATAACCCCCTAAGAGTTAACTTGATAATGAGACCACCTCATAATTATGACCTATTTTTCGGTTAGGTGATCTCATTATCAAGTTTTACTGCCCTAGTAGGCCTTTGAATATTCAAAAGTCAACTGTGTTTGCCACGTCATATTATTCATTCCCCGAAGTGGCCTTACATAGCAGGTTGTACTATTAAACATAAATACTAGTATTTTAATGAGAAATACACCTCTGAAAAAAGGCCCACTGTGTTACGAGGTTTTATTTTATTACCTCCGTTGTTCACAGGTTTGACGTTCCTTAATGATAAATAAAGTCATTTCAAGGTCACTGTATAAAATTCATTTTGATAAACCCGGATCTAACATCAAAGATCATTGGAAAGCAAAACAAATTTCTTTTCCTAGTAATATCCTGTATATTAAAATACAGTTGAACCTCCGGACCCCTTTAAACCGGAAATCACCTTGATCCAGACAGAAGTGTCGGAAGCATTTGATAGTTAGTGTCTTCCGTAAAGAAACATCGTAGAGTTTGTCATCAAATCAGCTAACCATAAAACCCACCCTATCCGGACTAATCACTAGATCCGGACAAGATCGGATAAAAAAGGTTCAACTGTATAAAAGTCTGGGCTTCTTATTACTTGTTGACCGACATAGCGACAAAAAAGTAAATATTTCAGTTTGATAATTTTCAACTAGTTTGCAAATACCAAGATAAGATTGTTGCGTGCTTGTTTACTAAAAATCACGCGGTTGAGGATATGCAAACAAAATTATGCTGAAATAAGAGCAATCATTCATATCAGCTCAAAATCCGTATACTGTTATGTATTGGACCGGCCTCGCAGGGCTAGCTCTATCATAGAAATCAAGACTTACTGGTCAATAGGTCGTTGTACTGATGGTCCGTCCTGGCTCGCCAGCAATGCACAGGACTGTTGGTCGAGAGGTTGTAAGTTCGAAACCAGGACATATCACCGTGTTCTCTGTGAATTATACTATCCCTCACCTCAGAATCACACAGTGGACATGTGATGCTTGCTGAATAAGGAGGCGGGGATGTGTTAGTACTAGGTTATAGCACAGACGCATTTTTGTGAACTATCATTAATTAAAGACATAAGCCTAAACTGGTTACACGCCCAAAAATATATGGGTCGGTAGGTAGGGATTTTTTCTTTTATGTTTTTTTTACATATATCAGCAACACTGTCGTGAAAATTACAATATAGCACTAAGAATTGGATGCCGTAAAAACTTATGAGTCAGCAGGTAAAATATAGGGTCGGTGAGGTAACTGAAAACAAACTTTTTTGGGTCTAATTAAAAGACCTAAGTGAATGAAACAAAAAAAAACTTTCCGCCAAAGAGCACGCGCTGTGTAACAAAACAGAACCGCCACTTATTAATTTCCGTCAGTCTACGATCAAGATCAATCGTCTCGTTTTCGAGTAGTCACGTGATGCTTAAATTGACCCTAAACAAACTAATAATGTCCTCTCGAGTTTCATATATCTGCGTAAATGTAATCTATTTATAATACACGATCATACATGATTG
The DNA here is from genome assembly GCA_008271625.1 of Lutraria rhynchaena. NCBI lineage: Eukaryota > Metazoa > Mollusca > Bivalvia > Venerida > Mactridae > Lutraria > Lutraria rhynchaena. The sequence continues at coordinate 416,117 of VIBL01000287.1, forward strand.
TATAACATTGATTACATGCATATCTAAAGTTTGCTTACGTGCGTCTCAGCATGATACAGAATTAAACTGCTTGATTGGTATAAGATCACCCTAAAAGAATGTTGGTTTGGGGGTTGCAAGACCCAAACTTTTAACAGTGGGTAGGTAGGTAACATTATATACTTGAACTGAAAACGATCAGCTGCAATAAAACAAGAGGGCCATAATGGCCCTTTTTCGCTGAGTAAAAATTGCAACATCCATGTTTTTTCCGTGATTTGAACAGGTGACCTAGTTTTAACTTGAGTTGACACATGCCCAAACCTTTTCACATTATCATTAATATAAACATTCTGACAACGTTTGGGGAAGATCAAATAAAAAATGTAACTTTTAGAATGTTACAGTTTTCAGAAGATTTGACCTAGTGACCTAGTTTGTGACCCCAGATGATCCACTACGTCCTCAGGTGAGCTAAAAAGAAAAAAAAATATCAAAATCGCCAAGAATATTTTAGGATCAGGGGTTTTTAATTAACCGTCGAGTACGTCACTGCAAGCCAACGCTTTTTAAGGACCGCCTGATTGAAGAATGAACATTTCAAATCGACTTTAATTCACTAAAGTCCTAAAATCTCAATGTAGTGATAACAGGGAAGTACTTGATCTGTTTTCTTATTTTGAAATTAGAAACTGTGGTGTCAGCATTATTAAGAAGAGTTGGTCAGGTGGCCGTAAACACAGTTTACAGTATCACAATGTAAACCATGTGACTTTAACTCTACATGTAGATCATGGGAGTATTTTTTCTGGCTGTACTATACAGATTAAGGCTAAAAAACATGTACACAAAGCATAAATTGGCATAGTCATTATTTGTTTCATAATTTCCTCTTCCAAGCGTAATGGAAGCCATTTACAGAATTTTACATAAATACAAACATACTGATGAACTCAAAATATCATACATGCTCTATTTAAGACCCTAAACCATTTTGTGAAAAAAAAAAACAAACCCATAAAGTTATGACTCACAATACATGCTCAAATAGTCAATCAAAAAACATTTAATAAGCGAAAAAAAAATTTTTTCCAAATAATTCCTCGAAAAATTGCATAAAAATTTTGGTGACATGGGGTGTTTTCATTAGGAAATGTTGAGTATTTCTTAAATGGCAAGTCCAAAAATCATACAAAACGCATATTCAACAATTTGAAAAAAAAATGTAATTCGTTATTTCCAAAGGAAGAGGTGTTTTTTAGTATAAGTTTGGTATTCATTTCACCATTGAAATAGTACATTAAATACCAGAAATACTCTATAATGGGGCATTTATTAAGACTTGTCTGGTTATGCAAAAAGTGCAGTCAATTATGATATCTATCTATACATACATATTCAAATATTAACTATGTACATACATGTACTATGATTATGAGTATAAAACAATGGAATATATAGTCAGGGTTTTCACTTGACAGCAAAAATTGAGGGGCCAAAAAAGACCCTTGGCTGATGATAATTTGAAGAGTCAATAAAATTTCATTCTATTTATATCATAAATTTAACACTTTGGTACAAATTTTCAGGAGTCAAAGGCTTTATTCTACTAATTTCAAGATCAAAATGCTGTTTTGAGGGTCAAATGAAAGCCCTGTGTAGTGCATAGGAAAAAATAATGCAGTTTATTTGCACAACATCTAACATCAAACATCAAAACATTTAAAAAATAATAAAACTCATGTGCTGTTTTCTCAGTTGAGAAAATAACAAACATGACAAACTAACAGTAAGGGATGAAATTATCTTTGGTTCGAGTTTAGCTCTATCAAGTGTTGTCGTTCATTATCTCCCGTCATCGTCTCGGCTTTTACAAGAATCTTATAAAACAAGAAATAAAGACACAGATGATGCGCAACTATGCAAAATAATTTTTTCGCACAGCACATTGGAGACGAATAATATTCAAATTTGCACAAAAAAAAAACATAGTAAAAATTAAATGAGACTGGATCACCTGTTTTTGAACTACTTTTTCAGACATTGACTGGGATGCATGTGAGGGATACAGACAACAACACTGGATGGAGATTGGGTTAGAATAAGAACATTGTAACATATGTAGCACAAAAAATTAGGCAAGATGAAGTTAAATTACTTTTTTTAGTTGCTGCAAATAGTGAGGTCTGCCAAGACGTCTATGAAGAAAAGATACAGTATTTCTCATAAAGAGGTAACAATCACAAAATTCATGTACACAGAAAACGCAGCCAATTGTAGCTGGCGACCATCTTAAAATCACATTCATCATATGAAAAATAAAGGAACCTCTTTTACATCAATTCACAGTACTGATAAAAAAAACCAAATGACCTTTAAATAAAGGTCAACCTTGTTTGAAGGTCACATGACTTCTCTCCCTTTGGTGACACTGTTATCATCAGGTAGAAGCAATCACAACAACTTTCCAAACACTATCCTTCGATCGGTCAAATTGCAGAGTGTACACAGAATCAACCAATCAGATTAGAGGTTCCAGCCCAGTCTCATCTTTGGATTGGTTGAATTAAATAATAACCAAGAATTAACCAATCAGATTTGAATTTCTTGACAATCTTGATTAGTTGAATTTAAGAATGAACACAAAATCAAATCAAAATTTCTTGACCAGACCCTTAACACAATATTTTGATTGGTTGAATTTAAGAATGAACACATAATTAACCAATCAGTTATGAGCTTTTAGAGAGGTATTAAGTTGAGACTAGACTAAATAAAACATTTAAAGACACAGTTCAACTTTAAATAAAATTTCAATAATTTTCAACAATTTTTCAGTTATATACGGCAAACTGTTCACCTAACCAGTTTTCCTGGATTGTATACTAACCGGAAGTAACTCATCCTTCAACAAGGAGCTGGCTACTTCTCCACATATGGAGAAATATCAACATTTTTGCCAAATTTTCATAGAAGGGTATGAACTGCTGCGACCGGGATTTGAACCCGTATCACTGGGTTACAAGTCCAGTGCACTAACGACTTGACCACGGTTGCAACTGTGATTTTTCTTAAGCCAAATATTTTTATGTTCAAAACAAAATAAACAAGAGAGTTAAGTGGTAGCGATGTAACGTTATAATAATTTTTCATTGACTAGGAGCTCTACAGCTTGATAATAAAGATCTAGGAAATCTGAGTCTGGGGTCTCAATCGAGATTGTTCAAGTATTTGGAACCAGTCAATGTAATGTTACAGGTAAATGCCTGTATGGCACTAACTGTGAGCACACACACATAACATACATATCAAATACTTCAACAATATTACCATTTTGTATAAACATCTCAACTACCAATCATTGGTACAAACAACACACAAATGTTGAGTAATAACTGGATTCTGCAATTCAGAGTTAATATTCTAGCATTTGAAATAAAGCAACAATTTTGGTAATACTTCGAGGAACATTCATTTCTCTGAATGAGTGAGTTAAGAACTCATGCACTAAACTGTATGGCATATTTTGAATGTATCCGAAAATACATCGATCCGAAAAATAGTGCAGTTTTGAAATAAATAATGAAATCATTAAAAATGCAGGAATTTTAGAAAAATGAACAAACATAAGCCTCTGAAGTTACAAAGCAGAACAAATTCCTCATTTTTCTCATCCAGATGTCATTGAAAATAATGTAAAATGAGAGTAACTTCCCTTAGAAAGAAAATACAACATGGAATAACCCCCCTTCAATGACAGAAAATATACGCAGTAAATGAAGGTTTGATCCATTTGATAAAAGAAATATATAACCATTCACCAAAAAATAAAATCTTATATAAATATAATAAATTTTCTGCATCTTATAACAACTTTGGCACAAATAAACAAAATGACAGATTTAACTTGTCAAAAACACAGCAATCAAACTAGCAACATTGGTTGAAACAGAAAAACCTCTTTTAGCAACCATTTCAATATTATAAAGCTTCTTAATGTAAGATTTTATAAAGCTTTAACTTTAATCCCTAAAATCGGATCATTTTGACTTAAATTTTAGAAATATCTCAATATGTTATATATACCTCCACATTCAACATGCATAAAACCAAGTGAAAAAAAAAGAAAAATCACATTTTCAGTTCATGAATTTTTTTCACTGGGTTTAATGCCCTTTTCAACATTTTTTCAGTTATATACAGCCGTCTGGTTCACCTAACCATATTTCATGGACAATATACTAACCAGTGCTAACTTAGCCTTAAACAAGGAACCAGCAGCTTCTCCACATGATGGAAAATCAACATTTTTGTCAAATTTTCACAGTAGGGTATGACCTGGCACGACTGGGATTCGAGCCCAGATCTCCGGGTAGCAAGTCTAGCACACTAATTACTGGACCATGGTCGCGGCCTCCACGAAATTTATATTTTCAGTGGTGAGTAGCAGACATCTTGTCATAAAAATATGAGGAACAAGTTTAGGCAATGGAAAACTTATTTCTGGGTTCTCAATCAGTCTGAACCAATAAGTAATAAAATACGAACAAATGAGAGAATACTTCGACCCACAAATCAAAGTACAGAAGGCCAAACAAAAAAAAAATGATTCGGTGGCAATTATCTAGAGTCACATAGAAAGAAAAGCCATTGTTTTTCACGGTTTTCACTAGACGTCAAAAGTTGACGGTCAAAATGACCCTTTACTGATGATAATTCGAAGAGTCAACAAATTTCATTCTAATTTTGTTGTAAATTTTTCCCTTTGGTGCAAATTCTCAAAAGTCAAAGACTTTATTTTACTGATTTCAAGAATCAAAATGCTGTTTTATAGGCCTAATGAAGCCCTGGTTTTTAACACTAAGAGTACCAATAAAGCCAAAATTCACCCTTAGACTTCTTCTTGCCCCTTAAATTAGGGAACCACCTTTTCCTTTTACCTTTTGTGGAATGTACAAATATGGAAATAACAGCTAATAAATAACTACAGTACACCTGACATTTAGACCAATGAAATAGTAAGGCAATATTATCGTAAAGATCATTGAATTAATTTTAAACGCTATACTAATAATCCTATATCAGGGTTTGAGGTTTTAAAACCTGAGATTAATCTCATTGCTTAAGATTATAAACTTGAGATTAGTCTTAAAGCTCAAGGTTGCAAAACTAGACATTGGTCGTTAAAACTCAGGGTCCAAGGTTTTTAATTTGACATTGGTATCTAGCATACACTAACATCATTGCGCTAAGGAGACTGACTAACACTTAGAATTAAGGCCAATTGAGCCTTGGAATAAAGGCCAATTGAGCCTCAGAAAAAAAGCCATTTGAGCCTCAGAAAAAAGGCCAATTGAGCCTCAGAAAAAAGGCCATTTGAGCCTCAGAAAAAAGGCCAATTGAGCCTCAGAATAAAGATCAACTGAGTCTCGGACTAAAGACCGATTGAGCATAAAGGCTTTTAATCCTTCCTCCTGATTTCTTGTATTTATGTTTTCCTCTTTGAGCATTGAAAGTTACAATAAAAGAATGGATGACTAAAATAAGGTTACAAATTAGCATGGTATCAAATAACTACTCAAAATGCATTCATTTTCCTCAACACAACTTCATGCACACTTCAAACAATATATTTAACAAAGACAAATACACATTTTAGAGCAGTGGCAAAAACATGTCATAATAACCCCACCTTAATGTAACAATCCCAAAACTTTTTCAAGGAAGATAAAAAAAAAATGTTAAAATAATCCTTCCATCAATATGGTAGGACAGAAAAAATAGCCATGTGTGACCCCTTTTTTCTGACACTGACCCCTAATTTTCGAATGGCAGAGTCAAAGCTACGAAAATTCTTCTAGAAGAATTGCACATTTTAACCTATCAAAAGGTATGTTTAGAAAAAAGTTTTTTCAATCGGCCTAACCTAATTTTTTTGGTTGAATAAACCCCAAAACAGGGCTTTTTTTCAAGCCTTGTAAGACAATAAATTGTTCAAACAACCCTGAGGCATTTATTAGGAAATGTTCAGTACATGCTTTTGTTTTATCCTCCCAATTTATCATAGATTAATACACTATAACACATCATAATGCTTACGAAATTTTGATTAATTTCTGCATTTAGATTTCTTGTTTTGTTTTTAAGTGACTTATTGTCACTGAGGTTTAACACCGTCCTTACCGTCTTTACAACATTTTTTTTCAGTTACATACGGTGACCGGTTCACCGAGCCAGTTTTCCTGGGCAGTTTTTCCAAGAATGGCCTTTATTCACAGGATGGTCTTTATACAGAGGTGGCTGCAAACACAGGTTTGACTGTATATAAATGACGGTGAAATACTCAATTTGAGTAAAATCTTTAGTTTGGAGTAGTAAGGGGAGGTAACTCTATATTAATGCCCATATGATGAATAAGAAATTCTTTCGCAATATATAAACCAGGTCTCACATGGCATGTCTCTGGTTTTATTCAGAATCAGTTTTTTATCAACTAGGAGGGGAGATAACTATATTTACGTTCGGATGATATATAAAGACAAGACACCTTCCATGGACTTTTTATGTCCTGTTGAAAGCACACTATCCCACAATTCATTCATTAGCCAGAGGAAGTATCTCTAGTCCAAAAAATGCAGCATTGTCATTGGTCGATTTCAAACTGCATTGACAAGTTAACCAATCATACACTTGCTTTCAATTTGTGCATGCTTTTGTGCTTTTTTCGAGTCTCTTTTAAAATCAAATAACAAACAATAAAATATATTTCTAGTCCAAAGTATGTCAACTTGGACTTCGGTCAACTCCATGAGGGATCGTATCCTGACCAGTTTGGTTGTGGCGCCACATGCACACGCTGACCTTTGTAGTTAAAACTCACAACCCCTCTATAGGCCGTCCTTTCAACCCCAGCCTGAAAACAAATACCATTTATCTTATGCCAAAACTGTTACCTACATGAAATGACCATTTACATTTTGAAATTGATATTTAACCTTTTGCCTCGTAACATCAATTTATTCAAGAAAATTTGGTTATTTCTCTCTGACAGAGAGGAAAACATTGTGATCGAAGTAGCCATAACTCATTACAAGCAATGGCTTCTTCTGCCACAATGTTTTCAAAAGTCATTTTCTTCAGATGCCGGGAAATGCGGTATTATGAGGCAAAGAGTTAACACAAGGATCTTATGCCGATAAAAAAAGTCCAGCAGATACAGTCCTTGACTAGTAATCACTGGTCGTTCACTTCAGTGAGATCGAATTCCATCCAGGACAGATGTATTTCACATATAGGGAAGCAGTCCAGCTAGTTCACAGAAGGTTGGTAGTGTATGCCTGGAATTTTCCTCCGCCGTTAAAGCCAGTCAAATTGCCAATTGACCCTAGCTTTTGCTGTGACATTGAACCCCAGTGCGAAAGAATCTCTAACAATGGATAGTGGCCCGGACAATATGATACACTCAACAAAATTTTACCCATACAGTAAAACCTCAAATAGCTACCACCTAAAAATCACAACCACCATGTTATAAAGACCACTTATTTTCAATCTGGCACTCATTAATTCCCATATTATTCGACACAATAATGAGAGCAACTCATTATTACGCCTGATTTTTCAGGTCCTTAAGGAGGTCACATTATCGAGGTTTTATTGCATGTAACACTGAAGTCATAGGATAGGCAAAAAATTCTTTTTCGTCAAATTCAGAAAAATAGTGCCCTGCAGAGGGGCGCCAATACTCATATATTTTACATCATTCTATTTAATAAGCAATTTTGACCAAAATTCTAAGTTAAAAGGGTCATAACTCCAAAAATACAGCTTTCAGAATGATGCCCCTTGTCTTGCAACTGCGCCATGTCATGATAATCAAGTATTCAAAGAGTCGTGTTGATATCTCTATTAAAAGTCTTTGAAGAATGGGCTACATCAAAGTTTTTGCATGACGATGACTATGATGACGACGAAAACGACAACCCAACGATCTTAATAGCTCGACTTTTTCTTCAAATCGGATAAACAAAAGATTCTTCTTACCTTAAAATCATCCATAATGCCAAGCCTTTTAGCTATAGCTTTGAAGTCGTTTTTATTTTTATATGTGACTCGGGCTTCTGGGAGATCGGAGCGCTTGGCTAAAGCAACTTCGTTTAATGAGATCTCTGGTACGTGATAAATGTACGATATAAATGCCGGGTCATAGGCTTCCTACAACATAGAATTTTTTATCCATTTACATAAAAATCGTGATCATTTTCTAACATGTTTACAATTACGTACGAAGAGTCACATGTTACAATATAAGGATCAACATTTCTAGCAGAAACCAGGCTTTGCAGCGTGAACAGTTTTTCAAATATTTAATCAATACCATTAATCAATAACATTTTTCATCATCATAAACATGCTTTTACATCAAAATTGTGCTTTAAGATGTACTTCTAAGCAGCATGAAGTTTTAACCTTTTCTTTAAATGGGAATTACTTAAGGGAGGCAACTCCAGATTTGTGATAAAAATCATTAAAGGGACACTACTCTAGTTTGCTGATCAAAGGGAGACAAATGCTGTTTTCTCCCTTCATGGTCACTTACCTTCACTAAATAGGACAAGTCTTTTTTCGTAAAAGGCACATATTTGTCGTTGAGTTTTATAAACTTTAAATGTTTTTCAAAGAATAAGCCCCTGAAAATGAAAGAATGCATTCTTAAAAAGTTGTTTGTGGCAACATGACTCAAATTTTTTCAGTGGGTAGGTTGGTGGGTAGGGATTTTTTTCCAGAAAGCAATTATTAGTAAATTTGTTTAACTGGGAGAGTTAAAAAGAGTTGAGTCGTAGGGATTTTTATGAGTCGGTCATATTACAGTAAACATAATTTTTTTAGGGGGTGGCCTGATTATCTTACAATAATACGTGACTATTTTTTTTTCAACTGGGTTCAACATAGCACCAACAGTAGATTTTTGAAAAAATGATGAGAATGAAGTTTTCTTGCAAGCATTTTTCTCTTGTTTTTCATGAGTCAAATTCCGCCTATAATAAGAAAAAAAATCTAGATGGATTTTCAGGAAATCCTTCAAGTGAGATTGAATTGAAGACAGAGGAAACAGGGTCTGGTCCTTACTTGCTAACTCCCACTTTTCCAAATGTACTGGTCCTACTAATTTCTGGACGTATACAGGAACGGTCTTTTCTCTGGTCAGGGTGCCTCATCCAATCATCCCAGAACCTGAAAACACAAACAAATACCGTAACACTGCTTCAAGGGGCTACTAAGGAGCTATTTCAAACAAATTATTTCAGACTCATTCCAGGGGCCATTAAGTGGCCATTTTATACAAACTGTTTCTAGAGGCCATTGAGGGGCCATATTGTACAAATTGCTTCAGACTTATTCTAGGGGCCATTTTGATATAAATCATCCCACTTACGCTTCAGGCCATTTTGGTCCAAGTTCGAGCCACATCTTGATGTCCATCATCCATCCAAGACCAGGGAAAAAATCAGTTCTATGTAATAATTCTGAAACCATAGCAACCAAAAATTTTAGTGTAAAAATTACCCAGCCAAATCACGGGAATCTTTTCTCCGTCCCTAAGCATACAAATCAACCCACTTTTACAGACCACTTCATTATCAAGACAACATTATAAAGATCATTGGTGCTGGGACATTATTTCGTCTGTTTTCAAACATCCAAGAACAGTTCAGTAATCAATATTCAAGCTGTTTTTAAGGACTTTTTTTCACAAATCAAAATATTAATTACAGGAACATAACTAAATATAGCTAATATAAACAGGTTTTTGAGAGAGTCATTTAAAGTTATGAAAAACACTTTGGATAAATCTTAATTGTTTTTTGTTTTGAATTTGTATCTTAAAAATGTATGTAAATCATATTGCAAATTTGCTGAACTTAGTGTATGTTGTATTTTGTACTGTATGGTCTTTGCCATGTAGTATGTATGTAAATGGTTAAAGGCATTGTAACGCTGTTTTTTGCCTAATGAATGAATGAATGAATGAATGAATGAATGAAAACTAAAGCTATTGAGTTAAGGGACACAAACCAGGGATTCCACTGGACATAATATTTTTTTGCCACATGTACGGAGGGGAGGGTATGGGATACGAAAAAAGTATGCTTAATTTGATTTTTTTTTCGCCACTTGCAGATTTTTTTTCGCCATATGCGAAACTGGCGAATGGCAGCGGAAACCCTGCAGAGTAAAACAACTACAAATTTAACCTAAAGGGACACAACTCTTTTAATTAAAAGGACACTACCCTATCTTTAAATTAAGAGACACAACTACAGGCCCAAACTCCAGATTTTAGTTAAAGGGACACAATTCCAGATTCGAGTTTAAACGACTTCATCTTTAAATTAAAAGGAAATGACTCTTTTTCTGAAAACTTAAAAATTCATTTTCAAGGACTTTCGTGTGTCACCAACCTGGATCTTCTTTGACCATGCCTTGTTTACCATTGTCATTCCAAGCAGACACGCACCACAATGTTTTATCAGCTTCCAACACTTTATACGTAGCTTCAAAGTATTCAAAGAAATCTGGAGAAATGTCTAAATCATCTGAAACCATATTAATAAAATTACTAAACAACGAATCAGCATTCATAAAGTGAAACCTCTCTAATTTGCACCTCACTAATTCTGACAAATGAAATCTCTCTAGTTTGGACTTGTCTAATCTGTACAAATGAAATGTCTCAAGTTTTGACCTCTCTAATCTGTACAAATGAAATACCTCAAGTTTTAACATCTCCAATCTGTACATATATCTCCCTAACATGGGCCTCTTTAATGACTGGCTTTTGGTTTTATAATAAATCCCAGAATAATGAGTTCTAAATCTAAACTTCCATTACAAGAAAATTAGGATACTTTTTGTTAAATAATGAAATCATACCTTCAACGATTATCACAGCGGAGTGGTTGAAAGTATGAAAAACTTGATTTAAGGCCCATTTATAATGACGGGAGATCTTGTAATAACCCTCGAACTTCCTCTGGGGCCATGGAACATTCACTTTACTTAGATCTGGTTGCTGAAAATCAAATAATCAAAGTACTGTAAAAATCATGGTTCATACAGAAACTGAAGCTGGATTTTTAAGGATCTTTTAAGGACGTTTTAAGAATGTTTTGACGATTTTCTAAGGCCAGTCTAACATTTTTAGGGTTCATAATACACATTCCGGGCATATGGACGCTTGGTATAATTCACATCGCCATGAGTAATTATTATTGATGTAGGTAGCTGCAATTTGATTGGCTGAATAATAAACAGTACTTGTTGTCTCTCTTTGTATAAACAATGGCAGCCATCAACAACAAATATCTATTCAGAGATACTGACCGTCTCCACTGTCCAATGAAATGATTGCACTGAGTTTCTGCATTCTTCCATTTACTGAGATAATCATATGATTTAAGGAACCCGGCCTTGGTCACTAACCACGCTACTTTCGAGGACTATTTTAGGACTTCTTAGAGAGAAGTTCAATTTAGGGTCTTTTTAAAGAGTAAAAATTAAATTGAATAAAAACCAACTGTGCATAAAAGCCACATTTCTTTTCACCCACTGTCTGCCTGTTCACAGTTTCAGCTTAACATGACGTACCTGTATATGTATAACTCCATGCTCTGTGACATATTTACCAATCATATCAGCCGTTGGACTGTGTCCGCAATCTTGGCTAACAATCACGGGGAATTTCTTTGCATCTGGCCGATACCTTATGTCAGAAAAATGATATATTTCAACAAGAGCTATCATCATCTGTTAATCCGAATGTAATCTATTGAACCCATGAATAGCCTTGACCTAAGAACTACACATTTTCAGACCTCTAATCCAAACCTCCCCTTTTCTAGACCCCCTCTAATCTAGACCCTCCCTAATTAAGACCCCCCCCCTAATCAAGACCCTTCAGTCCAGACCTCTCCAATATTGAATTCACTTCATTCATGACAAATATCTTTAGATAAAATCCATCCCAAAAGAAAAATGTAAATTTTTTGTCTAAAAACTGGAAATTGTTCGTAACCCTTTGCTGCATTAACATACTTTGGACTCCACCAAATTCAAAGCAAATACACAAAACATCAGTTTATTTAAGAAAATTGGGTTATTTCTCTCTGATCGAGTGGAAATCCTTTGGCAAAAGCAGCGATTACTCATTACAAGCAATGGCCTCTTTTTTGCTGTTTTCAAAGTCGTCTCCTTTGGATGCAGGGAAATGCAGTATTATGAGGCAAAGGGTTAACTGGACATTCTAAGCTAGTCCCGACAAATCGGACATCTTACAGATTCTAGAAGGAATTAAATTTTCAATATTGCATACAACCCATTTTTATGGTTTTGGGGATCAGGTATCAGGTCCCTTTCATAGGGGAAATTTGCTTCATGAGGAACCAAATCGGGGAATTATCAAAGGCTTATAATCATAAAAGAATAAAACACAAAGTTATGTCTAGACCATTCTAATTTTACCACAGCACTTAACACAATGTTTTACATGATTAATTCTATGGAAAAAATAGTTGTCAGTATATGATGACAGAACATTTTTCATTTTCTCTTTCAGTGGGGAAAAATATATTCTTTTTACTTTGGAAACGGGACCGAATACCGGACCCAAAAAAAAGCATAAAAATGCCTGGCATACAAAGTAAAAAAGAGCATACTTTAATACAAGATCCAGACTCCTTTTAACAGCGTCCGCTCGATTACAGGCAATCATTAACACAGGTAGAATAAGATTGTCCGTCTTGATTGAGTCATACGTTAGTTTGTTCCCTGAGTTTCCGGTATCGTTAGGGGGTACGTTCTTTGACATACCCTGACTAATGACATGATTAGACATTCTCTGCTGCTTTGTTTCTATGCAAACACAAGAAAAACATAAAATTAATCATTATTAGCCAATGATAGCCAAGAAGAAATTTAATATTATGTCTTGCGTTCTCTGCAATAGTTGACTCAAGGGATCAGTTAGGGGTGTTGAATAAGGATCATTAATTAGTGGATATGAATAAGGGGTCATCAATTAAGGGATATGGATAAGAGGACTTCATTTAGGGGTTATGAATAAGGGATGGAGGTATTGAGAACCCCTTATGTGTCCCCAAACACATCATTTTCAATTCTATTGGGTCTATTAGATTTCATGCTTTTTCCACTAAAGTAACAATACATAATTTTTTTTCAATCACTTCACAAAATCAAAACTTTTAATTAAGTAATTTTGTTTAAGATGTCAGTTTTACCCACGGACATTTTTCAAACCTATTATCACCCTAAATTTTTAACACAGAGGGGCATTCAAAGTCAGCTAGTCAATTTACACAAAACGGAGTACACCCTGAGAGACGTGAAAACCCGAAACAACCAGAATACCTGTGTCTTCCTTCAACTTACGAAGATCCTTTAAAATTTTCTCATTTTGTCGCAACTGTTCACTAATTTCTTCCTGTAGTTGTTTCAATTTGCTTCCAACATTACCATGATTATGTACCTATAAACGTTAAAGTTGCAACATGTAATATAGGTAACGCAAATTACCACTATTTTAACAAATACTTCACAGATTTAATTTTTTTTCCAGCTTCAGACAGTTCAGTGTCTCCAGTTTCAGATGGTATGATATACAAATCTAGTCCCGGGGCTTTCATTTGACAGCGTTTTAACTCTTAAAATCAGTAAAATAAAGCTTTTTGACTCCTGAGAATTTAGGCCAAATTTATAATGAAATTATAAGGAAATTTTATTGACACTTCCAATTATCATTAGCCAAAGGTCATTTTTGACCCTCAACTTTTGATGTCTAGTGAAAATGCTGACCGCTACCTTCAGTGTCTGAGACCTCAGACAAAAGAATCTCAAAGGTCAAAGACAGCAAACCCCCTAATTTCCTGTGTCCCAGATCATCCAAAAAGAGATCTTTCAAGATATACGCAAGTAAAAAGGCAAGATGGCCATGATGGTTCTATTTCGCACACCTGAAAGGCCTGATGACTAGATAAGTTGATAAACAATAGGCTCCTACAGGCTTCCCGGACCATCGGACAAGTCAAGCAAATTTTGAGCAGGTCCAATAACTTTTCAGCGAGTACCTGACCGGATGTCCGCCAGTCGATACAATTTACAACATTTATCATTTATTTACAGTTAATTCAGTCAGACCAAATGTCAGGCGAATATTTTAGCAGTTTCAAGAAGCCTGCTCCTAGGAGGAAAACCAATTTTAAGCCCCAGGAACTTTGAACAATTTGAGATCTAATCATCATCAGTGTGAAGTTTAATTGAAATTGATACAGTAAGTTCAGGGAAGAAGGCATCTGAAATAACTATGAATGACATGCAATACATGGCACACAACATTAAACAGAACTATCATTACTTAATGGCAAACTTATAAGTAAAAACTTAATAACTCTCGACTTACAGGTGTTCCGGGACTTTTCGTTACTAAGGTGACGTACATAAGCATGTTCCATGTGAGGAACATTACCACGACAATAAAGACAATATGTTTACGCTTCATTGTGACCAGCTTCTCGAAGATAGGAATGCAATCAGCAGTGTTTTCACGATGATGTCTTAAAGTTACAGGTAAACTAAAGATCCATATTCGTCAGCTCTATACAAGAAATCGAAAAGATTCTGATTACAATTCAAATAAAAATAATACATACATATCATTATATAAATTTCAGCAATTTTTTTCCTTTTTTGTTGGGTTTGGTAAACGGACCCTTCCCGATCGGAAATAAAGACATTATTTTCAAATTCCCAACCTAAAAGTTCCCAATTTTGGCATCAAACTGCACCTTTTTCCCAATTGGATCGGACCCAGACACTATCCCAAGATTGCCAAAAATTCACTGAATTATAATAAAAGGCTGCTTCTGCTTTCATTTTGAATGGAAAAATATTTTAAAGAGTGCTTCAAAGAAAAAATAGTTGAAAGAAGTAATTTTTACACAATTTTCATTTAATTATTTTATTTTTAAGTGGTTTTAAGTATTTATAATTCACAATACATATCACAAAGTCTATCTTTTCTCACTAATTGAAGTAATGACTTGGTCATTAAAAAAATCAAATGCCAGGAGGAAAATAGATGCAGGGCACATAGGGTTCATGATATACAGTCGAACCTAAGGACAAACACCACCCTTGAGACAGACAAAATGTTGCTTTCATTGACAGGTGGCCTTTATTTGGATGTCAGTTTGTTCTGAATTATCAATGTTTTTCAAAATATGGCCTTAATTCACAGGGTGACCCTTAATCATAGGGTGACCTTTATATATATACAGAGTGACCTTTATTTACAAGGTGATCTTTATTCACAGGATGACCTTTATTCACAGGGTGACCTTTACTCACAGGGTAACCTTTACTCACAGGATGACCTTTACTCACATGGTGACCTTTATTCACAGGGTAACCTTTACTCACAGGGTGACCTTTATTCAGATTTGGCAGTTAACACAGGTTTGACAGTACTTTTAGATTATACTTCAAAAACTGTTCAATACAAAACACAGATAAAACATTGATTTTAAGGGGTTTGTTTAAGCTAATCGCACTCCTGATATGTCAATTCCCCTCATACACTTCTCTTATCAGTCTAAAATTTCGTCCACTAAATATACCTGTATTATTGTTTTATATACATGAATTTATGAAATATTCATGGTTTACCACAATGAAAAAGCAGTTTTATCAGCCACTGTGAAACATACACTTAATATGGAAGTTTTCAAGTAAACAGAATAAAAAAAACACAATCAATCAAATGTTTGTTAAGTAATGAACCTAGGGGCAACACATAACTATTTTTCCCCTGGGGTTTAATGTTGCACCAACAACTAGGACAGGGCTCTTGATCTCCTGAATTTGGGGCCGAAATTTGGCCCCATTCCCCCACATCTGAAATATACTCCCCCCCCCCCTATTTTTGGTAAATATTCCCTCACCTATTATATTAATTACGCTTTTGAAATTCCCCCCTTGAACTGAAAATGAAGTGAAATTCCCCTTCCCAGGGCCCTGGCCCCAGTCCCCCGAGAGAGAGAGAGAGAGAGAGAGAGAGCCCTACAGGGTCATTTGGTGACTTCCAATTTTAAAAGTGGAGGAAGAATACCTGGTAGAAGACTTGGGTAGAACCACCGACCTTCTGTAGGCTAGCTGGACAGATTCCTCACACATGAAATCAGGGGCCAGGTGGGATTTGAACTTACAGCGGTAAGGGGTCAGTTATTACTAGTCAGAGACCTTAGCCACTCGACCAAGGAAGCCCAAAATGTGTAAATATATCGAGATATGAATTTTGTATCAACTGACGGGACGGGCATTTACTAAGAAAGACTTTTCATTTCTTGTCAATTAAAACCTGTTAAAATTGACATATTTATGGTAATTTGACCAAAACATAAGGAAGTTAGGTGAGAAAATATTTCATTTTTTTCTGCACATACCTCATTTTTTTCGACTCTTCAACATCTAGCGAGTAACCATTACAAGTATTCAAACTGCAACAGCCCTCAGGGATCCACATTACATTTCCTTGTTTATAGATTTAATCATGTCTTAAGGGGTTAAATAAACTTCCTTCTTCAATTAATTGACATTTAAATTGAATTGTTTCAATGAATAAAATTATATACAAGTAAACTTGTATATAACTGAATGGAATCTTTTTATCAGCAATTGTATTCCTTGCTTTGTTTGGGTCCAGTAAAGGGACCCTTCAAAATTGAAAATAAAGACAGTTTTTCCCCAATTCCTGGCCTAAAAATTCCCAATTTTGGCATCACAAGGCATATAAAATTTTTTATTAGTTCTGTTATCACAGAATTAATGTATTTTACTTGACACGTTCTTGTGACATTGTTCAAGTATATGAATGCTTGCATTAATAATAAAAAGAAATATCAAATCATATCAACTGTAACAGTACTTTTGATTAAATCAGAAAATTTCTAACTGAAGGTTTTTGAAAATATGAAAAAAACAGCCCATTTCATGCATTGACTGCGTAGGTCAATTTATGATGTATCCTTACATACATCTACAATTGCCTTTTCTAGTGGATTTTTTTATAATTCAGAATGTGATGTAAATCAAAGCTTTGTAAAAAAATCAAACCAAATATTTACAAGAAAAAAATAATTCAAAGCATGATAAACAGTTAACGTGACAGAATCTTACGTGACAATTTTTTAAGTCTTAGTTTCAAGCAGAGATGACAACAATGAAATTTTTCTTTCTTTTATTCATGTAACATAAAAAGCTGTTTGCAGGTGCTATTTATATGAAAAACAACATGAAAATGAACACAAGACATTTTGTGTACAAAATAAAGAGGGTATGAAGTAAATACTGCTGCTCTGCGTCATCTGACACACTTGTTTTTTTTCTCTATGCAAGCAAGCACCTAGCAGATAGACACTTATAAATAGTTAGGAAAACTGTTAATTGTTACTCAGTAATCATCAGGAAGCAGGTCAAATCAGCTTTTTGGGGCTGATATACCTTGGGGTCAATTTAACTGCAATTCAGTCATCACATGAAAATGTCACATTGGTTCTGGAATCTGAAAGGGCCATTGTCCCTTAAGAAAATTTCTTTCCCAATCACTGCGTTCAATTTTCAGCAAAACTGGGAAAAGGTAGGCTGACTTTTAAGATACATCAATAAACAATGACTGATGCACTTTTCCAAATTGGGAAAAAAGAGGCCTTTTGCAATTGGAAAGTCACTGAATATTGGCTTCTTTTATAAAAGAAAAAGAGGCCCTGACTTATATCAAGTAGTTATTTTCCTGCTGAGCAACATCAAACTGTCATATATAAACATCATCTATAAAGTGATTTAATGGAATTGCTAAGCCAAAGAGTCAAAGATTTATAGTAAATTAGGATCGAGAAAAATCCATGGTCCTAATAGGGACTCCTAGGGCTGTAGGCAGACACTCAACCATATTGCTAAAGTTAACCCAACAATAAGGCTGTTGATAGTCCAACTAATTAAACTGTGACGGTGAAACATTCTTTGAGTTGCCCCATCCCGCTCAGTCTGAGAGGATGGCCCATCCGAATTCATTTATGAAATCAGCCAACCGGAAAGCCGAATAAGTAAGGCTAGGCTGTTGAAAGTGGCCCATATTCCTACTATCACTACATATTTAATCCAAACTAATCAAGACTAAATGCTCACTAATTAGTTCACTTATGTCAATTCCTAGGCTGTTGAAACAAACCACAATGTTATTTTTGTTTTGTTAACATTAAAACAAACGTGTTTACCCATCCGTTAGATTCTAGACCAATATTAATGTTGAGGTCGAATTGTTCCGAGAGCGAATCAAAAACTATTTTTATATGCATGCTTAACATCAGCATTAAAGGGTAACAAACCATTTAATGCACCGTTTTCTTCATCACAAATAAAACACGTTCATTTTGAACAAAAACGTACTCACCAGGTGTAATAGGTATAGTTCATTTAAGGAGTTATCGTGCCCAATTTGGAAGCTTCATCTGTCATTTTTCGTAGCGAGTAGTTGGCAGTTGTCATCTCACGAGACTACACGTGACTTTCACTTTGGAAAAGTTTAATATCCGTTCTAACCGTAACGAACCGGTAGCAATCACACACGATTGCAAGTTCTGATAATGCAGTAAGGCCATTTTTCCGTGACATATACGGCACTAGATTTAGAAATGGAACAAATTTGTAGTTAAAATATTTCTCGAATATCTCTTGTCTTGCTATCACTTATTGTATATGTTACGAGATGATTTTGTCTGTGCGTATGATTTTCACGAGGAAATTTTGTACAGTACGCCGTTAAATTTTGCCGGTATAAATTTGTTTACTTCCGGGTATTTGAGTATCTTGCATGAAAATTGCTTGCTTCTAGCCATGAAATGGATTAAAGCACGTTTTAAATTATTGCTCATCGCTGGCATAGTCTTCATTTTCGGAATTTTGTTACATAGAAAATTATTTGGAGCTGGAAGAGTTGTAGAAAGTGAAAAATATATCGCATTACTGAAACAAGATTTAGCAAGAGCAAAACTCAAGGCACAAACTGAGAATCCTGTTGTGCTGAACTTTAAAGTGAGCGTGACATTCTCTTATTTACGACGATTTTGTTTGTTGACCCTTAGTTGCACATAAATGACTGGAACAGTCTCACATTCTTTATGCTGACCCATGGTTTAACTTTAGGGTATTCCATATAATTGGACTGTTTGCGATGAGGAGACATTTTTTTATTTGGCCCCGACCCTCACAGAGGATGGCCTTTCCAAATTCATTTATGAAATCGGCCACCCGGAAATCCGAATAAGTAAGATTAACTTTTGGGGTATATGGAATGAAGTAGAATGTCATAATTTCTACTGCTTAATTTAAAACTGGGACCAAGGCAGAAATTCCCAATTCAAATAAGAAAAAAAAAATTAATTTACAGCAGTTCAAATGTTTATTGAATTCCTAAATTTAAATAACAAAGTTATCAATATCTAAATACAAGCTAAAAAAACATAATAATAAATTAATATTTGTCATTTTTTAGTTTTATTTCATTATTTTTAGTTATTTTTATTCAATGTGACTTTTTCCCAATTTTGTCCAAAATTTCAAAAAAATTCCCAATTCTGGGGGTCGGGTCATGTTCCTAAAATGCTGAGAAAAAATCCTGTATATTATGTTGTGGTCTTGTTACACAAACATCTTCTAGAACTTCTTAATTTAGTTATGATTAGTTCATAACTTAACCATCACATGAAATGTATCTACTATTGATTTTGTTAAGGCTAACCTTAAAAAATTGTTGGTTTCTTAACAAAAAAATGTCTGTCTACCTGCTTACCCACTATTAAAAGTAGGGGTCACATATCTGCAAATCAACTTGTTTTAGGATAGCCCCCTTGATTGATGCATTTTTTATGGATAACTTTGTTTCTTTGTTGCCATTAGCTCCTATATACTAAATTATAACGGTCAAAACTAATGGAGATGATTTCACTATCATTTAGTTTCATTTCAGTTGAAGAACAGTGAGAAGTTGGGTGGATTAACGATTGTTTCAAACCAACCCTACATAATCCAGAAGAATGCATCATATTCCATGGTAGAGAATGAATTCTTCAGGTACACTTTAATCTAGCAACTAGATGGTTTTTCCAGTCTATTTTTAGCACCTTTGAGTTTCAGTCTAGTCTTACAAATTCCGCTTTCCGGGAGTGGGACAGGGTCAAACCAAAAAATGTCTCGCCATCACAAACAGTCTAATTAGTTGGACTAGTTTCAGTCATGCACAAAATGAAGTGAAAATGTTTGAATTGGGTTTGCTTGGATTTATATTTTCTTAAAACTTCTGTGAGAGGTTCATGTAGTCCTCTATGTTCAGTTTTTTGTTAATTCAAGAGATGCCAATCACTTTTTGAAAGTAGATCTGAAAGGTATCCAGCATGATGTGTAAGCAGTGGTAGAAAGTACAGAACCAAGAATTAGGCAAAAAAAAGTTTCCTACAGCAAAGTCCAAAGTACGAAAACTTTCAGGGATAAATTGTACTTCCAAAGTATAAAATATATGTTTAAAAAGAATTAGAAAAGTTTTTTCAATGTTGCTTTCCTAGTTTTTTTGGTGAAATCTCCAGGAACATGGTCATTTCCCCCCCTTAATATCTGTAGTCAAATAATAATGCAGAAACGTTCTGTATTTACGTCATAACAAGTTTTTAGAACTCCTCTAGATAAACAGTCCAGAAATTCTCATAGAGCCATTTTTTTCTGTTAAGTATATAATCCACTGTATAATTTACGAAGAAAAAGTACAACCTACTCTGTGTTTGTACAGACATTAACTAACTCTTTTCTGTGAAATGTATGTGCAATTGTTGAAATGCATGGGAGATAACTCTTTTTTTAAATACGCTTAGTTTAGTTTATACTAATTTATTTTAGCTCGATTGTGAAACAAGCAATTTTGCGTATATTAATCATGCTCGAGTCCGCTTCCTGGACACTACGCTAGAACTGTGTCTGAAAAATGGGATTGTGAAGTTCGTAAATGAATCCCATTGAAGCCAGGATTTGAACTCAAGACCTTTAGATCAGAGGTCAGGTGCTCTACCTCTAGACTGCGATGCCTGTCCCTTAGGAAAAGGAAAGGCATTTAACTTGCAGTTATTTAGCATTGTTTTTCTGACCAGTTTTTACCATTTATTTGCCAGTTTTCCCTGAAAAATGTGATTCTGTGGAAAGCATTCAAAAAGCAGCTAAAATACGTTTAAAATGCAGTTGTTTAGCAGTTAAAAAGCATTGAAATCGGCCGAAATATGTAAATGAGATGACTGTCTCCAAATATGGAAAAAGCTTTTCCAACCATTTATATGATCTCATAAATAACTGCCAAAAACTACCATTTATATGACATCATTAAAAACTTTCAAAAAACTGTTTCGACATTGTAAACCATTCTTTTGACCTCATAAAATACTGTTATTTAAGTTCACAACTGAAAATACATGTACATGGAATTTCTGTAACATGGACATACATGTATGTTAGAGGTGAAACGATTAATCGCGATCCATTGCGAACCGCGATTTTTCATGCTCGATTCGATTCGATTCAATGACGGCAATTTCGATTCGATTTTTTTTTTGGTAATACCTACTTTCATTTTCCGTAGTATGCGAGTCAAAATGACTGAAATCTAACGAGATCAGCATTCTTCTCGTGTCGTCAGGCTCTTTACTGTTTCAGTTTTTCCTATTCACAAGTTTTATGTTTCGTTTGTTCCATTGTTTACAGTATTTAAGAAAATACATTCCATCGTAAACTAGTGGGATAGCTATTTTATTCTTGTCCTATTTAATTCCTTTTAAAATCGAAAATCGAATCGAAAAATTGAATCGTGGGATGAAAAATCGAAATCGAATCGAATCGAAATTTTTTGAATTGTTTCACCTCTAATGTATGTACAGTTAGAGTTCTCATAAATTACCAAATCCCCTTAGTTTTCTCTGTCTTGAAACTATTTCCCTTGTTGGTTGCAAATGGCAATCAGATAGAGTTCTGTGTGGACTTCAATTTTTGGAGCAATTTTGAAAGGGAACTCAAGGATCATTCCTGCGAAGTAAGGTGTAAATCTGCCCAGTAGTTTTGAGGAAGATTTTATTAATTAGAAATTGTTGACAGACAAACGACAGACATTGAACGGTCACAAAAGCTCACCATAAGCCTCTGGCTCAGAAAAGCTTAAAATCTATGTTTGGATTTTCCCTACCTTTGGAGCTATATGCAATAAAAGATAAATATGGCAATTTTGACTAAGTCAAGGGCAATTACTTTGTGAATCCAAAAGCAAAACCCCATGTGTACAACATCACATGGTGATCAGCAATCCTGTGAAGTTTCATGACTCAAGCTCAAATACTTTTAGAGCGACACAAGAAACAAATTGAAACTTGCCAATTTTTACTAAGTCAGGGGCAATAACTCTGCAACTATTGAATAAATCCAACTGCTATGCTCAGATGCACAACTGCATATGCTGACCACCATTCCTGTTTATAAAGTTTCATGACTCTAGCTCAACTAGAACTATCACTAAAGGTGATTAATACCCCCATGATGTTTGACACAGAAAACATGGCAGATATTGTTTAAGGGAATTGCCTAAGTTCAAGGGCATTTAACTCTATAATTCCTAAACCAATAGAAACAAAAAAATGTCACACACAAATACATTTCACAGTTAATACATGTTATAAGTTCTAAGTCAATCCCCCCAAAATTGCGGAAGTGAATCATGTCTCAAGATGACATGTCCCAATGTGGACAGTGTCCAAATATTGTCTAAGTTCAAGGACATATATCTCTAGAATTCCTATACCGACTGAAAGAAAAATGTGTCATGCACATCTACACTTCACAGGGATTACATGTTTTAAGTTTCAAGTTATTCACCCAATAAATGTTGAAGTAGTTCGCATCACAAGACTGCATGTCCTAATGCAGACCAACCGCCCACCCACCCGAATGACAAACCTACCCACCTACCAGCAAAGTGACTCCAATGTACCCCCCTACAAACTATGTTTGTGGGGGTGTAAATAATTTTGGAGCTATGGGCAATAAAACATTTCAGGATGGACTGACAAGTGCAACGCTATATGCTCCCCAATATTTGGGTAGGGTAACTCAAAACAAACATTTTACTAAGGATGACCTAAAATAAGAAAAACATAACAACGCAATTAAGAAAAACACTTTTATGAAGATTACATCAAGTAAACTAGGAACAACAATGACAAAAAAATATGCCCGCCATATATACCACGTATGAACATGTGCACTGCCTAAATTTTCAACCAATTTGAAGATTGGATGTAGTTACAAATCTGGGGTCAAAAACTAGGTCACCAGGTCAAATCTTTGGAAAACCTTGTTAACCCTCTATAGGTTACAGTTTTGATTGGAGGCTAACCAAACCTTGTCAAAATGATTGTCTTAATGATATCTTGGTTAAGTTCGAACATGGGTCATCTGGGATCAAAAACTAAGTCACCAGGTGAAATCACTGGAAAACCTTGTTAACCTTAGATGTCGCAGTTTTGATGGGATCTTCCTCAAACTTTGTCAGTATGTTTGTATTAATGATATCATGAACAGGTTTGAACATGGATCAACTCAGGTTAAAAACCAGGTCACCTGGTCAAATCACAGGAAAACCATAGAAGTTGCAATCTTTACTCTGGTGAGCGAAAAAGGGTCATCTTGGCCCTCTTGTTTTTCGATCTTTCGTTTTTTATATGCAAAAATAAATTCTATACATGGGTTGTATTATAAAAAGGTAAATTTCTCATTATTACTACGGTGAAAGTTTTTGAAATTTTATTATTTGTTTCCTTATGTATCCTAGATAATTTTGATATGCTAATAATACATTGATCCAGTCTCTTTCTTGGAAAAAAAACTTAAGAACTTTGATGTACAATATTGACTCAGCTGAATGTTTTCACTTTCCGGGGTCAAACATTTATACAAATTTGGTTCCTACTTTGTAATGCAGATGATGAATGTGCTTTTTTTGATATTTTTGTAGACCACAATAAAAAACAAACACATTGATACCAAAATTGTTTTGTTTTCTTGATGTTTACATAACATAGACTGGTTTTTATATATGGTTCTTGGACATCTTCTGCTATTTTGGCAGTCGTGTGTTTAAATTTCTTAATTAATGGTAAATTTTGCTGAAACTTGGCAAATAAGTGAGTTAATGAAGGTAGATGCTGGGAACAAAAATATTTTATCTCTACTTAAACATGCCCATTAGAGTTTGAAATCCATAATATGCCACAAGTGTGGCAGGAAGATTTTTCAGGAGCTGGGGCTGAGGCAGAAACATTAGCATAACTTGTTGTTTAGTTCAACTGCCCATGGTCATTTTGGTGGATCTGTATTACTTTTCTAGCTTCATACAAAGATACATTTTCGTAGTATTTGAAAGGAGGTCTTTTTCATTCCTCCAGACTGGACAGTCTTTGGAATAAGAAGGATGAGATGATTTACAATTAAAACAGAGTGGTGTGTTAATACATGTTTTTGAATCGTGGTCTGGTCCCTCATTAGAACATTTGGAACAGATTGGATAATTTTTGCATTTGGTCTCATGACGACCGTACCGCTGACATCTAAAACGGCGCAACGGATTTGGCACATACACGTTGACCTTGACAGAATGAAAGCCTATTTTGATATTTGATGGAACATTTGGAGTAGAGAAAGTGAGAATGTCAGTGTTAGTTGGAATTTTGTTGCCATTTTTTGTAATATTGATGCGTTTAACATCAGAAACAGCTTGCGTCTTTAAATTGGTTTTAATCTCTTAAAGAGACTCGCAACATGCTAAATCTCTAAAACGGATTACTCCCTCTCAGGAATTCAGTGTTTCATGCGGAAACAATACAACCGAAGAATTGTAGAATAGAAAGGAACACTCCACAAGCAATGTATCATTTTACAGTTATTTTTACCAATTTTGGCGTACCAAGAAATTGCATTGAGTTGTTTTTCTATTACAAAAGGTGGCCTGTGATTGGTTTATCTGGATCCATTGCCAAAACGACAATGAACCTTGGAAAATTCTGTGTATTAAATGTTGTTGATGATTTTGGGTCTGATTCTGAGTCTGAGAGTGGATGCTTGGCTTTTTTGGGATGCCATGATTGTTTTGTGATTTTCATCACCGATGCTCCCCACACACCGTGGAGTCCAACAAGGGACATGACCTGGGGATGCAAACACAAGTCATGACAGGGATACATCAGTGATATACTCTGTGTGAAAGGCTGGATTGGGCAAATGTATTCCTATGGAATGTTTTCGGAGCTAAAACTATTTTTAGGAGATTACAAGTGTCAATCAAAGACCGAACATTTCACCAGACCAGCCCATGAGCCACCACCTTCTAGGTCATTTTTTTTAAAAAGGAGTAGTCTATATGACAAGGCATGGCAATAGTCGGACATGACACATTCTTGTACTTATGTACTAGAGAAGGGGGGAAATGAAAAAATGATCTAGGGCACGGCATGACCAGCTGATTGATCAGGATGGGCCTTCCTGACCTCGTTTAGCCCAAATTAAGGCCAAAGTGGTGTGTTGCAGGGACAGTGTTTACGGCCATACTCTAGCCCAACTCAACCACCAGGATCCTGTCATCAGGTGGCAAGGGTTGCAGCCCATGGCAAGCAGGCAGACACAGTGGGGGAGTCTTACCCCTCTGTAGTGCGACAGCTGGGGAATTCTAACCCCAACATAGCTGGGGGCTGCTAAAATAGCTCCAGGGGGAAATACTAGAGATGTAAAATCTTTCAATTCCATAGTATCATCCAAAGCACCACAAAGATGCCATTATTCAGCAGCATCAAGTCTGAGAAGCAGAGTTGACAGTAGTACAAAAGAAATGATGGACCTGTATATGTTACCAACATTAATAAAAGTTCTGGTGTTTTACCTGGCAATGTCTTTAAAAATACTTGTTACAAGACTTGATTCCAAAAAGGTGGAAATAATTCCACTAAGAATGTACACAAGAATTAAAAAAAAACAGAAACTTCAGAAGAAACTGAATGAAAAGTCATTAACATCACAAACTGAAAAGAATTAAAAAAAACAGAAACTTCAGAAGAAACTGAATAAAAAGTCATTAACATCACAAACTGAAAAGAGAGGATCTTCATACCAGACAGCTCTTGCAACAACCAATGTACCACACATTACCAAAATAAATGCTGCTGTAATTGCTCCAGCTACAACACTTGTCAGTGACTTACAAATGTTATAAAAAGTGTTTTGTGATATCAAGACAACATCTCTTCATAAGGGTTATAATTTGGCTCAAATTGCTACAGTTTCAGACACACAGTATGAACAGTACAAAATATTTCTCCTGCTGCATCTGCTTTTATTGGTTTGTCTTAGAATGAAAATGTTATGTTCTGTAATAGTAAACCAGTAAAGGCTGAACTATTGCCTGGTTTCTGGTAGAAAACCTTTGATTTTTGTGGGTCATAACAGGGCCTATTTTCCAAAAACTTGAAAGGGTATTAACCCTTCATTTTGGGAAATTCAAGCGTGACTTTCAGTCAAATTGTGAAAAGGTAGACTGACTTTCAAGATATATCAATAAACAATGGCTGACCCAGCACTTTACCAGATTGGGGAAAAAAGAGGCGTTTTGCAATTGGGAAGTCACTGAATATCTGCCTCTATTACAGAAGGAAAAAAGGCCCTGTGACTTTCATGTCTAGCCAGAGCATATAAGCAATGCAATGCATTAAATGCAACAAAAGCTGCTGTTTCTGGAATAATCGACATGGTACCTCTTTTCAAAAACTATTGTCCAGTTTAGAATCCTAATCACAGCAAAATTTGATTTCCACCAACATGGAAGAAAACATATGATGCTCATAATGTTCTGAATGATGTAAAATGTTTGTAAAAAAATTTGTATATACTTGTGATATTTCTGTAAATCTCTTTACGCAATTTAGTTGCACAGTTGAATCTGCAACTTTGTGCTACAAGTATGATAAAATGATAGATGAGAATGAAAAAAAACATAAGAAGAATTAAGGTTTTCAAAAGCTCAATCAAATGCTTTGGCCAAAAAAAATTGCAAGAAAAGGTCAGCAGTTTTGACATCTAGTGATGTTTTTGATTTCTTTTAAACCAGGGCTCTTTCTCTCTCTTTTGGGGAACTGGGGCCTGGGAGGGGGGAATTTCGTGTCATTTTCAGTTCAAGGGGGAATTTCAAAAGCCTAATTAATATAACATAACCTGCTTAAAATTTTATTGAAGAAGTAAATTCAAACATGTACATTCTCTTTTCAATTACTTTTTGGTTGAATAACACATCAATCATGGCACACTCGCACCAATTTTATTGTTTTTTTTTCTGTAGCTTTTTGCATTGTGCGACATGTTTACTATTGCACTGTTTCCTGTGCCGCCATGTATGAAATCTGTATTCCTTTCGTATACCGAATGTACAAAAAACCGTACGCTTACGATATCTCGCGAGGCAGACTCCAGGTTTATCTAGCCTTTGTTTAACGGAAAAAATAACAAGACTACATATGTTTTTCAGTTTTTATTTTTTTTCTCAGGTGGAGTAATTTTTACCAAAAATAGGGGAAAAAATACATTTTCTAGAGGTGGGGGAATGGGAAAAAATAACAAGACTACGATGTTTTTCATACTTTTTATTTTTTTCAGGTGGGGGGATTTTTACCAAAAATAGGGGGAAAATCGAGAGCTCTGTCAATACACTGATGATCATAATAATCATTTATTGCGCATCATAGCTTAAAATTACGGTCCAATATTTGGGCTCTGTACATTGCCAGTACCCAAATACTAGGATGTATAATTTAAGCCTAGCACTTTTTTATATATATTGACATCAGTATATATCATCACTGGTAAATAGTAAAAGAACAAACACTCACTGTTTGGTGTTAAAATGACATTTTAATACAAGGCTCTTTGGGGGAATTTTTACCAAAAATAGGGGAATAAGTATATGGCGGGGGTGATGGGAAAAAATAACAAGACTATGTATATTTTTCACAGTTTTTATTTTTCTTTCTCAGGTGGGGAATTTTTACCGAAAACAGGGGAAAAATATATTCCAGAGGTAGGGGAATAGGAAAAAATAACAAAACTACGTATGTTTTTCAAAGTTTTTATTTTTTTCTCAGATGGGATAATTTTTACCAAAAACAGGGGAAAAAGTATATTTCAGAGATGGGGGAATGAGAAAAAATAACAAGACTAGGTATATTTTTCACAGTTTTTATTTTTCTTTCTCAGGTGGGGAATTTTTACCGAAAACAGGGGAAAAATATATTCCAGAGGTAGGGGAATAGGAAAAAATAACAAAACTACGTATGTTTTTCAAAGTTTTTATTTTTTTCTCAGATGGGATAATTTTTACCAAAAACAGGGGAAAAAGTAGATTTCAGAGATGGGGGAATGAGAAAAAATAACAAGACTAGGTATGTTTTTCAAAGTTTTTATTTTTTTCTCAGGTGGCGGAATTTTTACCAAAAATAGGGGAAAAAAGTATATTTCAGAGGTGGGGAATGAGAAAAAATAACAAGACTACGTATGTTTTTCAAAGTTTTTATTTTTTTCTCAGGTGGCGGAATTTTTTACCAAAAATAGAGGAAAAATAGTATATTCCAGAGGCGGGGGAAGGCGAGAGCCCTTTCAATACACTGATGATCATAATAATCATTTATTGCGCATCATAGCTTAAAATTACGGTCCAATATTTGGGCTCTGTACTTTGCCAGTACCCAAATACTAGGATGTATAATTTAAGCCTAGCACTTTTTTGATATATATTGTCATACATATATATAAGTTAACCATCACAGGTAAATAGTAAATGAACAAACACTACCAAAATAGGGGAAAATAGTATATTCCAGAGGTCGGGAATGGGAAAAAATAACAAGACTACGTATGTTTTCACAGTTTTTATTTTTATTCTCAGGTGGGGGAATTTTCACCAAAGATAGAGGGAAAAAATATATTCCAGCAGTGGGAGAATGGGGCTGAATTTCGCGAGATTGACAGCCCTGCTATCGCACTGTTTACGGTGGCCCCATGTGTAAATAGCGGATTCCTCTCCTAGAGACCGGTACCGAATGTACAAAAAAACGTTCGCTTACGCTATCTCGGTAGGCTGACTACAGGTTTATATACCGAATGTACAAAAAAACGTACGCTTACGGTATCTCGCTTGGCGGACTCCATTTTATCTAGCCATTTGTTTAACGGAAAAAAACAAGACTACGTAGGTTTTTCGGTTTGTTTTTTTTGTCAGGTGGGGGATTTTTACCAAAAAAAGGGGGAAAAGGTGGGGGGAATGGGGCAGAATTTCGGCCCCAAATTCGGGAGATTGAGAGCCCTGATTTTTAGTTGTTTTTTTTTTTGAAAAAATAATTTCTCAAGAGTATATGTAAGAATTGATACTATTTTTGTATTTTATTGTAAGGGAGGCCGCCGATAATGATGCTTATTACCACTTTTGAATTGGGAAACAAATGACAAAAGACAGAACATTACTTGTAATTATAGGCTCATTATGAAATACTTAATTTCTAGCAAAACAGAAAACAAAATTTTGATAGATAGATAGATAGATAGATATTGGGCTGTGAGGTGTGTTGAAAGGCCAAGAATTGTTCCATTCTTTAAAATAGGCTTAAGTGAGGCCAAGGATTATTCCACTCTTTAAACAGGTGTAAGTCAGGCTGTGGATTGTTCCACTCTTTAAATAGGGCTAAGTGAGGCCAAGGATTATTCCACTCTTTAAACAGGTGTAAGTCAGGCCGAGGATTATTCCACTCTTTAAACAGGTGTAAGTCAGGTCGAGGATTGTACCACTCTTTAAATAGGGGTAAGTAAGGCAAAGATTGGTCGAGTCTTTACATAGGGATAAGTAATACAATGACAAAGTATATTTCTGAACATAACTTTAAATCTGTAGGCCATTGTTGTAAGATGACTATGTAGTCCACTTCATTGTTAAAAGCAGTTTGCAGTTCTAAAACGAAGTATTATCATTAATCAAATCGTTATTGTTAATATTGTATAGCATGCAGACTGCGACACAAGTAACTAGAACAGTTACTTTACCACCATACATCTTTCACTCGAGACATATTTGTACCCTCTAATTGGGAATTTTTCGGAAAACGGCATTTTTGGGAGAAATATTCACAACATGGCATAATTGGGAAATTTGTTGTGGGCTTGAAATTTAAAGATGCATGGAAGGAACTAAGTGATGAATTGAGTTTTAAAATGAGAAAAACAACATAAGTCGTTTCATCAACAAACGCTGTCGGGTTTGAGACTGAACTTGCAAACATAACCTTTGCAAGGATTGTATTATAAACAGTAACAATGTTGTTCGTATTTGGTGGAGATTAATGCAATGGGTTTAATGGCTCAGATTTTGATTGTTTGCTACGTGAAGCAACTTGGGAGTTTGATTTAGTAAATTGACATTATGAATGAAAGCTTGTGTCAGTTGACTACAAACCATATCTGAAAGATTTTCCTTAGCATAAACAGCAAATTATTATTTTGAAACAGCTGCCGACTGAATCGACATAATATTATCTGAATCATTTTTATTATCACCAATTGGAAATTTTATTTTTGTCCATTGTGAAGTGTCCCTGAGGTTTGGGAATGGGTCTTTTTAAGGCACTAGTCTAAAGAAGGGAAAAATGCTGTAAATGAGGCTACGAGTATAGAAATCTTTAAACAAGAGAGCCACGATGGCCATGCATCGCTCACCAGAATAATTGTAAATTAACTTGTTACTAAAAAGGTAATAAAGGTACACTTGTGGGAAGATAAAGAAAACAATAATAAACTTGATAAATGACCATCAAAGGATACTACAAAGGAATATTCATGATGTGTTGGTAAGGTTTTATCAAAATCCAACCAATTGTTTTGGAGAAGAAGTACACACAAGATTTTGTCTATAGACAAGCAAGAGGGCCAAGATAGCCCTATTTCGCTCACCTGAGTACAGATTGCAACATCTATTCTTTACCTGTGATTTGACCTGGTGACCTAGTTTTTAATCTGAGTCGACCCATGTTCAAACCTGATCATGATATCATTACCACAAACATTCTGACAAAGTTTGAGGAAGATCCAACTAAAATGTGACTTCTAGAAGGTTTACAATGTTTTCAGGAGATTTGACCTTTTGGCCTAGTTTGCGACCCCAGATGATCAATGTTCGAACCTGTCCAAAACATCATGAAAACAAACATTTTAATATGGTTTAACAAAGATCCAATCAAAAGTGTGACCTCTAGAGGGTTAACATGGTTTATCTATGATTTTACCTGGTGACCTAATTTTTGACCCCAGATGACCCATGTTCGAAGTTGACCAAGATATCATTTAAATAATCATTTTGACAAGGTTTGGTGAAGATCTAATCAAAACTGTGACCCCTAGAGTCTTAACAAAACTTTCATTTGATTTGACCTGGTGACCAAGTTTTTGACCCCAGATGACCCATGTTCAAACCTGTTTAAGATATTAATTAATAAATGTTCTGACAAAATTTGATGAAGATTCAATTAAAATTGTGACCTCTAGAGCATTAAGAAGGTTTTCTGGTGCGTTTACCTAGTGACCTACTTTTTGACCGGAGATGACCCATATTTGCACAATTTTACAAGATGAAAATCCAATAAAAAAAATGTAACTTCCAGAGTGTTAACAAATTTTCCATTCTATTTGACCTGGTGACCTAGTTTTTGACCCTAGATGACCCATGTTCGAAGTTGTCCAATACATCATTGAGGCAAACATTCTGACCAGGTCTGATGAAGATTGGCTCAAAAGTGTGACCACTAGAGTGTTAACAACCCCCAAGTGTGGATGACGGACAACTGAGTAGACTGACTGATCACTATAGCTCACCGAGCACTATGTGCTCAGGTGAGGTAATAAAAAAGCGGCGCAACTCCATCAAGATAATCCGAATACATCTTTTTTACAATATGCGCAAGTAGACCTAATGCCTAGTGTGTTGGTAAAGTTTCATCAAAATCCAACCAGCCATTTTGGAGAAGTGTACACAAGATTTTGTCTACAGACGGACGGACAAGCTGAAACCAGTATACCCCCCCTACAACTGAAAGAATACCAGTGTATTATGATCAAACAAAAAGCTTTTCAGGTCATAATATTATATGATGCACAACACCTGAAACAGGTTCGTTCTTACAAGAACTGTATACCATATAAAATGAAAGTACATATAAATTAACAGGGTAATTCCAAAGTTATTTTACAACCTTGTAGAATTATGTGTTACTTATTACTGCACAAGGGAATGCTTTCATAGAGTTCCTATGATTAGATTTATAGACGTTATGGTCAGTATCGCAATGGGCCATCTTCAATATATTATTCACTGAAAAAACCCCATCTAGAACAGCTGAAGCAGCAGATCTATAACAATGAGGCTTAAATACGTTAGTATCAATATTAGAACAAATTAAGACCTCTTAAAGCCATTTAGCCACTGTACTTGTAGTAACATTCTTATGAGTAACATATGAAATTAATAATTGTTTATTAGTATATTGGTCCTGCACAAGTCTCTCAGTAACATTCTCAAAACACACAATTTTTTATCCTCATATTTTTCCATATTCATATTTTTTTTAAATAAAAAGCTTGTGACCTATACTACTGTTTTTTAACAAAGTTGGAATATGAAATATTGCTTTATCATTCTGTAATATCGTACTGTATGACTAATATTCAATGTCACTCAGGTCTGAGCTCTAGGAGCTGTACACAAAGAAATCAATGCACTACTTTTAAGCTCAAATCCTTCAAACTCAAAGGATATAATGTCTTCAGATAATTCAACACAAAAGAAACATTCCGGGTGAATGTATACCTTGGTGGAGGAGGTTTTTTCATGAAAAACACCTTTCATAAATTTGCTATAATGAAGGTTGATTCACATCATTTGTTTCGGAAAAGGGGTAAATTTTGTAAAAGCATTGCTTCATGACAATTAATATCGAGTAAGATTTTCCTCTTAGTAATAGATGGATTAAATAATTTTCTACATTACCTTCAGTTGTTGTAAAGGGATTTTGATTTTTTCACTACACCAAACATACCAGTTTTTCATGCAAAAATCATAATGATAGTTCCATCACTTGTTCTCGTGACCTTGACCAAGTGGTCTTTTCTTGTTTAGACTTTCCCTGGGAAGTGCAAGATTAGTATCACTTGGGCTAAACCCTTCAAAATCAGAGCTTCAAAATCATCACCTTCTGGGGCAATGGTTTCGTTGCCACTCATTTCTGAAAAATAAACGCTCAATTAAAGTATAATTTTTGACACAACGTATCAAAACGAGCGTTTGGAAAAATTTCATAATAATACAAGAATAATATCCATTTCAAAATTCAGAAAAAAAATGAAATAAATACTTCACCAATGTTTTGAACTTTCTAAAAAGCGAGATTCTCGCATCCGTATCACTAAACGCTCGAAAACTACGAGATGAACGCTCGCGCGTTAGGGTTGAGTGAACATGGTGTTTATTGGCGGCCGTTTATTGGACGTTTTTTTGTCTGTCAAAATTCGCCCGACCTCGATAGACGTCGGAATTTTCCGTAAGCCAATCCGGGACGTGTCTGTATGAATCGACGAGTCAAATATTTCCGTTTTCTTGCTTGTTTTTCAATATTTGTTAATTATTCTGTTTTTTTTTTCACTATAACTGTTAACATATTCGTAATAAATTTGCACAACAACGACTAGAAATTATTTTATTTAAATTTCTGAAATTGAGATCGAAACCGGAAGTTGATTGCACAAATGTCAACAATGAGAAAGCGCGATGCATCGGACCGTTTATTTTTTCAGTGAAACAAGACAGAAAAAATAATAATTGTAGAAATAAAATGTACTGACATTGATTACAATTATTCCGAAACTATTTATGTGACGGTAGCCAGGGCCAGAAAGAGAACTTTCGGTCAAAACCTATCCATTATGACTCTTGACTAATAAGAGTAATTTAAAACCATATTTCACTTCATTGATGACATATAGCATCAATCTTTATAAGTTTATGTAAAAAATTGACCCTGTGTCAGAATACCTTGATAATTTGACGAAACAAAGATTCAGATGTTTCATTTACAAAAATATGTTCCAAGTTCATCTGAAATAAGTTATGTTGCCATAGCATCAAAAATCAATTCCCTTCTACAAACAGGAAAACACTCAAGACTTTGTTCACTGTAAGTGGATGATTTGTTTTATATACTTCATGTAATAGTGTATGGTGACTACTGTGATCGAATCCTTATTCCATGGTTGCTATGGAAACATGGAAAATCATTCTAGTGCATATATTTAGGTCTGTTCCTTGTTTGTACTGAAGAAAATATACCTTAGTTTGATAAAATCTCCGTAGCAAAATAAATAAATTACTTATGACAGGATTGTGTAAACAAGAGGGCCCTAGGTCGCTCACCTGTGGAAATTTTTCTTAAATATGTATTTAGTGTTTTATATCAGTATAAGTTAACTCATACATGGCTGATACATAAGGTAAGAGCAAGCGATAGTAGACTATGGTTTCCTGAACAAGTTGCATAACTAAGTTAATGATAGAGAATGTGGGTTTGAACATTTGAGATCTTAATATTTCCTTGAACTGTTCAAGAACTGTAACTTCAAGATTTGTTCAAGAATTATCATTTCTTGAACAAGTAAGCTTGTCCATTTAATGAACTGTCAGTAATAGTTCAATAACAAGGAGTTCATGAACCACATTTTCACGAACTACCGTGACAGTTCAAGGATCATTTTATCTGTTTAAATTCTAACCTGACCTGACTGCTATTAAGTCCCCTGGGCAACAAAATTTTTCATTTATACATATTTCTTTTATTAAATTGAAAATCCACGAATTAAAATACCGATGAAAATGTTGTTTTGAACAAAACCACGAAATTTCATGCCCACAGATTTGGTAATGTAAGTACTATTTAATGTCACCATTTATCGCTAAATGTACAAAAACTGGTAAAAAATGCTGGACACAAGTTTTTTTTAAAACAAGTTTTTACCAGTTTTTTTTTTAAAAACTGCTGTTTAAATTGATCCCTAAAAATTAAGATGGATGAGAAAAACTTGTAAAAAAGGCATTTATTTGAAGAAAACTGCTAAATAATTGCAAGTTAAATACCTTTCCTTTTCCTAAGGTGTGTGTGATTGTTGTAAAGTTGAGGTTTGTATTGTTTTGCAGGTATTTGGAAGACAAAGAGATACTTTGTGCAAATGATGTAAGGCTTGGTGCACAAAATGATGGAGGCTGGAATGTGTGTATGTCTCCTCCTTTCAAGTTGAAGAAGCCTTGCCTGGTTTATTCATTTGGGTAAGAAAATGTTGCCATGTGTTTTGGATGTTTGTTTAATGTTTATATTAAACTAATATGGTCCAAACGTACTTCATCTGTGTGCATCAATTCAAGTGGTTAAATGAGTGAATATCATTCTGTAAACTGCATTCTGATTGGTTGAATTAGTAAATATTATTATGTAAGCTGCAGTCTGATTGGTTGAATATGTAAGTATCGTAATGTAAACTGCATTCCAATTGGCTGAATGAGTTAACAGTATTATTTAAACTGTATTCTAATTGTTTCATTAAAAATAGCATTATTTAAATTGCATTCTGATTGGTTGAATAAAATGACCTTCACATTTATATTTAAGTATTGGTGACGACTGGCGGTTTGAGGATGACCTGTATGACTTTTATGGCTGTACTGTAATGGCTTTTGATCCCAGGTAACGTTATGTTATGTTATTGGTTATTTTGTCACCTTTGTTACATGATTATGATACACAAGTAAATTATAATAGTAACACAAGTCAGTGTATTAGATCATTATAACATGATGTTACCAACTTGTTGGTTAAAAGCGAAATGCGGAGGATAAAGGATTTCATAGTATTACAATCTGTACAAAGGGAACTAACTCTGACCGTATCAGGTTTGTTAAACATCTGAACATGATACTATAACTACATGTAATTACCGTGCAACCACTTCAGAGTGGCCCTCTCTTAAGACTGCTCTTTGACATCTTGGGTTTGCCAAATATCATTCAGAGAGACTTGAACTTTTCAACCTGTGATGTATCAATGTACTGATCTCTTTAACCAAAATGAATGCCTCCATCTTTTGACAATGTTGGCTCAAAAAAGATCATTTGCCAAATTTATTTTGATTTGGGTTGGTGTCGATATACATGTAGTTTGCTTTGAATATGCTACGTTTTTTTCACCGTGTTTAAGCTGTTTTTCAACAATTTTTAGTTGTATATGGTAGCCTGTTAACCTAACCAGTTTTCCTGGACTTTATACTACTAACCAGTACTAACTTTCCATTCCAAATGGAGCCAGCAATTTCTCCACATATGGAGGAAAATTGATATTTGCGTCAAATTTTCATAGAAGGGTATGACCTGCTGTGAACAGGATTAGAACCTAGATGGCCGGGCTACAAGTCCAGTACACTAACCACCAGACCACAGTCATGGCTACAGTTTGTTTTTACTGGACCATGGTCAAGATATTGAATCAGAGTGGTAGTTTGTGCGAGTATTTTGTATTTTCCCTGTGGTGTAACACTCATATTCCTAATCCTTGTTTTTATATCAACAACAGCATTAGAAAGAAGGAACATAACAGAACAGAACAGATACTTTTTAAACCTTACGGTCTTGGAGATAGAGAAGACATGAATATTCCCGGTTCATCTCTTAAAACATTCCGCCAGCATTTGAAAGATGAAGGCCATTTGGAGGTGTGTTTTAATGTACCTGTTTTTTCATTCTATCTTCAGTTATTCAAGTAACATATGTTGAGAAGTTTGTAGTATCTTACGAAGAACAAAGTGAAATATTGTAAAATATCAGGAACGTCTGAAATACAATTAATGCAATAAGTCTCATGGTTTTCCCTTCAATTTTTCACCTGATAGTCCCCGGGACTCCCATCTCCAATATTTTAGGGGTCCCTCGGGGTTATTTTGGGGTCCAACACAGAAAATGCCATGGGCAAATTCCGAGTCCCTTGGCGGAATATTGCGTCAGGGACGCAAGAAACCTGCGTCAGGGAAATCCCCGAGTCTGAAAAATAGCAAAATTTTCTTGCCCTTTTATAATTTGCTAAAATAATATTGATTATCTTTTAATTTTATTTATTTGTATACGACTTAATTATATATATTATTATTTTTTCAATGGTGTCACATTTCTGTCTATTGCAGTCAATCATTGATTACCTGAAATTTGACATTGAATTCAAGGAGTGGGATGTGATTTTGAACCTTATAGGGGAGAATGTATTGCAGAACGTAAAACAAATTGGATTTGAGGTACATCTACTGGAACCACCTCTTACATTGGATGGAGATCAGTCTCTTACAAGAGATGATTTTGTAGAAAAACTGCTGGTTCTCAAATCATTATATGAAGCCGGTTTCAGGAAGTTTAATTATCGACTGAACCCGTTCTGTGTATATAAATCAGTGGTAACCGAAAAATTTCGATCAAAATGTTATGAGCTACATCTCATTAACACGGATTTTATTGAAACCAAACATCTAGAGAAAGGATGAAGTGTTAGTCAGCAGATTTTGGATGGACTGATATAAGATTTATGTACAATAAAATCCATGAAAGTCTTCCTGAAAACTGGAAATCCTCCAAAAATTGAACTATTGACTTAGTCTGAAGTGGGTTCGGTTTTCACCGGTATTATGTATTATGAGGTCTTTATCAATTAAACAGTAAAAGTTGTTTTCTAGTACGTAAAGCAACTCTTTTAAGGGGAGGAAAATACCCCACCCATCTGGTAAAAACATCGTTTTTGAGCAGATCTTGACAGGAGCTGAATACCATTGTTTAAAATATCCGAGTCTCTTCTGGTGCTTGTATCTAACTTATCTTGCCTAGGATAGCAGTTTACAAATTTAAATAATCTTGATACTGGCATACTTCAGACATACACTTTTAGGCGTAAAAAAATTGTTTTCTGGTTACCCAATCCACCCTAGTTTTTCCCCTTGACCCTAGACTTTTTATTGGGCTCAATGAACATTTTCCTTTTTTTTATCTTACTGCATAAAAATAATCTTGACAGCGGCTTTCAAAGATAATAAAAAATCAACCCTCTTTGCAAAGCAATCCCTGACCTACCAACCCTAGCTTTAATGAGCACGTAACAAGAAACAAACAATTTTTTTACACCTCATCAGCTGGTAATAAAATCGCAAACAATTAATCAAATAAAACGTTTTAATAACAAACAAGGGATAGCAGGGACTTCAAGTTTAAATTTAAAAACTGCCATCTTAACCAAGACTTGTCTTCGAAAGCATTTGTGTTAATATACTTGTAACCTTGTATTTTTTACCAGATTTTAATGTTTAATATTGAAGGTCACTCTTATTGTTCAAACCCTAATGTTCAAAAATAAAAACCATGTTTTTAACTAACGCCTCCAAAAATTTTCTTTTACAAAATTTATCTTCTTTTAGTTCAGAAATATAGTACATAGGCCTAAAAAAGAAAAGGTTTGTTTCTGGTTACCCGACCAACGAAATATTTCATCTGCCAACTCATTAGTTTGTACGACATCCAAATTGTGCTATATAGTAATTTTCACAATTTATTAATATTACAGCGCACATATTCCCATACAGTGTTGCCGCTATATGTAAAAAATAATAAAATAAAGAAAAATCCCTACCTACCGACAAACCTTTTCTTTTTTAGGCCATATGAAAATGAAAGTATCAACAAGAAAAAAAATTGACAGAGCCCAAAAAACATGAGGATCAGCAGAAATAATTGGGTTTGGTCGGGAAATCGCTTACCAAGACTTATTAGCCAAAGAGAAAAGCATTAAAGAGTAGATCAATCACAGAATCGCAATTTTAAGAAAGTTTTTGACCAAACTTTGTATGCCTGCAAACGAGATCACATATAACAATGAACCACAAATGAGATCAATCTTAAGTTTAACAAAGTCCGAGTTTAAAAAAGAGAAATACGATTGCTAAAAACAATTTCATGTTTATTTACATAATTCTTACCGCAACAACAAAATATTCAATACATTGTCATTTTCATATAAAAATACTCAATACCAGTATACATTCAGATGAGTTCAAATAGCTGTGTAATGAGAATTTATCAGTGTTCTGTCATTTGAGTTTCATGAAGTAAATTTTTGTCCAAAAAGAGTCGCCAAAAGTCTCACAAAGTAGACATGATTCACAAAGTAGACATATGTCCCACAAAGAAGTTCAACAAAGTAGACTTCAGTCTCACACAGTAGGCTTACATCACAAATAAATAAACACATGCTGTTTCATTAATGTCATCTTTCTCTTGCCTTACACTGCAGCGAAAACAAGACCAGCAAATAGGACATAAGGTTAAATAACTGATGGTAAAGTAGGCAGTCAAATGGTGTCTTCTTTTAGCCCCAATGATTCCATCAAATTGAGATTGGAGGGTATTCCTCTAATTTTTAAATAAAGTGTAGAAAAGTATTATTTGTGTTGTTCCTATCACTGTGGTATATCATACACGTGTATAGCTTTGTCATCAGATACTGATACTATTCGGTTACCATTAGAATTGTATTTGGCCCCCCACACCTGAAAACAGAAACGAAAACATTACCGACTTTGATGTTTACTGAACACTTATTACGACCAAAGTCACCACATGGCAACATGTCAAGCCCGCTAAGGCATTAATTATTTTCCTCTTAAGAGGATGTTGAAAGTTTTGCGAAACATTTGAGTAGGTTGTACAATTATGAGAAAATTCCATCAATTATAAAAGTTTTTATGAGAGTTAGTTGTGATTATGTTCATCATTTTCTATAATACATGTACTTACATATCACAACAATAAATAAATTTCCTGTTTTTTTTTTTTCATTTTTATCTTTAATTTTTTTCACAAATTTTGGTTATTAGCTCTAAAAAGTATTTACATTTTATACACTGCAGCAACTTATAAATAGACAATTATGGTATGTAACATGTATGTTACTATGAATAGTAACAGAATTAAGACATTTAATTATCACTAAGGTAATGGATATCAATTTAAATCTAAGAATTACTTCAGCAAGTACTTCATGA
Source organism: Lutraria rhynchaena (assembly GCA_008271625.1). Lineage (NCBI taxonomy): Eukaryota > Metazoa > Mollusca > Bivalvia > Venerida > Mactridae > Lutraria > Lutraria rhynchaena. The sequence continues at coordinate 456,488 of VIBL01000287.1, forward strand.
TTCACAATTCACAGCAACAAATTGATTTATGTTCTAAATCAGCCAGATAATAAATTGTTTGCAAATGGGCAAGAAACCAGCCAATCAGAAACCAGAGCTTGAACCCACCTGATCTGTGTGATCATAAAATGTGTGAACACACTGCCGGGAACCAGCATCCCAAATCTTTACTGTTTTATCAGATGAGCTAAAATTTATAAAAAAGAAAAGTTAAGAATTGACAAAGTAAAGCAAAAGTTGTTCAACTATTCAAACATGCTGAGTTCAGCTGTAAACGACAATGCCTAATATTCTCAAATGAATATCCCTTTTCTTAATCACACTTACCATTCTTAAAGTACGAAAAACTTGTGACTGACCATAAGCGCTTTAATGATCTTTCAAATGATGTCAAATGGGACTAAAAACTTTACAAATTAACATCAACTAAATCTGTTCAATTGTACTTTATCGTAAAAGCATTAATTACTTGATACAGCACCTGTGTATGAATGATGCATAAGGCTTTGGAACACACTAATTACTGGTTTGTAAATAATCGTGTTTTATTAATAATAGACATTGTATTGAGAAATACTGGGATTTAATGCCGTTTTTCAACAATTTTTCAGTTATGTATGGCAACAGGTTCACTCCAATATATTTTTTAAATACAATGCAACATCCCCAAAGCAACCTCCTTTAGGAGAAGCAAATTACTTTGTTGTTGAGACGCTGTTGCTCTATAGAGTTTCAATTAATAGTTAAATCATACAGTGGGAAAAATCACACTGTTGTTGAAGGGAGGTTGTTGCTCAAGAGAGGGCTGCCCTGGAGAAGTTGCACTGTACTCTATTCCTTTGTGTAGATCAATTGTAGGTTTTGTATAATATAATAATAAATTCATCAATACAGTCTCTTCCAAGAATTGAATTTTGAAAAGCTGACATTTAGAAATTTAACTTTTTGTGGTCCACCAAATTCCAAATTGTTGGATATTAAGTTATGAAAAATTTGAAAAAAGTCAGGAATAATTTAATAATTAATTGAATTCCCTTACCTTGACACAAAATGTGTGTTATCAGGTGAAAATGCGACACTAAGCACCCATGATGCATGCCCAGATAACGTTCCAGCCAAATTTGCGTGTAAACTGAAAATAGATGAAAACCACACCGTACATCAAAACATGGTTATAGTAATACGTCACAGTGAGTCAGTCTCTAAATTGATAATTATGGCCAAAATTGTGCTGAAAAAAGGACACACCAGTAGTAGGTAATGTTTTATCTGACCCTTTACTATATTCAAGTTCATATGACAGTGTTCTATAGAACAGGTAAAATAACACATACTACCAGGCTAGTTGAGTATGTTAAACACAGGTCTATTTGTCTAGTGAATATGGATAAGAGATGGATCCTCCCCCAAAAAACAGTGATTTGACCTGGTGACCTAGTTTTTTACCCCAGATGACCCATGTTATCCGATTTGGAAATCCACAAGTGGAACCAGACAGGAAAATGGCAGAAATTCAAGCACTTGCCGGTAAACTTTCACATGGTTTGAAGAAGTTATTGTGAACCTAAAAAGGTCAATAAGAATGAATACAGACAACCAAACATAATGCAAATTCAATTAATTATAGTCACATGAAAATGCTCAAATCTACGCTAAAAGAACTAAATTTTCACGTACACATCATATATCTTTATCTGGTTATCATCTGAGCCGGTGACAAGTAGCTGCGAGTCTGGCGAGAAACATAATGATCTGATTGGTTTAGCGTGTCCTAAAATAAGAAAAATAGCAAGTGTTAGTAAATAGCAGAATAGTATAATAGTAATAACACACAAAAAGATCTCAACATCTTAATTTTGTTACTTTTTATCTATACATATCAGGGGCGGATACAAGACTTTTGGTTGGAGGGGCATAAAGTCCAGATAATGTAGAATACGGACACATTTTTTGGTTAGGAAGGGCGCAAAGTCTAGATAATGCAGAATATGGACACAATTTAGCATATGGACACAATCAGCACATAACTACGTTTTTTTACATATGCTCGCCTGATTTTAGAGGGGGGGGGGACACATGGTGACCCTCCCTTAAATCCACCCTTGCACCTGGTGTATGGCCATCCATACAAATAATATTAGTTAGCATTTATTTTAATAACACTTAACAGCAAGGAGGCAGGCAGGCATTTTCTTTATTTGTTAACAGTTTATGCTTTTACAGAAAAAAGCTGGAATGGTTTAAAAATCAGTTGGTTGTACCTTCTAATGTATGAATGAGTTTTCCAGTTGCAATATCAAACACATTTACAATCCCATCGATAGCCCCACTTGCAATGTATTTACCATCTGGACTCTGTAATAGATGCAAAGGACACATACAATTTTAGTTATATTATTACATATATTAGTTATATAACCTATATTGTGTTCCTGTATTTGGTACCATTACAAACCTTGTTCACCACAAGTAACTGCAAACTTTTCAACACAAATCATTTCAATGAGTGGGTGAGGGAGTTCAAAAGGCATAGGATATGTCTTCAACAAATTGTCACAGGCACCACTCTGAGGGTATGAGCTTGCAAACACGAAATCTGTCTACCTAATACCCTTCCTTTGTTTATCTGATGTTTAACGATCCGCTTGACAGCTATGGTCATTTCAGAGCTGCCCAAGAGAGAGGGAAGAAGATACAGGAGAACTGGGCATATATATCCCAACTATTTTTTAATAGACGTGGTTCTTTATTGTGTCAGTGTAAAGTACTAATACACGCCTCACCCATTTTCAATAACAATACTGGGCTAAGCAGTGTAGTGGAGAACACTGAAAAACGTCCCTGAAATATCAGGAACTGGAGCAGAGATTTGAATATCAACATATCAAGTGACCATGCATTCATGACGTGTTTTCACATGAAAATATAACAACGCATTTGATTGGCCCAGACATACACATGTAGTAAAATTGTTGACAGGTTATTAAATTTTTTTTATATCAATGAGTGATGTAAAAATGGAGATGCTATGTGATGTCTGCAAAAATGGCGAGCAATACAGAAGCTCTGAATGACTTTGGGTTTAAATCGGTCCAGTCTGAATGTTAAGCTTTCAGGGCTAGAGTATGACAGATCAGTTTAATTTGATAAAGTGTGCATTTTATGTGTGTAAACTTTAAAGTTATATGCATCATAGTATTTCATTAAAATATGAAATAAACATGCTGTTTTGATATCGGGAATAAAATATGCTTATAATTACTATACTTTTTAATTTGTAACCCCATATTTGGACAGTGTACCCCCATTTTTTTTACCTTGGGGGTACAATGTTCCCCCCAGAAAATAAAACTAGTGGGAGCACTGTCACACTTATTTGCTCAACCATTTAATCAAAATATCTTAGGAAAATAAACATTCATCCTGTTTATCTGAAAGCTGTACAAATGAAAATATGCATGTTTTACTTCAATTTGTATCAAATCTTGTATCAAATGGACACCGTAATTCTTTATGCATATTTAACTAAGAAAAAAACAGACATTAATAAATCTTATGATTTAATTACTGGTACTGATAAAATCATACAAAAAAACAGTAAATAGATGAATCTGATTGGCTAGTTCTGACTCCCTCCAATGTAGACTTATTTGAAATGACCTACAAGTAGTCAGAGACAATGAAATAAAGAAATGAATGCCTGAGGTTCCATAGTATTGTAGAAAACTTGAAAGTCCATGATCTAAATATAAAATGAAAACTTCTACAGTAGATTATATTTACATAAGCGATACTGAAGGTCAATTTGCCTCTTGTGTCTAACGATGATTCCTTCCGCCCCGTATCGACACCAAATAAATGAATTTTTCCATGATGGCTTCCTGACGCCAAAAACCTTGAATCGGGAGAAAAGGCTACTGTCCATGCATCAACTGAAATTGCAAGAATACACACTACAAACCAAATATTCATTAATAAGTATGCAAAAGGGGAGGAGTTAACAAATATTCATTAATAAGCATGTGAAAGGGGAGGAGTTAACAAATATTCATTAATAAGTATGCAAAAAGGGTGAGGAGTTACATTTTACAGGTTTTTAATATGCTTATCATGTAATTGGTTGTATGATTTTTGGACAAACTAGATGACTTTGAAGGAACATGAAGACAATATGGTGAGTTACAATTTTGATATTTTACTCGAAGAGTGGGAGGCGGCAGTACTTTAGTGAGGGGGGGGTAACATAATTCTTTTTCAGGGAAATTAAGCAGAAAATAATGTACCTGGTCCTGCGTCAATACTTTTGGCACATTTCCCAGTCTCCAGATCCCAAACACGTACATGACTGTCCAAACTACTAGAAGCTGCCACTGTTTGTTTGGTTAAGAAAAATCATTTAAATCACCAATCAAATAAGGAGACGTTGTTTAGATTAACTTAGTCAAGAATTACCACATAGCTAAATAGGGAGATGATAAGTTTACTGACTGCAGATTAAGGGTTTTTAGGGGCCTCCATGGTCAATTGGTTATGGTCTCTGACTTCAGCAATCATTAGACCCTCACCACTGTGAGTTCAAATCCCACCTGGGGCCAATGTGAAGATGCTGTCCAGCTAGCTATCGGAAGGTTGGTGGTTCTACCCAGTTGTATACCTGGAGTCTTCCTCCAATGTTAAAGCTGGAAAGCCATATGACCATGACATATGACAGTGACATAAACCCCAGTGAAAAAAATATATACAGTCAAACCTGCAAACAAAGGCCACCTTGGCCTTTATTCGGAGGTCAGTTTGTTAAAAATTATCAATGATGGTTTTTCAAAAAATGATCTTTATTCACAGGGTGTCCATTATTTAGAGGGTTTGTGCCCCAACATGAACTGGTAAATCTCCATAAGCCACTGATTGTTGGGTACAATGTTTAACTCCACCCCCACCCAGGGATTTCCCTGATGTAGGTTTCTTGCATCCCTGATGCGATATTCAGCCAAGGGCTTGCATTGAGAGTGACCACCGCATCCTCGGGACCCTTTCCAACTCGGAATTTGCCCTTGACATTTTCTGTCCCCAAAATCCCAAGGGACCCCTAAAATTTTGGAGATGGTGTCCTGGGGACCCTCGGGTGAAAAATCTTAGGGAAAACCCCACCCACCCCTAGCCCCCAAAAATTCTTATCAGCCAGTGAATTCTTACTAGAAAAGGATACATGACCCCTCTGCATTGATATCAACAGAAACTACCCCAAGTTGGTGTCCCTCTAGAAGGTGGCGTAATTCTAATTTTTCATCAGCCCTGAAATAAATATATATACATATATATATACAGTAAGGACCGAATGTTTGAATATTCGTTTTTTGGCTGAATATTTGAATATGAAAAACAAATACAAATATTCGTTTGAAAAATGAATTTTAAGAGAAATTAAAAAAATTAATAATAAAATGCTCAAAATCCAAAAACTGTATATCAACAGTGGCATTTATTGACAAATGACCCTTATTTGGAGGTCAGTTTGTTCTAAATAATCATTGACAGTTTTCAAAGAATGGCCTTTTTTCACAGGGTGGTCTTTATTCAAAGGTGGTCTCGAACACAGGTTTGACTGTAATAATAATGATGTAGAATGAAAGCATTTCATGAAGGATTAATTTTGAGGTAAGGATTTTTCTAGTTCGGAAACACAAATATCACGAGTTGACCACGATTTCTTACTTTTTTTTAATTTTATCAAATAGAAATTATTTATTTCTGGAGAATGGGGCTATTTTCCACAGGTAGGGGAAGGGGCCATTCTAATGTTTGGGGATAAATAACACAGTATTTTTGCAAAAGGGAAAGAAAAAATTTTGATGTAAACTGATTTTTCGGGGAAAACTGTATGATTCTAAAGATTTTTCCCGAGAGGAAGACGCTTATAAATGGCCCTTGCTGTAGAAGGAAAAAAAACACATACCATCTCCATACTTTTACTTTGTCATCTATACTGCCAGTGACAATGTTTTCAGTGGATGAAACATTACTTCTTCCCCACGCACAGCTCCATAAACTGTCTTCATGAGCTTTAGTAGTAAAAATATAAATATCTTTAAGGCGGCGTGACCGGCTTAACACGTAAAAGAAATGTAAAAAAATATTTTAAGTTATTTACGAAGATTAAATAAAACAACCCCTCCCCCCGATAGAAAGCCTGTTACTTTTCTATTTAAGACTATTTCACAAATTCCTAACGAGAACAATGCTTCAACTTGCTCTTCACCTTTTTGTACCAATGCCGATTTTAGGCAAAAAAAAATTGTTTGCTTCCTGGTTACATGCACATTATAAATAGGGAATGTAGACAGTGGATGAACCGTTCCCCCGGCCTGATAAAAAGTCTACAGTTGCGAGGAAAAACTAATTTGGGTCAAGTAACGAGAAATAAACAATTTTTTTAAAACTTATATATATTTAACTTAAGTTTTAAGGATGAAGTCTAGAATTATTACCTGCTTCCTGCTTGAAAATGATCGAGTACTGAAAAATATGCAATACACAAAATGAAATGAACAATCCAGTAAAATATATTCACAATCAATAGAAATAATGCAATTATATTAATGAGTACATCAACAAAATCCATAAAATTTCTTATAAAAATAATTACATTACTTCAGATAGAAGAACAGCAACGTTGGGCCACCCTAAAAAAATTGCTTGCTTGCCATTGCCAACCACACTGGGTCGTTTGGAGAACTATTTTTTTTACATTACACATGTGTAAATTGACCATGAAACTGGAGGAAGTATTTTCAGTCATATAGAAAGGAAATTTTAAAAATAATAAGCATTCAATTTGAAGTGATAAAATTTTTTGGACTGTTTTTTTCGTGGGTCGGTCAGCAATGGCAAACAAATAATATTTTAATTCAGGCCGTAAGTACTAATTATATTAGTTATAGAACTAATTTAATTAAAGCACTGATGAGCGAGATATTTTAAGCTTGCTAATATAACAGGTATAAAAAAAGAACAAATGGATTTTCATTCCCATCCGGGTATCTCAATCTGTTTCACTTGGTTTAACGCCATTTTTTCAACAATTTTTCACTTCTATATGGCAACCGGTCCACCTAACCAGTTTTCCTGGACTATACTCTAACCAGTACTGATTTACCCTTTCACAAGGAGCCCGCAACTTCTCCAATTGACATTTTTGTCAAATTTTCATAGAAGGGTACAACCTGCCGGATTTAAAGCTCTGCATAAGACAAAAAAATTCTCGCCATCTGGTGGCAGTTCTATGATTGTGCATGTTATAAAGTGGCCTCTGTGGTTGAGTGGTTATGGTCTGTGACTAGTAATCACTAGCCCCAGAGTACTTTGAGTTAGAATCCCAACCTGGACCAAATTTCACACGAGGAAGCTGTTCAACTAGCTTACTGAAGGTTGATGGTTCTACGACAGTGTAAACAACTGGTAAGACTGATTAACACAGTTGGTGAAGAAAACAAAACAAAAAGTATTCATTTTACTTAAATTTTTACAATTTCATACAGGAAAAAACGTTGTTAACAAAAGAAATATTAAAAGTTTTTGTTTGATAGAAAAAAACATGAGGACTAATTTGCATGAAAAAAAATAAATAAGGCAATGTAAAATGAATTCCTGGATTAACGTCCCTGTCTGCTCTAAGAAAACCAACCCAACCTAGATTTTGTTCTGAAAGAATCTCAAATGTTAAATATAGGTACAAAAGACCAAATATTTAGCACAAACATAAAACCTTCATTGAATTTTCCTGTAAATCGTTATAATCAGTTAAAAAGAAGCAAACACAATCATATTACTGAAAGACAAAAGAATAAAGTCCATGAAACTGCCTTAATTTCCCCCCAAAATATGGACGAGAATCTACTAATAAATTTTTAATTGCCTTATTTATGTAAAGAATTCAAACAAGTGAAAGAAATTGTGTTTCTTTGTATAGATGATAATTTTGTTAAGCAGGGTTTTCACTGGACATCAAAAGTTAGGGGTACAAAATGACCCTTGACTGATGATAATTTGATGAGTCAACAAAATTTTCTTCTTTTAGTTTTATTGTAAATTTGACCCTTTGGTACAAATTCTCAAGAAACAAAAGCCTTATTTTACTGATTTCAAAAGTCAAAATGCTATTTTAAAAGTCAAATGAAAGCCCCGTTAAGGCAAGGAAATCACACAGTGTTTATGTATTACCTTCTCTGATAATATCTATGCAATATAGAATAAAAATATTTTATAAATAAGGCCTAAGTTAAAATATTTGTTTGCCATTTACAGGTCTGTTTTAACTTAAGTAAAGCTAGCATGAAATACCATATAACCATGGCTAGGACATTTCTGAAAAACCTAACCAGTCTTGATAAACATTATCTGTCCAAACACTCCATAAACCCACAAATAACATAACAACAACAATTTGGACATACAGAACGATTCATAAAAATATTGTCCAACTTTTGAGGTTTGATATTTTAAAAATATCATCGAAATAAATCAAAAGATAAGGACCGTTTCTCGGGAGGACACTTGATAATGTGTCTGCATATATACACACAGGGTGCAGTAAATTCAAGGAAATATACCTGAATAATGAAATATCATGAATATTGACAAATTTGCCTCTAAATATTGAAAGTATTACAGCAATGTTTGAACTTAAATAACCTCAATGGTCATACATATGAGATACAACAGTAAATAACAAAAATTCAGCCTATCATCTACGTTTTCAATAAAAATATTCAGTCAGCGAGTATAATTACGAAAATATTGTGTACGAACCAACCCACTCCCCGCCATACTTATCAACGGAAGTAGTTTTACAGACTGGTTCCAAAGATCCAAAATAAACCCCGCTAAGCGAAATGAGTCCGAAGTTAATCAAAGGCCAAGGAGCACGAAGCACTCAAATAATTTACATATTGATTAGAATATTGTGAAATTCGTGTAAATGATAAAGATAATACTTAGTATTTTGTACTTCTCAAAACTATTGCCCACTTAAATTCTAACGAAGGTATTCACATATTCGTATATACGACTGACTGTATTGTTTATTTCTGCTTTAAAAGTGTTGTCTTTCATTTGTGATATCGCAGGCTTTATGGGTTTATAAGTATTGCAAATAGAACACAACGGCTCAAACTCGTTTTTATACAAGTATATTTTCTCACGTTTTTCACTCTGATAGTGAACACCAGTGACACTGTAATATGATCCATAAGATATTTCTCCCATACCAGGGCCTAGGAAGAGACACAGCCTCTAAATGTACATTTGTTGTCATAATTTTACGCGAATACCTTCGACTTCTGCGTATCGTTACTTTTTGAGTGATTTAATTTTGTGACCTAATTACCGAAAGTAAACAAACACTCTCCATCGGGAAAAAGTGTGCTTGATAAACAAAATATAATATTTTTTTCTGATTTTCTGGTAAATCATATAACCTTTTCTCTAGAATGTATTGTGCAAAGTAAATTGCTTCGCCTAGTCGTAAATTGTGTACCATTTGTGGCTACATTTCTTGTTTTACACGAATCATGTAAAAAGCCGAGACTTTGAGAGATATGTGAGGAATAACGAACGATAACTCTGGATAGATATTGACTTATCATTAGAGGCTGGCATAGTGCAGAAATGATGTCTACGCAAGTACCTGTTTATGTAGTCCATAAAAATGTGTCTTACTGAAATCGGCGAACAAACAGGGTTAGTCCTGAGACAAAAAATGTTTGGCGGTTGGTACAGGCTGCTTGGTTAGTTAATAATTACAGTCTAACCTGTGCTAACGGACACTCGTGAACAACGGACACCAGTCTACAACTGACTCTGTAATCCCCCCTCGACGAAAAAACACACTTTAAATGACCTTATATAGCGGACACCTGTCGACCGCGGACAGCGGACTCCAAAATTGTGTCCTTTATACACAAGTGTGACTGTATCATAATTTAATAATTGACTTCCATGACACTTATTTCCACACTGAGAATTGTAAAATTGAAGTAGAAACTCGGTTAAGGGCTCGGAATATGTTGGATTATTTCACCGGGCCATGTATGTAAATTTTACCAAGAGAATAACTTTTTCGATTGAAATATTTTTTAGATTTCTGTGACTGTTTTCAGGCATTTTGATATTCGTATTCATTGGAAAATACGACGCTTTAACAGCACATATTTTCTTTTCTCTTTCTGGTTCATGTTTACTTCCAGTTTTTTTCACTGGGTTTAACGCTGTTTTTCAACGAATTTTCGGTTACATACGGCGACCGGTTCACCTAACCAATTTTCCTGGACTGTATACAAATCAGTATACTAACGTACCCTTCTACAAGGAGCCGACAATCTTATGTAGGAAAATAAAGGCATATTTATGCCAGACTTGGTTTGTAAGAATTGGTATGCACTGCCACAAAGGTTCTGCCAGAGACGTATAATAAAGAGATAGGCAGCTTCCCGAGTTAGGCGCAAAGAACAAGCTGCGTATCTCTATTTTTATACGTCTCAGGTTCTGCTTATTGACAACCAAGTGTATTAAAAGTCACATTGACCTGGTTGATGGCTGAGATCTCTTAGATCCTGAAATTTCTATGTCTCTACCGAGTATTATCTTATTGGTAGATACCAAATGGTACCTGATGGTTTAATAATCTTTTTTTTATTTCTTTCATTCTGTAAGAAGCTGTCAATTTTCCAACAAGACGTAGTAATCTGATGACTGGACCGTATTATCTAGGACTTGGTATTTATATCGGCTTAACACTATAATTGTCTTGCTTCACTTTTTGCTTATACTGTGTCTAATTCTATTTAGATTCTTGGTTGACTATTTATTTTTTTTAAAGCATAACTACATACGATCAAACATTTCCCAAAGCGCTGAGTTTGTCAAAATTGTTCACGTGTTGAACAAGATAAAGTTTTGTGAAATGCCCGCCCAACGTGTTAACGAAACCTGACACTCAAATTATAAGGTTTAAAATTGCGCCATATGAGCACTTTAAATTGAAGGCTATATTGTAATTGTTAATTGTAATTGTACTCTGTCATGAACACCCGTAGTCAAGGATGTGAGGTAATATACAGCACGCGCATGCTTTCACTTCTTAGGAACAGCGAATGCCAAATAGATACTTTGTAAACAGCTGGCTAAACCGCTTATTTTCTGGTAAATATTCCTATTTCTCTTATAATTGAGCCGATGAATATTCTTTGAATTTTGCTTTAAATCTTCGATTACAAGATTAACTGATTGATTTCTTATTTTACTCGTTATATGAGGAATTAAGTAAATCAGAAGACGTATTACTTTTGTCAGATAAGGTCTACCCTAGCAACCACCACTGATTTTCATAATTATTTCAGACTGCCTATAAAATTTGTTTGCATTGTGCGAAGACAATCCATCCAGCCATTTAACATTTTTAAAAATATTTTAAACAAAAATCCAAACTGGAATTATGTGTCGAGCTACAACATTCTGTAGTGTAGACTTCATTTCTGAAGGCCATTTTATTTTAAGCTACAATAGACATTTAACTTATGAATTCTTAAAAATTTATACTTTCTCAACTTTTCATTTCTTTCAAGCAGTTCATAATTTCACTCAATATATTTCATATATATTTCATGTATATTGCATATATATTAAGGTCCCATTGAAAATCAGAGTAAGGCCTAAATTAGATTTGTGTCCTGTAACATGCTGAAAAAAGATGGGTCGGTAGGTAGGGATTTTTTTATTTTATTAGTGTCAAAACATCTTAATAGTATTCAGTATAAGTTACTGAATTTTAACTGATAACCCCAGTCATAAATGAAAACCAACAATTTTTTTCGTAACAAATGCCTATTTGTAGTAGACTTTTCGCCATGATTGGGAAAGCATCTGTTGTTTACTATGCAACAAGATTGAATATGACTCAATTAGCGTTGTCATCCACAGGTTACACGCCACTAAATATTTGGTCAAAAAAATGTGGTCGGCAGTAAAAAACGGTCGGGTTACAGGAAACAAAGCTATTTTTAGGCCTAAGATTTGCCTTTAAGTGAATTTTGCACCTCGGGGTGGGGTGATCCCTCGAAAGGCAACGAAGCTCTATAGTGAAACATACAGTGGACTCTCATTGGCTGGAATTTGATAAGTTTGAACAACCTGGAAAACCAGAGTTCATTCTCCGGTCCCAACTGTATTTGCTATATGTTCTGTGCAGTTGAACTCCTCATGGCTAGAACCACATGAACTCGAACGCTTAGACCAATGATCAGGTCCCCTGCCGAATATTTACTCTGTTATTCTCACGTCAAGGTCGAACAAATATTTTTCACAACTTCAGAATAATATGACCAAGGTGCATGAAGATTAACTGATAAAAATAGCTATTATTTGAAATTGCTTGCAACCATAACCGTAACTAATTTGTCCATTGTCAATTATTCTGTTCATTAACAAATATGATTTGCAATTGTATTTAACAATTCAATTCAGGTTTATTGGCATAAGTAGCAATAAGAATTGATTCAGTCATTTGTAATATGTGTAGTTTTATTGCAATGACACATGATTAATGAAGTTTTTAAACAAGAAATAAATATAGAAAAAACAGAAAATACAAAAAAGAAAAACAACCGCTGTGATTGCATGAAGTTGCATTCATTAGACTAAGTAAAATAGGAAGACATTAATGCATATTAATTTACTATGATACTTAGCAGAGATTTTGGTCAACACTTAAATGTTCTTAAACTGGCTCATTGATTAAATAATTAAATTTTGCATACATTGAATTTCAGGTATTGAAATGGGTGTTGATATCAACACATACCGGTGTCGGGTTGGAGTTTTTTTTTCTGCATCATGGAGCTGGTGTATTGATGATGCCATTGCGTGTTGATTTCAGTTTGTTGGTCAAAATTATAGGTTCTTTAAGCTTTGTGAAGTTGTTACTTGTGATGGCAGGAATAGAACAGAAACCTGGTCCAACAGGTTGGTTATATACACACACATTTTAAGTGATATTTAATTCGAATTGAGAAGCTCAATATTCATGTACTTATCAAATCATGCGTACAATTTGATACCAGAATGGTACAGGCTAGAGGTGAAACGATTCAAAAAATTTCGATTCGATTCGATTTCGATTTTTCATCCCACGATTCAATTTTTCGATTCGATTTTCGATTTTAAAAGGAATTAAATAGGACAAGAATAAAATAGCTATCCCACTAGTTTACGATGGAATGTATTTTCTTAAATACTGTAAACAATGGAACAAACGAAACATAAAACTTGTGAATAGGAAAAACTGAAACAGTAAAGAGCCTGACGACACGAGAAGAATGCTGATCTCGTTAGATTTCAGTCATTTTGACTTGCATACTACGGAAAATGAAAGTAGGTATTACCAAAAATAAATCGAATCGAAATTGCCGTCATTGAATCGAATCGAATCGAATCGAGCATGAAAAATCGCGGTTCGCAATGGATCGCGATCAATCGTTTCACCTCTAGTACAGGCACTGTCAAATCTGTGTACAATCCTAACCGTATGGAAAGCAGAGAGTAATTATGGCTTTTTATATGCTTAGTTGACCCACATTAGTTTGTTCTTTTAGTCTTGTATACCCATAAATGTGTGATAAAGAGTGGATATTGTTCATAGTTGATCATTATTTATTCTTTGCTACCAAGAATGTTTATTTATTTCCCTTAAGCATGTGACTGGCATGTTCTGGTAACATTGATTATTCACTTGTTTTATGATTCGATAATACGCATATAACGTTGAATTATGTGTTTTATCATTTTCAGATCTGCAGTTTATATTCCGATACCAGTACCTTTTAATAGAAATTGGTACAAAGGTTCTGAAAGAGTTGTTTGATAATATTGTGGGCCCGGACATCATGAAGTACTTAAATGCAAACAACCAAGAACAGTACAATCAACTCCAGTTTATAATTAATCGCACAAAAATACTGACTGATCGTCAGAAGGAACATCTTCCCCCAATTGAGATGCAACCGAATTCTGCTAACTTCGATATCACCTTGTTGGCATGTCTGCTGAGGAATATTTGTGGACTTTGTGACCAAAAAGACCCTGTATGGAAAAGTCCTGCGCCTACAGACTTATCATTAGAGGCCGACATCACAAGATTAAGAGAATGCAGGAATAATGTAAGTGCAAGTGCTGGTTTATAAAAATGGTGCTGTACTGGGATCTTAAATATGGGAATAAACAGGGTCATATCCTGAAGCAAACAATGTTCTGTGGCTGGTACAGGTTGAAGGATTCCGTGTTCCGTTAGGTTGTAGATCATCGGGATACTGCCTGTCCAAAACTGCAATATAATTACTGAGAGAATAACTATTTTAGATTGAAATAATTCCAACATATTATAGCTACATTTCAAAATGTTTTAATGAATTTGATATTTTTGTTAATTGGCAAACATCTTCAATAGCTTTTATGGCGAGAATATATCAGGGAAAAATGTATGAACCATGTTCTTAAGTCCCATAATATGGAATGATGAAGTCCCTGAGGTAATATTGAAAATTACAATTATTATTATTTAACTGAGATGAGGTTATAATAAATAATCAATTGGTTTATATTTCAGGTGGCACACATGGAAACGGTATACTTGGATGAAAATGACTTGAAAAATAAATGGCAAGAATTAACTTCGGTAAATACTTTCAAAATGTATTGTTTCTACCAAAATACCCATCAGTTATAACTTCACTTCACAAATGAAGTTTAGTCTGACCAGTTAAGTTCCAGGTATAACATTGTATAGATTTATTTAAGATGTTAAAATGCCATACCACATCTACTATTTAAATTGTCACTTTGATTTAAGACAATGTACACATTTCATAGACAAATAGATTAGTAGCATTTATTTCCAACTGTTTTTCATGCTAGTAGTGTTAGCAGCATGATTGTATTTGCAACAACTCACTTAGAACTACTGATTTTCCTTAGCTATTGTAGTCTGTTTTATGTCGGTCAGTTTGTCCAAATATATTTACTGAAACACAATATAAACCATTCAAATCAATAAGACTTAGGTATGGGTGTTTTGTGCCAGGCAGGTTCTGATTTTTCAGATTCTAGTTTGTGAAATTATGTTAACTGCTCTGATGGCGGAGATTCCAGGAATCTAAGAAAGTCTTTTTAGTGGAAACCAAACTGTACCTTATAAGTTTTAATCAATTTTTAGCTTAAAAATTAGCTGTCATGAGGGGCACTTGTTTATACAAATATACATGGAAAACCTTTTAAAAATATCTTCTTTGCCTTATGCATATAATCAAAAACATGTATATTTAGTTGTCCTCTACTAAGATTGATGAAATAATTCTCCTGTGGTTGAAACTGGTCTGCCCTTAGAGTCATTTACGAAGTTCTCAATCCAGTCAGGCCATTCAGGTGAGGGATATACGGCCATCATGTCCCTCTTGATAGAATTTCTCTTGTTCCGTAAGTAACTGGCAACGTCGGACATGATGTATAAATCTAATGTTGGGATCTTGCCTCACCATGGCATTAGCCCAGTGATCTCTTGATCAATATGCCTGGACTGTTGTGACTCTGCTCTTGCAGCTGCTATTGTTGAATTAAGTATATGTATTATTCTCTGACATTTCTCCCATACTTTTTATTTCAGATTCTACACAGACTCAATCAGACTGCAAAAATTGCTGATCTGGCATCACAAATCAGGAATGCTGAATGTATGCCTATTGATGAAAAGGCACAGAAAGGTTATGATGACATGATAAAGTCATGGAATGAAATGGACAAACAAAGTAATGTTTAAAATTTTGTCTGATATTAGCATACTAGCATACAGAATATTCTTGTCATTGTGATTACTGATAGATTCTCTTTCTGTCTTCCATGGACTGAGATATGATTTAATTATTAGTGTTATCTACTCCTATCTTTTCTCATTGAATTCTTAAATTTATTTGTTAGTTTTATGAATGCTTCGTTGATTTAAGTTCGGAGATGTGTGTACTGATGTCTGATTTTTTGCACAACAAAAATGACGAAAAAATCCACTTATCTTAATCATTTTATTTTCACTTCAAATTTTGGAAATAGTATTTTTATTTTGGCCTCCTATTTAAGACCATGGAAAGAAATATCCTGAGAAACAACTATGCATAAATAATAGGATGTTTTTTTTTTGACTTACACTTCATAATATATATAATATTATTCTTGTTGTTGATTGACAATTGTGCTTTTCTCTCTTCAGACATTCAGAAAGATATTTTAGAGATCTACAAGTATCGATTTAAGACCTTGCCTGTATCACCTTTGTTTGAGAATGTTGATGAAGATCTCTTACAGATATATCAATCTCCTACCATGCATAGTGTAGAACCAACAAAGAAGGATTGCAAACAAGTAAGTTCTTATGAAGAGATATTTTGTAAGGACAGCAAGATCTGCAATCACATCTACATAACAGGCGATGCTGGAGTTGGTAAAACATCTTTCTGTAGACGTTTGTGCTTATTATGGTATATGGCCAAGTGTAGTGTTGAAGTGGATAAGGAAGCATTAAAGAAAGATATTGACTATATTTCCAAATTTGATTATGTATTTTATATTACTTTAAGAGAAACCCACAGTACTCATGTATTAGATATGGTAATGGACCAATTCTTTGGCTCCAATGAAAAGTATAAGCTTGAACAAATCAAATCAATTCTCAGGGATAAGCGATGCTTAGTTCTCTTGGATGGGATGGATGAATGGTCGTCAGAGAAAGAGTATAAAATACCTGAGAAAGTTCATTCAGAAAACTGTGTTTACCTCACCACCTGTCGTCCGTATAGACTAGAGAGTGTGAGGTTGTCCCACAAAAAAGATATTGATCATCAAATTCAGATGACTGGTATTTCTGGCATATCATCTGAAAGGTTTGTTAAAATGGTTGTTGATAATATGAATCAGCAAAATTCATGTAACAAGAAGATATCTGATTTTAAAAGAGAGGTTGAAAAATGTGGGCTAACCAAACAGTTATGTATCCCTATGATTGCATCTCATTTGGTGATTTTATGGTATGAAAAAAGTCTAACTGGTATGCCCAGGGCTGTCATATACGGAAATATCCTGGAAATGCTATTTAGACGAGCTGAAAAGAGAAAACTTCAATTTCCGCCATCTACAACATCTACATATCAGCTGCCTAATTCTCTCTCAGGACTGAAATATTTAAACAAATACGTTTCATTTATTTACAAATTATGTTATCTTTCATTTTGCTCCATGTTCAAAAAAGATGAAAAAGTTATGAGCCTTGTATTCACAAGAGACCAGTTAGAATCTGAACCATTTTGTTTCTCCATTGAAGAAACTGATTTTTTGTGTAAAATAGGAATATTATCTAGAAATGAAGTGTTTGGCTGTTATTTGGAAGAAAAAATGAAAATAAGTTTTATTCATGCTAGCTACCTTGAATTTTTTGCTGCATTGTTTATATCATCATTTGACTCTAATAATTCATTTACTGATGTTACTGAAACATGGAATTGTTTAGGTGATGTTTTACCCTGTGAAAACCTTTTACTCTTACTTGCTGGATTTTCTTATGATGGAATAAAACAATTGTTTGATAATATTTACCTACAAGTATCTGATGATTTAACTTTGTGTAGGAGAAATGCTATATTTCACTATCTAACTTATTCTTACAGAGGTCATATCGAATCATTACAAAATATTGTTGTCAATTGTTTCAAGGAATTCAGTAGATCTAAAACAACAGTAATACAAATGGAAGATTTCATATTTGGTCATGATTCTAATGTTGATATTTTAGGACAACTTTTACTGTTAAATACATCATGTGTAAAATCAATATATTCAGTTAATGGTAAATATTACCCAGAGTTTGATCAAATTCATTGTCTGCAATATTTAAATGTTGATAATGCGTCATCTGCTAATTTTGAAAAGTTCACTCAGTGCATGTTGCAGAATAAATCACTGCACACTGTTTGTATTGAAGGTGATGATGATGATAAACCATTGATACCAGAATTAACTGTGAGAAATTTCTGTCATCTGACATCATTGTCTCTGTCTTATGTTAAAATACAACATGACAGTTTTTATAATCTGGTTAAATTTTTGTCTGAGAATATTCTTATTGAAAATATAAAATTGTTTGATGTGTCTTGTGATGATCACAGACATGATGATGATCTTATCAGTGACTGGTCTTCTGATATTAACTGTACATTGACTCTAAATCTTCCACAACATACAAAACTTACATCATTATATCTGGATAAAGTTAATATTTTAAGTAACAATGTAAACTGTTCTAGTTTACAGTACATCACATTGCGTCCATTTTCTGAGATGATTGTTAGACTTTGTTACAGTGATTTATTTAACTCTGTTAAGGATTCCCAACTTGAACATCTTTGTATCAATGGTAGGTTATGTTACATGTTAGATTACAATAGAATGAAAACATTGACATCTACAGTGAAAACTCTTCCATGTATCAAGTTTCTAGAACTGTGGAGGATGAATTTACCTGATGATGTTTTATTACAACTACATCCTGATGTAACACAAGTGGAGATATTGCTGAGCTTTGTCACAATGAGTCGTCAATGTTTTCATTGTTTTGTTGAAAGTTGTGTAAACATTAAATCTGAGATAAAAATTAGATTATTTCAGTGTAATATTACATCAGTTGATGGAGAAACTCACAGTAAACTGTCAAATGAGGAGTCGGTGAAATACATGTCTGAATATCTTGAATCATTTTCTACAATAAACATCACATATAAATATGATAAAGAAATTTATATTTTTTGCTTTGAAACAACAAAATGTCAGTAAACTTTTGTTTGTGTTTTTGTTAACATTTTATGTAAAAAGATGACTTTGTAAGCAGACTTTGATGAACGCGTCAACAAAATGTGTGAATTTTACGCGTACAAAAATGGTCATAACTTTTTTATTTCTTAACGGAAACATGTCATGTGACCATTCATTTTCTTAATTAGATCATTTCCTACAAGATGAATCACATTTTGATGCAAAATTCCAAAAAATTGTTTTTTTTTTTCATTTTTCGTGATTTTTTAACGAAATTTTTCGAAGTAAGAATTTTCTTTTTTATTGTGATTTGTTTGATAATTTTATGTTATAAAATGTTCACTTGAGACTTTTTAAGACATTTTATTAAGATAAATTAAATTTAAGTTTGTTTTATCATAGTTTTAAGTTTATTTAATTTGATTTTCATGGAATGCTTGCAATCTTCGTTGTTTTTGTGCTAAAATGTTCAGATTCCACACGGACAAAAATGGTCATAACTTTTTTATTTCTTAATGAAAACATGTCATGTGACCATTCATTTTCTTAATTAGATCATTTCCTACAAGATGAAACACATTTTGATGCAAAATCCAGAAAAAAAGAGTTTGATGATTTTTTCTAAAATTAGAATTTTCTTGTATAATGTGATTTATTTGATTTTTATACACAATAAAACACTCACGTGAGTCTTTAAATTTTAGACATTTTATTAAAATGTTTTAGACTATAACTTTAGTTTTATGTTTGTTATACTTATTTTCATGCATGTATTTTCATGTTTTTTTTTATAATTTTTTACTTGTAAAGCTTGTTGAAAGTTTGGAATTGAAAACTATTTTTCAGAAATTATTACCTTGAGATTTATCATTGGTTTACAGTCACGCTGGTAATAACAGGCCACTAAAGGGGAAAAATGGCCTTTGTTCACAGGTGACCTTTGTTTATAGATGACCTTTGTTTACAGTTTACCTTTGTTTATAGGTGACCTTTGTTTATAGTTTACCTTTGTTTATAGGTGACCTTTGTTTATAGTTGATCTTTGTTTATAGGTGACCTTTGTTTATAGTTTACCTTTGTTTATAGATGACCTTTGTTTACAGTTTACCTTTGTTTATAGTTGACCTTTGTTTACAGTTTACCTTTGTTTATAGATGACCTTTGTTTACAGTTTACCTTTGTTTATAGATGACCTTTGTTTATAGGTGACCTTTGTTTATAGGTGACCTTTGTTTACAGTTTACCTCTGTTTATAGATGACCTTTGTTTATAGGTGACCTTTGTTTACAGTTTACCTTTGTTTATAGGTGACCTTTGTTTATAGGTGACCTTTGTTTACAGTTTACCTTTGTTTATAGTTGACCTTTGTTTACAGTTTACCTTTGTTTATAGATGACCTTTGTTTACAGTTTACCTTTGTTTATAGGTGATCTTTGTTTATAGTTGACCTTTGTTTATAGTTTACCTTTGTTTATAGATGACCTTTGTTTACAGTTTACCTTTGTTTATAGGTGACCTTTGTTTATAGTTTACCTTTGTTTATAGGTGACCTTTGTTTATAGTTGATCTTTGTTTAAAGTTAAACTTTGTTCAGAGGTTTATTTCATCTGTCATAACAATGGACATGTTTTGATGAAAGATCGTAGTTCACATGTTGACCTTTATTCAAAGGTGGCTGTTAACTTAGGTTTGACTGTTTGTGCAATAATTGTATGATAATTTGTATTATAATTTGTATCATATTTGTATACTAATTTGTGTAATATTTTGTATTATATTTGATGATTGAATAACAGTTATTTTGTTATGGAATGTTTGGTTGGTAAATTAAATGTTTTATAATCTAGAGTAAAAGTACTGTGTTTTTTAATCAAATCATGAAAGTTATATGAAAAGC